>JAVIAB010000001.1:22778625-23343625 GCA_032433765.1 Megaustenia siamemsis
AGAGAGAGAGAGAGAGAGAGAGAGAGAGAGAGAGAGAGAGAGAGAGAGAGAGAGAGAGAGAAGGAGTGTGTGTGTGAAGTATAATCTGCCTCATCTTTCCATTATAAAAGTTGTGTTTTTTTCGATTTCGACCGGATAATGGATGCTTAGGCCCTGTTGTTATATGGACGTCACATCAGTAGGTCGAAAGTCTTTAAATGTCACTTCTAGCTGCAAAATACATCCTGTATCCTCCACAACGCTCTAATGTCAAAACATCACCACACAGAGCCGGATACAGACAGGATGAAACAGACTGAAATTACTCAGAAAACGAATTATTTTTTTATTCAATTGTTGATCACAACCTTAATTCTTAAAATTGCTCATGTTGCAGCTGTGTACAGGTCAAACACTCTCTGTCTATAAGTTCATGTTGCAGCTGTGTACAGGTCAAACACTCTCTGTCTAGATGATCTTGTTGCAGCTGTGTGGAGGTCAAACACTCTCTATCTAGAAGTTCATGTTGCAGCTGTGTGAAGGTCAAACACTCTATGTCTATACGTTCATGTTGCAGCTGTGTGGAGTTCAAACACTCTCTGTCTAGATGATCTTGTTGCAGCTGTGTACAGGTCAAACACTCTCTGTCTATAAGTTCATGTTGCAGCAGTGTGGAGGTCAAACAGTCTCTGTCTAGATGATCTTGTTGCAGCTGTGTGGAGGTCAAAAACTCTCTGTCTAGAAGTTCATGTTGCAGCTGTGTGGAGGTCAAACACTCTGTCTATAAGTTCAAATTGCAACTGTGTGGAGGCCAAACACTCTGTCTAGAAGTTCATGTTGCAGCTGTGTGGAAGTCAAATACTCTCTTTCTAGAAGATCTTGTTGCAGCTGTGTGAAGGTAAACACTCTCTGTCTAGAAGATCTTGTTGCAGCTGTGTGAAGGAAAACACTCTCTATCTGGAAGATCTTGTTGCAGCTGTGTGAAGGTCAAACACTCTCTGTCTAGAAGATCTTGCTGCAGCTGTGTGGAGGTCAAACACTCTCTTTCTAGAAGATCTTGTTGCAGCTGTGTGAAGGTAAACACTCTCTATCTAGAAGATCTTGTTGCAGCTGTGTGAAGGTCAAAACACTCTCTGTCTAGAAGATCTTGTTGCAGCTGTGTGGAGGTCAAACACTCTCTGTCTAGAAGATCTTGTTGCATCTGTGTGGAGGTCAAAAACTCTCTGTTTAGAAGTTCATTTTGCAGCTGTGTGGTGGCCAAACACTCTCTGTCTAGAAGTTCATGTTGCAACTGTGTGGAGGCCAAACACTCTCTGTCTAGAAGTTCATGTTGCAACTGTGTGAGGCCAAACACTCTCTGTCTAGAAGTTCATGTTGCAACTGTGTGGAGGTCAAACACTCCCTGTCTAGAGGTTCATGTTGCAGCTGTGTCGAGGTCAAACACTCTGTCTAGATTTATGTTTTAACTGTGTGGATGTCAAACACTCTCTGTCTAGAAGTTCATGTTGCAAACTATGTGGAGGCCAAACACTCTCTGTCTAGAAGTTCATGTTGCAACTGTGTGGAGGCAAAACACTCTCTGTCTAGAAGTTCATGTTGCAACTGTGTGGAGGCCAAACACTAAACACTCTCAATCTAGAAGTTCATGTTGCAATTGTGTGGAGGCCAAACACTCTCTGTCTAAAAATTCATGTTGCAATTGTGTGGAGGCCAAACACTCTCTATCTAAAGGGTCATGTTGCAACTGTGTGGAGGTCAAACACTCTCTGTCTAGAGGGGCATGTTGCAACTGTGTGAAGGTAACCACTCTCTATATAGAAGTTCATGTTTTGTGGAGGTCAAACACTCTTTGTCTAGAAGTTAATGTTGCAATCATTTGGAGGTCAAACACTGTTTGTCTAGAAGTTCATGTTTAGTAGAGGTCAAGCACTCTCTGTCTAGAAATGTATTAAACACTATTTGTCTAGAAGTTTATGTTGTGTGGAGGTCAAACACTAGTTGTCTAGAAGTTCATGTTGTGTGGAGGTCAAACACTATTTGTCTAGAAGTTCATGTTGTGTGGAAGTCAAACACTATTTGTCTAGAAGTTCATGTTGCAAATGTGTGGACGTCAAACACTCTCTATTAGAAACTTTTTAGAAGCTATTAGCTTTTAGAAGCTATTTATGCATGTCAAACACTCTTTGTCTAGAGGCTTATATTGTATGCACGTTATATTTTATTTGTTGAAACATTCCCAATTTATTTTCCAGTTCTTATGGCCGCTGTTTATTGCCAGTACAGGTTCTTTATTATTCTTAAGTCATTACTTAAGCAAGGCGTAAAAAGAAGTGGAAAAAAAAAGAAGTAATTCACTTAGCAAAAGGAAAAAAACAGTGGTACAATGTTTGCGGGCGTGTTTGCCTGTCTAAAATGTGCCGGCATTGACACAACAGGCGCTGATCCGTGAACAGACAATATCTAGGCGCTATAGTCCAGGATATTTACGAGACACGTATGCCTATTATTATTTTTAGGGCTTTTCTTCAGGAAAAATAAATTTTACCGGAACTCTGTCATCCTGGGATCCGCGATAGCTCAGTGGTTAGTGAACTGGACTACAAAAGACAAGAGGTAGGGTTCGATCCCAACCGACGGCTTCCGGTTCATTCAGTTTAATGGGTGCCAGATTTTTTTTCTAGGAGAGTAAAGCGGCACGGTTTTAATACCGACCACTTTACCCCAAAAATCATGTGCCAAAGGTCTGTAAAATTTATGGTCACTAACACCATTTTCCCTATAGGCCACTTGGCGTGATGGGGATACTTTAATTTTTTTTTTACTCTATCATCCTATCCAATGAATGAGGAAGTCGTGATTTACCAGACCTCTGAAACTTTGGTGCAATAACATTAGTCAAGAGATGGGTTAAATGGACGATTGACTTTTAAAATACAGATTTATTCACTCTTTATTCAAAATCACTCCTTTAAAGTTCACATTTTCAAGAACATCAAACAAACGCATTTTACGACAGAAACAAAATGACCCAGTTTTGATTTTCTTGTCTCCGCCTCAAAATGCCAGAATGGGTGTCTCTGATAATGAGAAACTCAGTCGCCACAACTATTTTGTCATTCAGCAGATTGAAAACGAAATGAGTGATCTATCTTGTCTTTAGTATCCGTATGAGAAAGGGAAAAGGACGAAATATCAAAAAGACTAAAACTATGATCATAAACAAAGAAAATTCTCAAGACCTACAATTAAATATCACAGTTGAGGGAATACATCTGGAGACAGTCCAGAGCTACAAGTACCTGGGACATACTATAACCAATGATGGAAAATGCAAAATTGAAATAAACAAAAGAATAGGTATGGCAAAAAGTAATTTTAATGCCATGAAAAATATACTAACAACAAAACAAATATCAACAGGGCTGAAACTAAGAATGGCAAAATGTTACATCTTCTCAATATTCCTGTATGGTGCAGAAACATGGACATTAGACAAGAAAACAGAACAGAAAATTGAAGCCTTTGAAATGTGGATTTATAGAATAGGTAGAATTGAATGGAAAAAAAAGATAACAAACGATGAAGTTTTAAAACACTGAAAATAAAAAGAGAACTACTAAATACAATTAAGAAAAGACAAATGAAATTTTTGGGGCATGTTAAAAGACACCACAGCCTACTAAAAGTAATATTGAAAGGAAAAATACAAGGTAAAAGAGGCAGAGGCAGACCAAGACTAACATGGACGAGTAACATCAAAAAGATGGACAAGTTAATCTATGACAGCCTGCACCATCAAAGCCAAAAACAGAGTAGATGGTAGCCAACCTTCGTTGCGGAGAAGGCACACGATGATGATGATGATGATGATGAGAAAGGGAGGCAAATGGGAGACGCTTCTGGAAGGACACGTTCGACATAAAGAGAGTGTCGATCACTGGGCACAGTAAAATCTCTTTATTACAAATTTAGCGCCCATCCCAGTTAATAATTGTCATATTGTAACTACAGTAGTTGCTAGTGCTCAAAATGTGAGTTCGGTAACCCAAATGCATATTTATAGTTATATAATTACTTATAAAATAATTATCTTTGGTGGTTAAAATCATAACCGTTTACCGGAAAGCATTTCGGCACATACCTTCTGAATAAAAAAGCTTCTATTATTATTATTATTTTTATTATTATTATCACTATTATTATTATCATTATTATTATCATTATTATCATTATTATTATTATTATTATTATCATTATTATCATCATTATTATTATTATCATTATTATTATCATTATTATTATTATTTAAACAAAGATAACGATGCAATTTTAAAGCCTGCCGAGTAAGCGAGCAGCGAAGACTTAAATTAGAATTATGGTACTTTTCTGGAATTAGAGGAGGAATTTCACGGACCAAACAGAGGCTTAAGCAGTGCGTTTCACTCGCTCTCGGCCTCTGCTTTTATCTTATAAATCTCACACTAATGGATCCACTGAATAAAGTTTAATAGGAATATACTTTGGTGCATGAGAAGCATTATTATAATCTTATAGAAAGTGTAGTCAAAGTCAATTCCAACCATGTTAGTAGCATAAAGTCAAGCGATTTTGGTGACTAGAGTTAATTCTAATCATGATGATGGCATAAAGTCAGACGATTTTGGTGACTAGAGTTAATTCTAATCATGATGATGGCATAGAGTCAGACGATTTTGGTGACAAGAGTCAATTCTAATCATGATGATGGCATAAAGTCTGGCGATTTTGGTGACTAGAGTCAATTCTAACCAAGATGATGACATAAAGTCAGGCGATTTTGGTGACTAGAGTCAATTCTAATCTTGGTGATGGCATAAAATCAGGAGATTTTGGTGACAAAAGTCAATTCTAATCATGATGATGGCATAAAGTCAGGCGATCTTGGTAACTAGAGTCAATTCTAATCATGATGATGGCATAAAGTCAGGCGATCTTGGTGACTAGAGTCAATTCTAATCATGATGATGGCATAAAGTCAGGCGATCTTGGTAACTAGAGTCAATTCTAATCATGATGATGGCATAAAGTCAGGCGATCTTGGTGACTAGAGTCAATTCTAATCATGATGATGGCATAAAGTCAGGCGATCTTGGTGACTAGAGTCAATTCCAGCCATGATGATGGCATAAATTCAGAAGATTTTGGTGGTAAGAGTCAGTTCCAGCCATGTCAAGAGCCAGTTTACGACGCATATTTTACCCATTGCCAACTTTAGATACGTCAGAAAAAAAAATTTAGTAAATTACCTAAAAACCGTAATAACGTGACGTTTTCAAATAAGCGAACTATAAATAGATGACATAAATCTAAATATGCCATGATGTTATTTAAATTCAGTATGAGAACGCAAACGAGGCTGCTACAGCTGTCTGCGTCGGTTGTCTGAGACCTCCATTCAAGCACGTCAGACTCTCTTCCTAGGTGGACGTTTGGACGTTGCTGTTGTAGACCTGGACGCCCTCCTCTTTAAGGATTAAGACATCTACCAACAACATCATCATTTTCATCATCGAGTGTCATATCCGCAACCAACGAAGGTTGGCTACCATGGAGCGCCATTCTGCTCTGTCTCTTGCTTTGATAGTGCAGGTTGTCATAGGCTGGTTTGTCCATCTTTTGATGTTACTTGTCCATGTTAATCTTGGTCTGCCTCTGCCTTTTTTACCTTGTATTTTCCCCTCCAGGATTACTTTTAGTAGGCTGTTGTGTCTTATAACATGGCCCAAAAATCGCATTTGTCTTGTTGAATTGTGTTTAGCAGTTCTCTTTTCATTTCTAGATGTTTTTAAGACTTCATCGTTTGTTTTCTTTTCCTTCCATCCAATTCTACCTATTATTCTATATATCCACATTTCAAAGGCTTCAATTCTCTGTTCTGTTTTCTTGTCTAATGTCCACCTACGAACAACAGCTAAGATTATACTTTGGCTCTAATCACCTGTGTGGGAGCCACGATAGCTCAGTGGTTGTTGAACTGGACTACAAAGGACAAAAGGTAGGGTTCGATCCTGATCAACGGCTTCCTGGTTCACCCAGCCTTAAATGGATGCCGGTTTTTTTCTGGGAAAGTAAAGCAGCACGGACGTAATACCGATCATATTACCCCAAAATTCATGTGCTGAAGGTCCATACAAATTATGGTCATTAACACCATATTCCCTATACGCTACTTGGCGTGACGGGGCTTTTTACGTTTACTTACTAATCGCCTGTACATATCTGCCGTAATGTGCAACTCTAATGACGAAGAGCTGATAACCTTTGCCTACATTATCATGCTCTATTCACAAAGCGAATAAATGATTTAACATTTAAGGTTATCAATTGAGGTCCACTGCTCAAATGACGTTGAACGTTATCACATGAAAGATTTGTTTAAAGGGAATTATTAAACCACAGCGTGGTTACAAAGAGTAAACAGACTTATAAATAAGAAGGTTATACATACTGATTTAAAACAAATACAAAATTATAAGCTTGACCATTTAACTTTGAACCAACACAAAGCATACTGTCCAAACGTTAATATATCTCAACAACAGTATATTTAGACTGGAATATTTCGTCCAATAATTAACTCTTTCTGTATAGAAGGTTTTTTTATCAATTTAACGGTAACGATTTCAGAGACAATATTGTTCATGTTTTTAAATATTAAGCTACATGTCTATATTTATTCAACACTTTATATGTTAAATATCCATTTCTAGATAATTGAACAAGGAATTATATTTCACCAATACCAAGATGATATATGGCCTTTTTCGTCTTGCCAGACGGTCTAGTGAAGGCTAATGTGTATTTTTTTTAAGGTTTTGTTTTTGTCTAACAGTTTCTCTCCTGGCTAATTCTACCAATGTTTGACAAACACACACGGCTACAGAATGAACAAGTCAGGCCCGTTGATCCTTAGGGTTTTCCATCCTTTTTCATGAGTCTTTTCTCTTCTAGGTTTTGCCTTAGCACAGTCTTAAATGATATTATACCATTCCTTATACATGTTCTCCATGATGTGTGATCACATACCAGATGTTCCCAATAATTTTCACAGATGGAGAAGTCATTCAGAGATGATTTACAGATATCTCTATATCGTAGTTTAGGTCTGCTGATATGTCTTTTTGTGTGTATTAGTTCACCATATAGTATTTTCTTGGGAATGCGGTTTTCTTCCATTCGCTGGAAGTGACCCAGCCGTCTGAGTGTTCGACATCTGAGGATCGACATGATTGTTGGGGTCTTAGCACGTTGCAGGACAGTTAAGTTGGTTATTTTGTTATTTTGTCTTGCCTTTTGATGTGCAAGATGATACAAGACATATACAAGAATATGGTTTGTTGACAGTTTACACTAATCAAGTTGAGAGTGAGGCACTGTGCGACTAAACATACATGACCGTAATCGGCATGGCACATAGTGCGTAGAAACGCACGTAAAGAGTTAATCATTTGCACTTTTAAATGTTTAAGTAGGTACGAGTAGAAAGTGTATACATATGTTGAATTTGTTGATATTAATCAGCTCCCAATTTCCATACAGATAATTCCTTTAACTCTTTCCGTACGGGAGCTTTTTATCAATGCAACGGGAGAGATTTCAGAGACAAAATGTTTTCATGGTTTTAAGAATCCACTAGCATATTTATATTTATCTAGCATATAACATATCATACACGAATTTTCAGATAATTGAACAAGGAACTAGATTTCACCCATACCACAAGACATGTAAAAAGAATATGGTTGGATGACGGTTCACACAAATCAATTGAAAGTGACGCACTATGCGGCGAAACGTACGAGGGTTCAATCAATCGACAATATCAAAATATTGGTCTTCTTAAGTGATCAGCTTCTGCTACAGATTTCAGACGTTTAGATCAGCAACGGTCACGACCAAGGAGGTGCCATTGAGGTCCTCACCGGTTCCTTATAGTTCGATATCAAAATATAATTATTTGACATGATAATTATAGTGTTAAGATACGCTGACGATGTAATCAGAAAGTCGAATGCTAACGGGAAGTTTGTCCTAGAAAAGATTAAATCTAATCTTTGGAGTTGACGCTGCAATGACAGAATATGGACGAGGTCGTGAAACAAAAAGCGGTGGACACAACAATTATCAAATATACTATATTTCATTATCGCTTTTTCGTGTAGTGTTAGGCCTGGCTATGTACCTACTTCTGTATGCAGTAGACAGTATTATATGTGGCTGCACTGCTAACCTGCAGGCAATCTCGGAAGGGTAAAATGCTAAGGGAGGGCACTCTGAAATAAAACAATCCCGCAACTGTCTTGTGGGTGACACTTTTTACTGTAATTAAAACAGACGGGAGAAATTGAAAAGCCGCCATATTTAATCATTTATATAGTAATGTGATCCCGCAGTTGTGTAAAATCAAAATATCGACGTTGACGGGGATTCCAATGGAACAACCTCGTCTATTAAAATAAAATGTATATTATCCTGTAGTGGGGGACTCCATGTGATAGCCGATCGTCAGCAAGTTACTGTAAGGAAAATAAAAACAAAGTTCACATTGAGAATAAGAAAGCGTCAGAACACTTGTTTCGAAAACATTCGTAATGTAGACTTTAACAAGATATCAACAAATCGCTCCATGTTTTTTTGTGTTTTTTTTTTAATGAAATTGACGATACAGCTGACGAGAGTGAAAACGTTAGCCTGTGTGAACAGGGAGTCAGGCTTGGTGTCAGTAGAATGTGGTGTCTGCCTCTGCCTCTTTTACCTTGTATTTGTAATTACCTCGTATTTACCTTGTATATGTATATAGTGAAAACGCTAGTCTGTGTGAATAGGGAGTCAGGCTTTGTTATAGAGTTGTGATGTTAATCCTTATATTTTCTTTGTATTCTCTTTGACAGTACATCACATTGACATTGATCACACGTTAATCATGACAGATTCTTTTTCTCTCGTTATATAATCATAATCAAGTTTATTTATATTTCTTGGCACAATGATTCGACTAATGGTTGATGCACTTTTCTTAAATTAATGTTAATTAATTCTGGACTTCTCTGAGACAAATAGTTGGTGGATATGATCTGTCCACAGGTGCATATCTTGCATTCAATCTCTCTATCACTTACTTACGTATATCAGAATGTGAAACACAACTTTAAAACTCTAAAACATTTCACAACTAAAGTTCAATGCTATCCTTACTACTCTCTACCAACTTACTTTATAACTTCTCAACTGACTTAAAACTATAACTTGAATATTCTTAACTTCCTAACTAACTGGCTCAGCTTTCTAATCTTAACGTTTCTAACTGTTCTGACTGTTCTAACTGTGTGTCTAATCTCCTAACTGTCTAATTCTCTCTCTGTGTCTAATCTCTAACTGTCTTAAACCTATTGTGTTGAAGTTTAAATATTCAGCCATAACTCCTCGCGTAAAAATCAGCAGCCAATAAAACTGTTGCAAAGTGACAATTTGCATTCTTCTGATCACTTGAGTTGGTCACTCCTCATCATTCCTGTGACCGAAACTTGAGCTATTCTCATGGTTTGACGAAAACACTTTGTTTTCGTGAATCGCTATGCCCTATTTAAATTAATGATTACCTCATGACAATGACCTTTCCTGGTAGTTGGATGACAACTTATTTATCAGACGGCCAAAGTCATGGGGTCAATGCAAGCTCTATTGTCATGCGCCTACTCTCACTTCCACAAACTTGGTTGAAGTGGAAATTCCATGGACCTAAACTCTCAGTTTAATTCTACCTTCCCTTCCTTGTCCACTATCCCCTTGAACTTCTACCTTAACTTGGTGGGTGTCCGTTATGTCCGAGTATAATTCCTCGGTGGGTGCCCCTATCCCTACTATAAACTTTTATACCCTCAGCTTGTTATTCTGGCTAGAATTTTCCATACTTTAAATTTATGCCCTAGCACTGATGGACAGTAGGGAGCCGCGATAGCTCAGTGGTTAGTGAACTGGGCTACAAAGGACAAGGGGTAGGGTTCGATCCCAACCGACGGCTTCCTGGTTCACCCAGCCTTAAATGGGTACCGGATTTTTTCTGGGAAAGTAAAGCAGCACGGCGCAATACCGACCACATTACCCCAAAAACCATGTGCTGAAGGTCTGTAAAATATAGGGTCACTAACACTATATTTCTCTATACGCCACTCGGCGTGACGGGGGTACTTTACTTTACTTTTTACTTACTGATGGACAGTAACCATTGTTACTTTTATGTTTATGAACTAATGGGTAACGACTAAGTTACCTGCTCCCATGATTTCATTAGCTTACTCTGTTACAGCTTGGTGTCAGTAGAATGTGGTGACAAAGAGGGTAAAAAAGTTAGTTGTGTGAATAGGGAGTCAGGCTTGGTGTCAGTAGAATGTGGTGACAAAGAGGGTAAAAAAAGTTAGCCTGTGTGAATAGGGAGTCAGGCTTGGTGTCAGTAGAATGTGGTGACAAAGAGGGTAATCGCAAGTTTGTTTAACTAGCAAGATAAGAGAGACTTGTGTCATCTGTGGAGATGGATTGAGGATATATGAGGCTGGTTTCAGTTCTCTACGGTCAGTTATTTAAATAATTAATTAATTAACAAAAGATAACTAATGGACTGAATAGATACTAACTACAGGTCATGTGGCTTCTGTTGGATTGGAAATGATAACTTACCACCACTGTGTGTCTATATGTTTGGAATTGGAGTCATCAATGATGGCCTAACATCATCAAGTGCTACGACGATCATAATTTTCGGGAGGACGTAAACTCCCATGGTATATGGTGGATAGGCGGCAGGAACCATTGAAGGCTATGTCTGAAAAGTGTTCCTTCTTGCAGTTTCCTCATATTCCAAGTCCGGCTTGTTGCAGGAGCTACTGAGTTAAGTGCTCTGTGCACACCGTGAGCTGTGTGTCTCATCCGTTTTGATCCTGCTTCGATATCCCGCTTGTTTACGATGAATGATGATATCGTATGACAGGGAACAGTTGCCTGTGTTCACTTTCTGCGCGGTTTCGCCTTATGTCTTTTGGCGTGTGCTGAGACTGCTACGATGAGGACTACAGTTACCTTTCTTTGTTTGGGAGATGAGTTAGTAATTCGGATGATTCCACTGGCACGAGCGGTTGAGCAATTATGGATTTTAATTCGTTTGCTGTGAGACCGAGGCCTTCCATAGCCAATAACAATAACAATAACTAATGGACTGAATAGGAGCATGTCCAACCATCGAGCTACTGGAACAATCAACATTTATATCATATTTATATTTGATTATAGAGATATAGGTCATATAAGACCACTCTGCAGCCGTTTTCAAAATTATTTTCTAGGTCTTTTATTGCCGCCGCACATTATTTTAGCTGACAGAACAGCCAGCTAGGAGTCGTGATAGCTCAATGGTTAGTGAACTGACTACTAAGAACAATGAAGCCGAGTTCGAACCCGATCGTTGGCTCTTAGGTTCATCCAGACTTAAACGGGTATCAGATTTTGTTGGGAATGTAGGGCGGCCTAATGCTTCACCCACTCAGAAAATAGATCATGTCTGTTATAACAATTTATCTCCCCTTTTTAAAAAATAAGGGCAGTTTTGTTTGTGATTACATTTAAAGAACTCGTTTATGTTCTAAAAATATTAAGGCGTATGGATGTCATTTTATGATTTCTAAACCACTCAATAGACACACGACAGTATTCTCCACACGGCGCAAATTTTAACGGCTCCCTAAAGAGCCGCAGCGCATGCTTTAAAATACCACTGCCTTCGGTTAGGACAAATCAGCCTATGACAATCTGCACCATCAAAGCAAGAGACAGAGTGGAATGGCGCTCCATGGTAGCCAATCTTCGATGCGGAGACGGCACCCAATGATGATGATGCCTTAGATGTAGAACAGAACCTCCCCTTTCTCCCACCTTGTACAACCATGTAACCACTAGCACAGAAATAATACTCCGAACCGCACAAGTTGAAAACCACTTTTAACAAATAATGTATCGATTAATACATAATATCCTTTCAGCACATCCTAATGTTCATTATATTTTTAATTGCATTTTCACATTGTCTAAAATATTCCCCCATCTTTAGCAACATGAAACCCCATACCTAACAAGCTCTCATTATGTGTTTGTTCCGTGCGTGTATATTGTTTACATGAAAGCCTAAAATTAACTAAGGAAATTGTTTGCGGACATGGAAACTATCCATTTTTTAATACTCGTTTCTTCCTCCAGTGATATACATAACAGGCCCACTCGTGCAAAAAGAAATTGTAATTAACTTTTAGTATGTGATCTAAAATACGATTGTTCTACGTTCTATTTTTATGGAATTAATTTGTATTTTCTGCTTCTTTGTCTTGTTCTCCATCATCTTCTACATCTGCTTCTGATTATTTTTCTTATTATTCTCCTTTTCCTCCCTATACTACTTCTTTGTCTTATTTGTTTGTTTTTTTCATTCGTTTATACCTTTCTTCTTCTTATTATTCTTTCTTCTTCTTATTATTCTTTCTTCTTCTTCTTCTCTTCTTCACCACATATCCCTCAGGGTCGCTGGGGTACAACCGACAGACTTCGCCAACCTTCTCCCTTGTTCTATGATGTGCTATTTTATTTACTGATACTGATGGCTCAGGCATTGCAAGCTGCGACCTATGATTTAGTATCAGTTTGCTGTTTTGCCAAACTCGCCTAAAAAGACAGGCGAAGGTTGTAGCAGCTTTACCAATGCGGGTAACAATTTATGTATCTAAAGATAGTCTGTCGTTGATGATGGACCCCAGGTAGCTAAACTGCTGCACGACATCAAGTTAGTAGTTACCGATAGAGATGTCAGGTGCTGCTTTGATGTCCTGACCAAGTATATTAATTTTATGCAAACTTATTGTGAGGTCAAAGTCTATGCGAGTATGCGAAAATCGACTTATCACGTTTTGAAGTTCTTGACTTTACGTAACAAGTGCGGCATCCTCAGAAAATAACAGATCCCTAATATTGACACGTCTGATTTTGAACTTTTAGCCTTGGAAGATTGAACAACCAGCCATCAGATCTTCTATGAAAATAACTCCTACCTCGCTACACAGGGCAAAAAAAAAGTGTAAATGAAAAGAACAAAGACATTTTCTGGTTGTTAATTTCATATCGAGCGATTTTCTTAGAATATTTGTAGTCACCCATCTCTGTTTCCTTCTACATTCCTTGCTGTCATATCGTGCTCCAGCTTTCGCTCTCTCGCTACCCCGTTAAATAAAGATACCAGCTCCTGTCTAATGTTCGTAACAGGCTTCAACTTTTCATATAACTTATTTTTAGCAAACTCATTATTCATTTGTGGCCTTCATGTATTATTAATATTCTTCTCTAAAACAACATTTCTGTGGCCTCCAAAATTAGTTTTTGGGTCTCTTATTCAAGATTCATTTCCATACAGCTGGACTGGTTCTATGTCATTTTTAAGAATTCATTTTTGTTTTTCTTCCTCTGATAAAATTAGTTGCCTAAAATATTTTCATTCATTCAATCATTCAGAATGCTGATTCTCATCCCATCTATTTGACATCCAACATCTGTTGATGAACATCTGTTGTTTAATATTATATAATAATATATAATCATATTTACTTGAATTTATTAATATTTTAACTCTGAATTTCTTAACAATTTCAGTAATTTTGTGGTGAAAGAAGGAAGTACTCATAAGAAATACAACAACTAAAAGAATAAATCGTTAATACAGTCACAAACTATTCACAGAACAGGTAGATAACGGTGATCCAAAAGAAACATTGAGCGTGTAAGCTTTTATTTTAGCAGGAAAAAAAAACGAAAAGTGAAATGGAGAAAGGAAGAAAAAAAACGTATAGATTTGTTTACAAAAGCAAAAGTATGAAAATGTTATTTGTTAGTTCGTTCTTTCCTAACTTCTTTGTTGTTCAAAGAGAAGAAAAAGCTACAAATATTTATGTTCACATTGTGTGTGTGTGTCCGCGTGCGTGCCTGTGTGTGATGTATGTGCGTGCTTACGTGTGTGTTTATGTGCGTACTTACGTGTGTGTTTGTGTGTGTGTGTGCGTGTGTGTGTGTGTGTGTGTGTCTGCCGACAGCAGAATCAATTTAGCTGGTATGTTGAACAATCCAGGAACACTTGTGTCACAAGAAATAATAAAGATAACGACAACACGTAACATTTAAACAGAAAAGAAATACATTCTACCACAAACAGAAAATAAGAAAAGAAATACCCATAGCGAAAAATGAAATGTTTGAGTAAGATTATGGGATGACAAGATTAAGAAAAAGAACGAATTAACGCCACGCCATGTGATGTAGAGAGCATATGACACTAGTGTCCAGGTTCTTTTTTATTCTTTTTTTACTAACCTTATTTATTTATTTTTTGCACAGAGCCGTCTTTTCTTTCTTTCTTTCTTTCTTTCTTCATTTACTCTTCAGCCTATATGGGTGTCGAGAAAGATGCAAAGTTATGGTTCTTGCCATTCTGACAGCTTCAACTATTGCCAATCGATTCTTCGCATTTCGTCGATGTTGTCTACCAATATTACTTTGGACCTGACACTTGATCTTCTCTTTTTTCCTCCATATTCTTTTTTTTTAGATAAAGATAATGTACCCATTTACGCCTCGGCAGGCCTTAAAGTAAAAGAATGGCTTGAACTACAGCAGTACTTAGGGAGCAGCGATAGCTCAGTGGTTAGTGAACTGGACTACAGAGGACAAGAGGTAGGGTTCGATCCCAACCGACGGCTTCCGGTTCACCCAGCCTTTAATGGGTACCTGATTTTTTTCCCGGGAAAGTAAAGCGGCACGGGCGCACTACCGACCACATTACCCCAAAAATCATGTGCTGAAGGTCTGTAAAATGTATGGTCACTAACACCATATTCCCTATACGCCACTTGGCGTGACTGGGCTACTTTTTTTTTATAGCAGTACTTTCCTGTGTGTTACCGGGGCCTCATTATGAGGGAGTAAAGAATAGTGACACTGTGACCTTCCAGGCGTATCGTAAGAGGCGACTAAGGAGGTTGATCGATGGCTTGACAAGCTGTCATTGTAAAAAGTATTGTTATGGAAACAGAACCATAGATTTTGGAAGCAGTGATCTTTGCAATATATGACATTTTGGCACGCAAGGTTTCTGTTTTTAAGATTGTGGTTCTGCCCTATGTGCCGTCTTCGGCTTGAAAGGACAATAGATAGATAGATAGTACTTACAAGCCAGAATGTATGTTTATGTGGAAAGAAAGAATGTCACTAGAAGCTCTTTCTGTCTTGCGTGGACCGTTAGGCATAGGACTGACAACCTTACCCTGAGACCTCCTGGGGACAACTCTAGGCGGGTGACACCAAAGAAGTGCAAGGGCATTTACAGCACGCTCGGCAGGCAGAATAGTCAAAGAAGACAGTGGAGCATACGTCATGACCACGAGTAGCATGACAATGGAGGTGATGGCAGTGACCAGGGCGTTCAACTGGTTAGAGTCACAAGACTACACCCACGCATGTATACTGATTGATTCGATGAGCATGATAACAAAAGTGGAGGCGGGCTCTGTACGCATGCAATGGGTAGAGTCGTTGCAGAAGTCAAAAATACGTAAGGTTACATTTGTCTACGTCCATGGACATGCGGGAGTACGGGGAAATGTAAGAGTGGACAGGTTGGCTAGCAGCGCTGTCGTTGAGGACGGGCAACCAATTGATCGGGCGGACATCATCAATGCCCTCCGAGACGTGGGAAGAGCACAGGACTTCGACAAACACAGATCCACGTCACTTCTTCGGTTGATGGAAATGGGAGTTAAAATGGGCACAGCCAGAAATGAGAAACTTAGTGGGCGTGTTAGAAGACGTATCTACCAACACAGAACTGGAGTCGTCAGTCGCTGTACACTGCGGTACTTGCTGAGGAGGGGATCTGAACACCTATGTTCGGAGTGCAATGATGATGACCCGCAAATAATTCAATAACTCTAGGCGGGGATATCATTCCATCTGTGAAAGCTCGTGTTAACATGTCGAGTCATGTCGAATTAAGAAAAGAAGATGGACATTTGTCGGGCATGCATTTAGAAAGAACGACCAGTGAACTACTAAGCAGCTCTCAAATGGGAAACATCAGGTCAGAGGAAAAGAGGACGACTTCGAGAAACACTAAAAAGAACTCTAACAAAGGCGGCAAGTTTGGCAGGCACAGACTCACTCTCTATAATCGAGCCTGCTGCCCATCTGCTTATTTATATTTTGGTGTACCCTTTTTTTATATCTCTTCTTAATTTCTATCTCTGCCTCTCTCCCTTTCTCTGTCCCTCTCAACATTAATTACAGACAGCTTAAATAGATAACGAAATAGAGAAACAGCTCTTAAGTGAGTTTGCTTGAAATCTATCAATCAGACCAATGTGTGTTTAAGCAAGTGCACTCAGAGAGATCTTTATATAACAGGCCAGGCTTCTGTCTTTCAAGCTTCTCGCTGTTTTTATTTCTTGTTGTTCTTTTCGCTCCAATTCGACACTACTTATTTTCATTTTACCCCTTCTTCGATTATGCTCCATTGGGTCTTCCTGTTGATCTTCTCCCATTGTTGCTAGACATTTGTTTGCTTTTCTTTTTTTTTCAATTTCTGTGTTCATATCTCCCTTTTTTTCTAACTCTTTATTTCATGAAGATCTAACTACTTCCTAGACCGTTGAAATCACTGTTCATCTTTCCTTCTCTCTATCCTTTAGTGATCTCTCTCTCTCTTTCTCTCTCTTTCTTTTTCTCTCTCTTTCTCTCTCACTGACCTATAACTTCCAAACCTTCTCATATCACTTCCTCTCTCCTTCATTGATTGTCATCTCTCTCTCTTTCTTTTTCTCTCTCTTTCTCTCTCACTGACCTATAACTTCCAAACCTTCTCATATCACTTCCTCTCTCCTTCATTGATTGTCATCTCTCTCTCTCGCTCTCTCTCTCTTTAAACCAGCGCCCTGTATTCTGTTAATAATGACTTAGTTTTATCGTTTTGTCTGCTGTGGTGTAAGGCAGGATCAAACCTAACAGAAACACCTCTCCTTGACTTCTATTATAGACTTTACAGAACTGGACAACAGTCGCGGATATCAACAATCAAGGACAACTCCATTAACAGTTGTTTTCTGTATAGAGTCTGGCACAACTAGCCAGGACTCTAACAAGTTTAATTACATAAAACATAATAGGCCCACAATTAAAACGACCTACAATCACAATTCACAGCAAACTTACACACGCCAGAGTGAAATATACAAATCTACAAATGCTTTTCAGTTACAACTAAATGTCTATCTTTAAAAGAACTTCTAAGCCCTTTAAAAGTTACAACTAAATGTCTATCTTTAAAAGAACTTATACGTCCTTTAAAAGTGTTCAAGATGGACCCAAATTAATTTTAGTGAATTATTTTTCACTAATTCTGGTAATCAGCCATCCTCTCCGTGTGGTATCCAATGCGCTGAGGCAAAATCCTGATCAGAATGTTACTTCTTGTCGCTCCAAGATACCAGCGAGAATTGATTAAATAAAAACACTGGCATGATCCTTCGAGTTTGGTCACGTGACGAACCTAATCATACGACCATGAGACGTCCTTCAAACTGACCAGTGCTCAGCGTGGCTGAGTAATTTAACATCCCGATCATTCCCTTGTTAACCCTATTAATCCCTACTCACCTAGTACACTGTTTAACCTTTAAAAACCCGAGATTCGATACATTTTTCTCTGTAACATTCATCTTTCTCAGATCATTTCTCTCATTTTTAGCTGGCCTTCCCCCTTCTCTCTCTATCTCTCTCTCTCTCACTCTCTCTCTCTCTCTCTCTCTCTCTCTCTCTCTCTCTCTCTCTCTCTCTCTCTTACTGAACTACAAACCTCCAAACCTTTCAAAATAACTTCTACTTTTTCGTTATTCCTCTCAGCCTCTATCATATTTGATTTATCAATTACAACTAAGATGTTCAACTCGCCTCTCTCTTTTCTTTCTTATTTTCTAAATCCTTCCATAAATGTTTTCTTTATCCTTATGAATGAACGTTTCAAATCGTTTTCTTCTTGCCTTTAATTCACTTAATTTACTCACATTTTTTTAACTTCCTCATTTGTTGAACTTGTCCAACCCCTTCTTTATTCTCGCTATTCTCTAACTACAATTTATTCACTATTTTTTTTTAATCTCTTGTTGAAGTCATTGAATTATTTGTCTCGTCTCACTCTCTTGTTTAATCTTATTCACTGCCATTTTTCTTTTTTATTAATTAATTATTGCATTCTTCCTCCCACTCTCTCCTTCTCTTATTGAACAAATCTTTTCGCTTCTCTCTGTTCCCTTATTAAAATACTTTCATACTCTCTTCTTCTCTTATTGAAATAATCCTTTCGCTTGTCTCTGTTCCCTTAATAAAATACTTTCACACTCTCTTCTTCTCTTATTGAACTAATCCCTTTGCTTTTCTCTCTTCCTTTGTTGAAATACTTTCACACTCTCTTCTTCTCTTATTGACCTAATCCCTTTGCTTTTCTCTCTTCCTTTGTTGAAATACTTTCACACTCTCTTCTTCTCTTATTGACCTAATCCCTTTGCTTTTTTCTCTTCCTTTGTTGAAATACTTTCACACTCTCTTCTTCTCTTATTGAACTAATCCCTTTGCTTTTCTCTGTTCCCTTATTAAAATACTTTCACACTCTCTTCTTCTCTTATTGAACTAAACCCTTCGCTTCTCTTTGTTCCCTTGTTGAAATACTTTTACGCTCTCTTCTTCTCTTATTGAACTAATCTCTTCGCTTCTCTTTGTTCCCTTGTTGAAATACTTGTACACTCTCTTCTTCTCTTATTGAACTAATCACTTCACTTATATTTCTTCCTTTATTAAAATACTTTCACACTCTCTTCTTCTCTTATTGACCTAATCCCTTCGCTTCTCTCTCTTCCTTTGTTGAAATACTTTCACACTCTCTTCTTTTCTTTTTGAACTAATCACTTTGCTTTTCTCTGTTCCTTTATTAAAATACTTTCACACTATCTTCTTCTCTTATTGAACTAATCCCTTCGCTTCTCTCTCTTCCTATATTGAAATACTTTCACACTCTCTTCTTTTCTTATTGAACTAATACCTTTGCTTTTCTCTGTTCCCTTATTAAAATGCTTTCACACTCTCTTCTTCTCTTATTGAACAAAACCCTTCGCTTCTCTTTGTTTCCTTGTTGAAATACTTGTACGCTCTCTTCTTCTCTTATTGAACTAATCCCTTCGCTTCTCTTTGTTCCCTTATTAAAATACTTTCACACTCTCTTCTTCTCTTATTGACCTAATCCCTTCGCTTCTCTCTTTTCCTTTGTTGAAATACTTTCACACTCTCTTCTTCTCTTATTGACCTAATCCCTTCGCTTCTATCTCTTCCCTTATTAAAATACGTTCACACTCTCTTCTTCTCTTATTGACCTAATCCCTTCGCTTCTCTCTCTTCCTTTGTTGAAATACTTTCACACTCTCTTCTTCTCTTATTGACCTAATCCCTTCGCTTCTCTCTCTTCCTTTGTTGAAATACTTTCACACTCTCTTCTTCTCTTATTGACCTAATCCCTTCGCTTCTCTCTCTTCCTTTGTTGAAATACTTTCACACTCTCTTCTTCTCTTATTGAACTAATCCCTTCGCTTCTCTTGCTTCCCTTGTTGAAATACTTTCACACCCTATTCATTCTCTGCTATGAATGTGCTCATTTTACCTCTAACACTCCCACTCCCTCCCTCTTCCACCAACCTCCAAACATTGTTCTACTCCTACCGTATAACAGGCGCCAAGTTTACTATGCAGTCAAGTCCCGTTCCTGTTTATGTATCGTACAAACGTGTTTACAAAGTTTACATTTTACTCTGTAAACATTCCTTGTCAGGAAAGCTTTCTGTTTATCAGGTGAGCTCCCTTAATGGCGCGGCAAATTAAAGTATCGCGCACACGATTCCTGCAGCTAAACATCGCTGTTTAGTGTAAATGCTGCAGTAATCTCTCCATTATTGAAGATAATTCTCTTTTTCAGTTATGAAAAGATACAGGAGAAAAAGATTAAAGAATATTGATACATAAATAGTGTTTAATAAATAAGGGATGACATAAAATAATCGTTAGTTGGTAACTTGCACAGACCACGTGGCCTTTATCTACAACAGAAACAATTTGGCTTCCAAGGTTTTTACTTTTTTTTACAGATGCACCAGACAGCATCCCTCTGAGATCTTGACACTCAGAAACAGAGGGAAAGGGGGAAAAAGGGTGAACTAGAAGATGATGGATTCGTGAAATACCAGACATAACAATGAGTACAGGAAACAGCCTGAGAGATGAGATTAGAAATGAGGGACTGAGGGGGAAAAAAACTAAGAATAATTGCCATCATAGAATACATAAAGAAACAACAGATACATTTGTTTGGCCAAGTGATGAGATAGAAAGATCAACACTCAACATAGCATGCCTTTAATAAACGTTGTGGGAACACCAAACTCAATGGTCGGCAGCGAAAATTATGGATGGATGGAATATCGGAGACACTGGGAAACATAACAGTAACAGAGAACAACAGAAGAACAAATGATCCTAAATGATATCTCTATTCAACACTGAAAGGAAATGAGAAAGGGAAAAAAAAGAAGTAGAAAAAGAAGGAGATAGTACAATGTAGGAGACACATTCCATTTTATCTGGACCCTGATGCACAGCGGGTGTCCGGTTAGCGCAATCGATAGGCGGTTGGCTTACCACGGCAACAGCCGGGGTTCGTTCCCTGGCGAGGACACCTGGGTTTTACTAATTCCCTAAAAATTAGTGGGAGCCGCGATAGCTCAGTGGTTAGTGAACTGGACTACTACGGACAAGGGGTAGGGTTCGATCCCAACCGACGGCTCCGGGTTCACCCAGCCTTAAATGGGTACCGGATTTTTTCTGGGAAAGTAAAGCAGCACGGGCGTAATACCGACCACATTACCCCAAAAATCATGTGCTGAAGGTCTGTAAAATATAGGGTCACTAACACCATATTTCCCTATACGCCACTTGGCGTGACGGGGGTACTTTACTTTTTTTTACTGATGCACAGCGGAGGTTGAGAAAGATTGGTAAAGTCAGTAGATTTACATTTGTTGTGTAAACTCTTCAGTTGGGAAACTTTTTACCTATTTTGCAGCAAGGGGTAATGTGACCCCAGAGGTTGTTCCCACAGCAAGCCGTTCGGCCCTGACACTATAAAGAATGGACGGGCCCACCTGGATCATCGCATTCTGGCATCGGCCTCCCTCCTACAGCTTTCTTTGACTGAGAACTCGATCGTATATTTTCAGACTATCCTACCAGCATGTACTAGATGAAACTGTGGTCTGCCGTATAGATTCCTGGTCAAACCTATTGCCCGTTCGTGATAAATAATCATCATCATGTGCCATTCAGTTAGCATAAGAATTCATATCCTTCAATAATTCTCTCTTCACAGTACAGCGTATCAATTCTGCTGTTGACTGTTTATATTCCAGGACAACAAGCTATCCAGTGTCTTCTCTCTCTGGCGTCTGCGATCTCTCTTTCCTTTTATTTTGCCAGTTGTAACCAAGTATTCCAACTTTCCCCTTCTCATGATGGCCCGAAAAATGTCGATTATTATTATTCTCATGTTTTATAAGAGTCTTCTTTTTTCTTCTTTTGTGTCTCATTTAGAATTTTCTCGTTGGTCATTTTTGGTTGCCCTGTGAATTCTCAACGTTATTCTAAGAAAATCCATCTCTGTGGCCTCTAATACGCTTTTCATTTGTTTTTTTTTCAACTATCCACGATTCGCTTCCATACGTCATAATTGTTTCTAAAAGCACCGATGCACATTCTCCCTCACTTCTAGTGACATAAAGTTGTTGCACAAGTTGTTTTTCATATTTTTTTTTTAAATTACTAGTAAAGTGAAGTAAATAATTAGTGAATTGTGAATGGTCAAGGTAATTGGACTGACAGTTTGTCAAGTAGGTTGACGAGTGCTCGCTTTCTGGTTCAGATAAGGACTTTTATTAAATAAAAATAAATAAATGTATATATCCTGTACACTGCGTGACGGCCGGCTACACTGGGCATGTAAATGATATTCCCAACCACTCAGGAATCACTTTACCAGATCTAACAATTTACACAACGGTATCATAAAGAGTTCGTTCCCCTTTTCATTTCAGGATTGGCTACAACGTATGTGATGTCAGGCTACTTCGTCCACCGAGAAGTGACACAAATGCATCTTGATCTACTCTGCTTATGTCGTCGGGTGCCTAAGCCACCATATTAGTGAGGTGAAGCACTAATGTATTCATGTCGCCTCTGATGATCTGAACTCATCAATAGTTGTTGTATCGATCGGATTTCCTTTATCCAGGTCGACACCCTTTTAACTTTCCCTTTTCTACGTACAGTCCATTGCTATGTGTCGATCTGTGCTGTTCTGTTCTGCTTCATGTTCAAAGTTATTGATTGTTTTCGTACTTTCTTCTTTACCAGGGTCTTCATACTATGGCCACAGGTCCTGGATAGATCAGTCAGTGTTACTAGTCCTCGAAAGAACAAACAAACAAATAATGAAAAAAATTACACTTATTGAGTTATTTCGGGTCATCATCATTGCACTCCGAATATGTCCAAAAATTACACTAAAGAAAAGGTTAAAGGATAGAGATGCCGGGTAGTCTAGAGGTACAACGTTGGCCTTAGGACAAGAGTGGCTTGGGTTCAAAGTCCACCAAAAGCAGTAATGATTTTTTATAAGGTATGAAAGATTAATCCATGGTTTCCTCGTGACGTGACCCTCCTTTCATCTTTTCGGTAATAAGAGCCTTTGTCTAGCCGTCTCGGATAACGGCAATAAACTTGAGGTTCCAAATGCGCTCGCACAAGAATCCTTGAACAGCAGTATAGTCTAAAACAGGAGACCATAAATTATGTTGCAGTCTTGGTAAAGTTGTCAGCAAGAACCTACCCTCACCTTTAATTCCAGGCTGTGCTACGGAGTTCGTGCAGGCGGACCCCAGGACTCTCCTAGGATTTTCTCGACGTGGATATCTCAGTATCTACGGATTTATCAGGCAATAATGATGATGGTAACAACAACTACAACGAAGATAAAAGCTCGTTAACACATACGGCAGAAAATCGATTATCCAGACTTTCTGTTATCCGAACAAGTATTTTATAAACAAGTAACAAATTATGTGAACGCTTACTAATTTGATTTTAAAAATTAGCTAACCTGTGACGTCAGTGTTTCAGGATTTTTATATCAGGACGGACAAGAAGATTATCCTGAATATAAAACTTACAGACGTTGAAGAAGAAAACAAGATAAACAAGAAAAAATGGGGAAAAATGATACTACTATCTCATTGAGAAGTGTTTAAATCTCTCAATAACCGCATTCAGACGGCGTGAGAAAATGGGAAGAATGGGATCCAGTAGTTTTGCTACAACTTAAATAGAACATTGGTTTAGCCCCTATGAATTGGGAAAGAAAGTATTTACATTAATGTCGATGTTAATTTTCACAGATGCAAAATCCTAATATTGAAATATGTAAGTTCATAATAATTATTATTTTGATATTTATTGACTTAAGTAAGAGTTACTTAAGCTTTGTTTGGTGTGATACTTTATATTTGAAGAAAGTTTTCTATATTCAGATAAAGAAATCGATTGTTTTATTGCTAGTACTTAATTATCCTTAACTATCTTATGCAACAATTCTATATCAATAGAAGTGAGAAAAAGAGTTCATCGGTGCTATATAGAACCAATTCTGACCTATTGAAACGAATCAGGGACAGTAGACAAACAAATGAAAAGACGATTAGAGGCCACAGAGTGGGATTTCTCAGAAGAATGTTGAAAGTTTCCTGGACAGCTAAAAAGACCAATGAGGAAATTCTCAAAGAGGCCAACACTAAAAGGGAAGTCCTAAAAGACATCAGAAAGAAACAATCAACATTTTTCGGGCCCATCATGAGAAGAGGAAAGTTGGAATACTTGGTTACAACTGGCAAAAAAAAAAAAAGGAAAGAGAGATCGTAGAACACAAAGAGAGAAAATACTGAACAGCTTGTTGTCTTGGCATGGAAAACGGTCAACAACAGAACTGATACGATGCACTGTAGATAGAAGATTGTGGAAGGACATGATCGCCTACGCCAACCGGTATGGCACATAATGATGATATTTAATTATCCAGAATTTGTATTATTCGTTCACATCTGTTCATTTTTAGGTCAGATAATAAGTAATATGTAATATATAATATGTGACTCTGTGAGGGTATGTACAAATATAATAAATTAATACATGGTGATATAATTGCCTTGCTAGACGAATGTTGGGTGGAACACCATGTTAGCGATCAATTTTGTTTTCTTTTGACTGCGGTACATTTTTTGGTGATGTGGTCCGTATCACGCCAGGCCACCTATACTTTCCAGAAAAATATCTGCTACACATTTTTAGAGGCTGGGTGAACCCTGAAGCTGTGTTTGTCTGAAAAAGAAATCCACAAATTTTGAAAATCGAACCAGCACTCTTCTGAACAGGAAGCAAGTACACCCACAACTTAGCCACCTAGGTTCTTCCATGGTAGTATAGACAAATATAATGCATGGATCATTGATTATGAGTCATAATCATCAAGTACAGGGCCACAGACAGTTATTTATTATTTCTGTTGTTGACTTTCTGCCACGCCATTCTCTTAAGCTGTCTGATATTTTTTCTCTTTGCTTTCCTCTATCTCTTCGTCCCTCAATTTTCCCAGATGTTACAATATACTCCAGCTTTTCTCTTCTCATTACATAACAAAAAAAATGATGATTGTTTCTTCCTAATATTGAAAATTAGCTCTCTATTTGCTTTGGCCTCTTTCAGGACGTTTTCATTACTCTTCTTAGCTGTCCATGGTATTCTCAAAATTCTTCTGTAAAACCACATCTCTACAGACTCCAGTGATTTTCTTGTTTGTTGTCCTATTGTCCACGATTCACACCCATATGTTAATACTAGCTCTACATAAAATTTAAGAACTATTTTTCTTGTTTCGATTGTCAAAAATGGATTGCATAGTATCTTCCTCATTTTTTTGAAAGCTGATTATGAATACAAATATTGTGTTGGTCAGCTTTCATCTCTGGTGAAGTTCCTAGAGACTGGGAACTGAATTTTGAGTGTTAATCCGTTTTCCCTGGCAGTCCTGTGCACAGGGGCCCCTCGCCGCACAGGCAGATAACTCCGTCGGAAGTACTCAGAATGTTGTTGCCGATGAGCAATTGATATTTCAAGTCGATCTTTTCTGCTGAGACCAGGGGTGGTTGCCGCAGAGAGAAATCACAAATAGAAATCCCAACTGGTGCTGCCGAGATTTGAACTCACAACCTCTCTGTCTCGAGATCAGCGTCACGCCCTGAAACCAAATCATCCCCTGAAAACAAATATAATGTGTGACTTCATGATAATATTCCAAAAAAACAATATGTGACTCCGCTATTATATATATATGTATATATACATATAATATGTGATTCCATGATAATGTAAATAAATATAATATGTGATTATGTGATGATATTCACCAATTTAATATGTGACTCCATGATGATATAGTTAAAAAAATAATATGTGACTCCATGATGATATAGTTAAAAAATAATATGTGACTCCATGATGATATAGTTTAAAAATAATATGTGACTCCATGATGATATAGTTGGAAAATAATATGTGACTCCATGATGATATAGTTGAAAAATAATATGAGACTACATGATGATATAGTTAAAAATAATACGTAACTCCATGATGATATAGTTGAAAAATAATATGTGACTCCATGATGATATAGTTAAAAATAATATGTGACTCCATATATATGGAATACCGGTCAATATGACGGTTAGGCGTCAGGAACTTTTAATTGCTGTATCTGAAAAGTGTTCCTAGTTGCAGTTTCCGCATATTCCAAGTCCGGCTTGCTGCAGGAGCTACTGAGTTAAGTGCTCTGTGCACACCGTGAGCTGTGTGTATCATCTGTGTTGATCATTTTTCGATATTCCAATGGTTTACGATGAATGATGATATCGTATGACAGGGAACAGTTGGCTGTGTTCACTTTCTGTGCAGTTTCGGCTTATGTCTTTTGGCGTGTGCTGAGACTGCTATGATGGGGACTACAGCTACCTTTTTTTGTTTTGGAGATGAGTTAGTAATTCGGATGATTCCACTGGCACGGACGGTTGAGCAATTAGGAATTTTAATTCGTTTGCAGTGATACCGGGGCCTTCCATAACCATAACCATAACCGTGTGACTCCATGATGATATAGTTAAAAAATAATATGTGACTCCATGATGATATAGTTAAAAATAATATGTGACTCCATGATGATATAGTTGGAAAATAATACGTAACTCCATGATGATATAGTTAAAAAATAATATGTGACTCCATGATGATATTCCAACTATACTATGTGACTCTACGATAATATCATAAATATACTATGTGACTCTGTGATGATACAAATAAATATCATTGGTGGACCTTTAACGATTACTCTACCCATGTAAATTTTTTGTTGTGGAGCAATTTCCCCACTGTTTACACCAAACAGAGAATATCGTGCTTCACAATTTCACAACTTGCGACAACTTTCGATGTAAATATACATAAATCAAGAACAAACAAACAATAAAACCACTGCTACATACACTACCGCGTTTTCTCTTTCACGAGTTTGTTCTTTTTTAATTTATTATTATTATTTTCCAAACACAACTTCCAAAGAATTTGCTTTGAATGTTTTTTCTCTTTTCGAGTTGGAATCAATGGTTTCTTCTACCAGATTGTGAGTTTTCTCAACAGCTCTTATGGAGCAGCTTGAACTAGAAAACTCGTATGTATCTACTTGTGTGGTTTTTATTTTATATAATTTTTTTTTCTTACTCTCCCCACTTTGTTTGTGAAACTCTTCGAATGTTATTTCCAGAATCCCTAGGACGAACTATCTGGAATGTCTTATGGCTGCAGTGTTTGCATTCACATTCAGAAGGCTGCGTCGAATTTTTTCTCAATCTATTTTTGAAGTGGTGCCGTTGATTTTATTTGTGGCATTTCGGCGCGGGGAATGAGGTAAATGTGGCTACATTCCTCTATCTCTCTCTCTCTCTCTCTTACTCTCTTTTTCTCCCTCACCCCCCCCCCCCTCCCAAATATGGCGTGTTTGTGGTTATCGATCATAGATCAGCGTATGATTAGGAACGAATTTTAAATAACGGTGATGTTAATCTGTTTTTGATTTGTTTTTTAATTGTTTTTTATTTTTATTTTGGGGAAGTACAAAAGCTCATGGAAATTGCCTATAACGAGAGTTCCCGGTATCGGAGGTTTCGAAGATGACTAATCAGCGATGTCATTAGATTGGACTTTTGATTGTCAAGGTTAATAAATCCATACAACTCTAGGTCAAATTGAACTTTCCTTTATCTGCCATTTTGTGTTTGTTTCTTCCGCCGTTAACAAAGCTGTTTGTCATTGATTTCTTAGTTTATTTTTTTTTTCATTTGAAAATATATAACCCGTACCTGATCATTCAATGATGACTGCAGTATGAAGAATTTGTTTGAAGAATGTGTACTTTAATTTTAATCATTTTAAAATTCGAGGGAAGTGTGTGGCCGAATCGATAACTAGCATGGCTACAAATCAGGAGACTGTGGATCCAGGTACGGTCGAAAATGTTTTTTTTTTTCTTTTCTTGATTGCACTTGTCGTACAACCGTTATTTTCCAATTATTTAAAATATAGTCCATGCACAGACCCCAGAAATTGGATAGATTTCGTAAACATAGTTTTAAGACAGTAATTAACACATGAAGAGTTTACACCGAAAAGTGTTGAATCTGCAATATTTCTTCTCGGGAGCATTAATCTACTTTTTAAAAAACCTACAATATAAATGATAATTAAGTTAAAAAAAAGTTAAATTTTGCATGTGGTGTCACAAACATAAAAAAAAATAGCAAAAAATAAAATTTACAAGACTGTAGGATTCACACAGCCTCTGAAAATGGATACCAGAGATTTTTTTTTCTGCTAATTAATAGCGGTCTGATATGATAATGTACAGAAGAATGTTGATAATACTATGGACAGTTAAGAAGAATAATGAAGACGTTCTGAAAGAGACCACTGCAAAAAGAGGGCTAATTTCCAATATTAGGAAGAAACAATCATAATTTTTTGGCCACGTAATGAGAAGAGACAAGCTGGAATATATTGTAAAAGCTAGGAAAATTGAGGGACGAAGAGTTAGAGGGAAGCAAAGAGAAAAGATATCAGACAGCTTAAGAGAATGGCCTGGCAGAAGGTCAACAACAGAAATGATAAATAACTGTCGAGATCGAAAGTTGTGAAGGAACATGATCACCTACGCCAGCAGGCCCGGTACTTGATGATGATGATGATGATATGATACTGATAATATCAACCAAAAATGTGATGCTAGTCAAGAAATCTGGCCACTAACACCGTTTTCATCATAAGCCTAAAAAAGTTTAGAATGAAGATTTATTTTTTTATTTTTTTTTGTTTGTAAACTCTCTCTCTCTCTCTCTCTCTCTCTCTCTCTCTCTCTCTCTCTCTCTCTCTCTCTGCGATCAGGACCCAATCAGAGTAGGATTCCAGCTCCTCACATGAACTCATCTGTCAGGTTAGGTGTGTTACAAACAGAACATCACAATTAGAGTATGCCAGATCCACTCTGATTGAACACCCGTTAAAAACATTGCACTGTGTTCTGCGCCAGTGGCCCAGTGCATCCGATTTCAGCCAACATTTTATTCAGGTTTGCTTTCCCTAGCCTTTGATTGTCCCCAATCTTCCTGCAAGGCAGCAGGTGATCTTTTCTGTAGGGGGATTCTGCCCTTAGATGGTCGGCCCTCCCAGGTTTACGAGCACCATCTGCCCGAGTCACTAGAGGTGACTAACACAGACATGCACACACAAAGATATGAGATGTGACAAACACAGACATGCACATAGCGATACGAGGCATGGCTAACACTGACATACATCAAGATATATGACACATGACTAACATAAACATTCACATAAAGATATGAGATATGACTCTGACATAGACATGCACCCACAAAGAAATTACACATGTCTAACATGGACATGCACACAAAGATATGAGATATGACCAACATAGATAGGCACACACAATGATATGAGATGTGACATACACAGACATGCACACACAAAGATATGAGATATGACTAACATAAACATGCGCACAAAGATATGAGATATGACTGACATAGACATGCATCCACAAAGAAATTACACATGTCTAACATGGACATGCACACAAAGATATGAGATATGACCAACATAGATAGGCACACACAATGATATGAGATGTGACATACACAGACATGCACACACAAAGATATGAGATATGACTAACATAAACATACACACAGAGATATGAGATATCACTAGCCCAAACATGCCCACACAAAGATATGACACATGACTAACACAGATACACACTAAGATATGAGATATGACTAAACACATACACACTTATAGATATGAGACATGATTAACACGGACACTCCAAGATATAAGATATGACTAACATGACACACACCAAGATATGAGCCATGGCCAGCACACAAACACACACACACACACACACACACACACACACGCGCGCACACACACACAAGCCAAGATATGAGCCTTGGCTAGCAATGAAACACACCAAGAAATGAACCATGTCCAGCACAGAAAGAAAATATCCAGTACACATTAAGGTATCCATATGCTTGGGTTTGTTGTAGTCGGCAGACTCTTCTTAACGTGGGAATCATCGACATACGAGACGCCGGCCCCCATGAACTGTTAACAGATATCGTCCAAACAGTTGTACGGAGATTTGAGAGTGCAGTCTGACCCGTAGAACGTTCCCTTTCATGAACAGATCCCGGTTGACTGTTCACAGGTGTCGTTGAAACAGTGGTCAGGACATTTGAGAGTGCAGTCTGGCCCGTATTACGCTTCCTTGCGCGTACAGTCTGCTCTTTCTGTGTCACATATGATGTCACAGCCATCAGAACACGTCTGTTCGCACTGTAGTCCAAAATTACCATCAGGACAAGTGTCATCACAGGTATTTCCAGGATGTTTGCAATGTTGGCATTTTGCGGATTTTACTCACATAAAGAACTGACACTAAGACAAGACCCGGAGCAGTCGTGTCCATAGATCCCATGTGAACAGTTGCCGTGACACGTACCGATGATGACGGTGCAGCCTTTGCAACACCCACTACACACTGCACAAAACGACCAAGAATGCCCGTCCAGAAAATAGGTGTCTGTAAACGTTTGCACCTCACACACCGTCAGTGCACTCTCGTCCTGCGAAAAGGTCGGTGAGAACTCAAACTTACTGTGTGCCATTGTCGCTTGTATGGTGACTACAATAGTGTTCACAGAAATATTTGGGTATGATATATCATTATACTGGAACACTATACCGCCACTGTCAGAGAAAGTCTTTGGAGTGTCATTCTTTACCCGAATCATAGTGCTAGCTCTATGATAAATTCGAATGGTGTGAGTCTTCTGGGACGTGTCAAAGTTCAGATACCAGTAAACAGAATTGGTTCCACTTCTCAATTGTGTGTGTGTGCAGTCATTGTCATAAAGATTGGTCTTTGTTTTGCCATTAACTGCGGCCTCTGGTCCACATCCATCCACTGTTTATCAAGCATTAAATGTGTCGGTCTGGTTTGCGTTCTGTTTGAGAGCCACATTCCGACCCCCGCCAATGTAGATGGAGCAGATATTTGCAACTATCGCCCCTTCAATCCGTAACATGTTGATTAGACCATGAAAATGTCCGGATCTGTAAGTCCAGATCCCTAGGCGTATTTGCAAACTAGATCAAAGTATGAGTAACTGAGCGATTTTAGCAGTGACACTGCAACGCACAATTTGCTCCAAACCAACCGTCTACACAAGTTAGGCAGTTAGGTCATTAGCTTCCAATGTCGCAAACAAAGCCAGCAGAATAAAGACTTGATCTACAGGGGTGGTTAACGAAATGTGCACAAACAATTATTTCAAACCCGTGGTTACAATTCTAACAATCCGCCAACTCGCTGTGACAACAGACAGCGCGATGTTCAAGATCAGCATTGTATACACCACGGCTAGAACTTGGACGAACTTCCATCTTGGTGCGTCCCATGACGTCATCGTTTGTAAACTAGGACCACAAAAAGCTGGAATTATTGCCTCAAACTTTGTCTTATTGGCAGTCACTGAAATACAGTTTCTGCGTCGTCTCGTCGACAACATTAGTAAGGGAAATAATTCTCCATTGTTGCATATATCCTGATATGTCATACCGAAGTGAGTCATGACGTCACCCTTGATATCTCTGAGCCTGCCCGCTGACTGGGGAAGGGGGGGGGGGGGGTGGTGGTGAAACGACCGAAAGGTTGAGACGCCTTCAACATTGCGAACAGGGACTGTTGTTGCACCACAAGTCGTGCCCCTTGAATCATAGTTAAATGTTTGCTTGCTTATGTTCGCCCGATGACTAAAGTATTCTAGAGTATTCGTAGACTGTAGAATTCCTCTTCGTCATCCGCCCTTAAAAGGACGTTAAGCGGGCGTGTCTGCATTGTGTTGTGGATTGCAGTATAACTGTTATATTTGCGCCTTTCGGCCCAACACATCCGACTTCAGCACGATATTTTTGAGTACCGGGTTGTCTTCCCTCTTCGATCCCTGCTCGCTTGGCCAGATTAGACAGGTTAGTCTGTTACTGGAGGCACCACGGATAAGTGGGGCAGGGTCTGGATGGTTTTGGTTCACTGATCCTGGCGCATGCCATCACCTGTAGGTCGCTGACAACTTCCAGCTTTGGTGCTGGGAGGCGCGCCTTCGCCTCTAGTTAAATTATTAACACAAATAAGGATCAACAGGTGTGCATTACTAACCACAACTTTCATTTAATTATTTTTATTTCTTAATCGGTTACTAGTTATTTAATGGACATATGACGTGAATTTTCTTCTTCTTCTTCTTATTATTATTATTATTATTATTTTCCGTCTTGTTTTTCTTCTTCAGCGATCAGCTAATGCAATGCATGGGTCACGAACAAGACGGTGTTTGAGATCTTCACCGGTTCCCCCCAGTTTGTAACGTCCGGTTGTTTCTGTGGAAAGTAAACTTTCCGTATCAGAGAATGAACGGTACAGTTTGTTACATAAAACGCTTCTAGCATAATTGTTACGATTATTGTAAGCTGAATAGTTCTGACATATGAGGATTCATGAAACATTCAAGTTACACCCATTAATAATTTAGTCACGTGGATGTGTACCCGCGTGACTTGCAACATTTTCAATGAATTATAAATTATAAATTGTTTATCCCCATCTGGTTATCTTAATTTGTTTCCCATAATACAAAGATAACTCTAGTTTGAGTGCTGCGTATATAACAATGTAGCATTTGTTACGGTATTTGAGGGCATTGATTACAAAACGAACTGGGAAAAAGTAAAACATTAATGAATACTGAAGGCGCGCCTCCCAGCACCAGAGCTGGAAGTTGTCAGCGATCCACAGCTGATGGCTTGCGCTAGGATCGGTGAACCAGAACCATCTAGACCCTGCTCCACCTCTCCGTGGTGCCTCTAGTAACAGACTAACCTGTCTAGTCTGGTCAAACGAGTAGGAATCGAAGAGGGAAGACAACCCGGTACTCAAAAATGTCATGCTGAAGTCGGATGTGTTGGGCCGAAAGGCGCAAATATAACAGTTATACTGTAAACCACAACACAACGCAGACACGCCCACTTAACGTCCTTTAAAGGGCGGATGATGACGAGGTACACTACTTAAGTCATCGGGCGAACGCAAGCAAGATGAATACCTGAGAAAGGTATTTTCTGTTCTTCACACAGCGTGTCACGGATATTTTACCTAGGACAAAACGAATTCGTCGATTCCTGGATGTCAGATGCTCCGCGAAATGATGTTTCAGAACAGACTTTCTTGTCTCCTTCCTCTTTGTCAAACATGGTCGTTATCTAAGACACAGGAATTAAAGATCACACCATGTGAAAAGAAATTATTCCTTCTTTTATTTCACTTTTACCTTTTTTAATGACGATTGAGATACTCAGCTGTGGTACTTGCTCTTCTGGCAGCCTCAGTCATTGATACTCGATAATGCTGTTTTAGAGTTTCTCAGATTTATTTTATCACTGCAGTGTATTTGGGTGTGCCTTTATTTCATCTACTTGCGTGTATCTAAAATGTCTATGCATTATTTCTTGGTGGGCAATCCATTTTATTTGTAATCTGTATATGTAATTCAAAACTTGGTCTGTGCTGACTTTTCTAATTCTTCATTTCTTATTCTGTCTCTTATGGTCACAGCTTGTTTCAAACATCTTTTACCTATTTAATTTAACTTTCTTTTCTGACTTCTTGGGAATGACCATGCTTGGCACTAGTAGCATAAAGTGGGAATCAGTATGATTTATACACACTGTTTCTTCGCGCGAATCAGATTTGAGCTGCGTTGTTGAAACGAGGCTAGCTGTCCAAACACTGTTTGACCTGCTGTATTAAATGTTAATTTTGTAATCATTTTACTATCTTTTGTTACTAGAAATGTGAAAAGAGCTGTTTCATAACATTAATTCTAACTGCATACATTCTGCTCAGTGAGGCAAGTATTTTAACCCCAACATTACAGAAAGTCATGAGAACTGCCATTTAGTGTACGCCAATGACAAGGAGACCAAGAACAACTGGCGATAGGGCAGTAAATAGAAAATTAATGTAAGCCAGACATGGGGCACTCTACGAAAGATGGTCATGGGCCGCGCGAAGTGTAAAAATGTAGTTGTTCTACAAAACCTGGAGATCGATCTGTCGTTCTGTGGCGCGGGAGAGGAAGTAGAAGTAATCTATAGCATCCACTTCCACGCACTAGAAACTACGCGCTCCAATAAATTATTCAACATCACTTGTTTATCTCAAATAGCAAGGCTACATATAGTTTCATCTTACTATTGACATGAGAGTCTATATAGACAATCTCGAAACTAGTTATTTATTGAACTTGGCATGACCTGGTACATTATTTAGATTGGCTTTGATTTAGTTTAGTCGAGGTACCATCTTTATTGCACAGCGAATAACTCAATGGTGTTCAGATCCACTCCCCAACATGTTCTCTGTGAAACACACCTGCCACATACTAGCAAAAACACTGAATATGGCTTCAGCTTAGGTGCACGAACTCTGTAACACGTGCGAAAACTTTGACCACGACCTCCCATATCGTCTCCTACGACATGCGTGGCAAGTGACAGCGTTCTTTTCTATTTTTCTTCTGACTACAGTCAGGGCCCAGATAGCCAGCCAAACGGACGACTTTACTTTACTTCACCACTTTTGCCTTTCTACTTCACGACAACATCAGTTGTTGTTGTGGCCTCGGTAGCCTAGTTGGGAAAACCACCCGACTGGGCTACCGAAGTTCGGACAACACGTGTTCGATTCCCGCTGGAAGCAGTGTAAATTGTACTCGTGGTTGGGAAAAAAAAATACCCCTGCGGTCAACCCAGCCGCTGGAAGAAATAGATACCAAGGTAGTAGTCTGGGAAGTTGAGGAATGCCGCCTCGCATCGTGAGTTTCGATGCTTGAAGCGACACTATCCAGAAGTCTCCGAACACTTCTGGACAGGCGGCCGGGCACATATGGGTGGAAACTCGCGTGCTAAGACGCCGATCCAAGTCTCGTACTTTACCAACTTTTTTCAGTAGTCCCAGGATTCTGTTGTGTGCGTCATACATTGTGCTCATCGTGATGCCGGCAGTTTGATTGATTTTGATCCATCGCCTTTTAGTTCCGCCTCTTCTCCCCCCCCCCTCCCCTCCCCACCGGCGGTGCTATATATGGAACCAATTCAGATCCATGGAATTGAATCATTGACAGTAGACAAACAAATAAAAATACGACTAGGAACCGCAGAGACGACATTTTTCAGAAAGGATATTGGGTTCCCTGGTAAGCCAAAAACACCAACGAGGAAATGCTCAACGATGACAGCACACACAAAAAAAAGAGATCTCCTAAATACATCAAACAGAAAGAATCGACATTTTTCGGGCACATCCAGAGAAGAGGAAAATTTGGATACTTGAATACAACTGGTCGTATACAAGAAAAGAGTGTGTGTGTGTGAGCGATAAAGAGAGAAGATACTTTATTGCTTGTGTTGAAGCACGGTGTTGTCAGGTCGGGTAATTTTACCTGCTGCTGTATGTAGTAGATAGTACAACCTGAGGCTGCCCTGTTCCTTGCAGGTATACTCGGGAGAGTAAAAGGCTAAGGGAGGGTACCCTGAAATAAAACAACCCCACTTCCTTGTGAGAGAGGCTTTTTATTTAAAGGCTAACGGAGCAAAGAGTAAACAAACCGAAGGAAGGCAACAGAAAACCACCGTCGTAATTTTCTTTGTACAATCATGAACCACCACAAACAAGAAGATCACTGGAGGCTGTCGTAATGTGGTTTTACAGAAGAATGTTGAGAATGCCATAGACAGCTAAGAAGAGTAATGAAAATTTTCTGAAAGAGGCCAAAGCAAAAAGAGAACTGATATCCAATATTAGAAAGAAACAATCATCATTTTTTTGCCATGTAATGAGAAGAGAACAGCTGGAATATAGTGTGACGACTGGAAAAATTGAGGGACGAAGAGATAGAGGGAAGCAAAGAGAAAAGACACCAGACAGCTTAAAAGAATGACTTGGCAAAAGGTCAACAACAGAAATGAGAAATAACTGTCGAGATTGAAAGTTGTGGAGAGACATGACCACCTACGCCAGCAGGCTCAGTACTTGATGACGTAACACGGTAACCAGTCAACAACAGAATTGAAACTATGTATTGGGAACAAATAGTTATGAAAGGACGTGTTCGCCTACGTCAATCGGTATGGCACATGATGAGTTTCAGCATTTCTAGCTCCTAGAGTGTATAGGGTCAGCCTCTCCCACTCCTTTAAAGGTACCACACATTATTATGTGAAGCACTGAATCTTTAAATATCTTAGTTGGGACTATATATTTAGCAAGAACTTGGTAGAGACTACCGATGTACTTAATAGAGATTACCTATATACTCAACGAGACCTTAGTAGAGGCTACCTATATATTCAGCGAGAACTTAGTAGAGACTACCTATATATTGAGCGAGAACTTGGTAGAGACTACCTATATATTCAGCGAGAACTTGGTAGAGACTACCTATATATTCAGCGAGAACTTGGTAGAGACTACCTATATATTCAGCGAGAACTTAGTAGAGACTACCTATATATTCAGCGAGAACTTGGTAGAGACTACCTACATATTCTGCAAGAACTTGGTAGAGACTACCTATATATTCAGTGAGAACTTGGTAGAGGCTACCTATATATTCAGCGAGAACTTGGTAGAGACTACCTATATATTCAGCGAGAACTTAGTAGAGACTACCTATATATTCAGCGAGAACTTGGTAGAGACTACCTACATATTCTGCAAGAACTTGGTAGAGACTACCTATATATTCAGTGAGAACTTGGTAGAGGCTACCTATATATTCAGCGAGAACTTGGTAGAGACTACCTACATATTGAGTCAGAGCTTGTTAGAGGCTACCTATATATTCAACGAGAACTTGGTAGAGGCTACCTATATATTCTGCAAGAACTTGGTAGAGACTACCTATATATTCTGCAAGAACTTGGTAGAGGCTACCTATATATTCAGTGAGAATTTGGTAGAAACTACCTATATATTCTTCAAGAACTTGGTAGAGGCTACCTATATATTCAGCGAGAACTAGTTAGAGACTACCTATATATTCTGCAAGAACTTGGTAGAGACTACCTATATATTCTGCAAGAACTTGGTAGAGACTACCTATATATTCAGCGAGAACTTGGTAGAGACTACCTATATATTCAGCGAGAACTTGGTAGAGACTACCTACATATTCAGCGAGAACTTGATAGAGACTACCTACATATTCAGCGAGAACTTGGTAGAGACTACCTATATATTCAGCGAGAAATTGGTAGAGACTACCTATATATTCAGCGAGAACTTGGTAGAGACTACCTACATATTCAGCGAGAACTTAGTAGAGACTACCTACATATTCAGCGAGAACTTAGTAGAGACTACCTACATATTCAGTGAGAACTTGGTAGAGACTCGCTTTTTACTCAGAGATACTGATCGATTAATGTCTGGAAACAAACACCATGTTCTAGAAGTGAATTTCCTAGCAACTAATTCCTGTCTCCCTGGAGAACTCTGATGGAGAGAACGGATCTTTCTATTTGGAGCGTCAGCGTGTGGAGGTTTGCATTTCTCTTTTTGTTATGTTGATGGCACTTCAATCTTCCATTTGATTAGATTTACAGTCAGTTTTCTTCTTTTTTATAGAGTTTACTAACATTTTATATTGATGGAAATTACAAATAAGTATTTATGTATATTTTTTATGTTGTAAGAATTCCCATTTCTTTTTTTTTTTATTTTGATTGAGCTTCCAGACATTCTTTTTGTTGAAACTCCACAATTCTTTATACGGAAGGCAATAACAATTTTTTTCTTTATTTTCATGGAACTTCTCAATTTTATTTTTGCTGACTGGACTTCCAAAATTATGTTTATGCTGACGGAACTTTTTTTTGCAAAAATATTTATGAGACTTCAACATAGTTTAGTGTTTAGTTGATAGATCATCTTCATTGTAGGTGGCACATCTCCATAGTGATCAGATCGCCTTCCCAGCACCGCCGCCAAACACTTGTGAAAACATTTAAGATGACCGCAGCTCACATGCACGAACACCGCAGCACCGATGAGCATTAGTCTCACTTCCACGTCTTTTACATTTATGGTACTCTCAAATACTTTTTGCTGTCCTATAAGCTCTAATAATAGCCAGGAACGGCGATCAGAGCTAGATGATCTGAGATCAACCCTAGATCAATTGTGCAATGACTTCAAGAGACTGGGCATCCAGTTGATACCATCACACTACAATATAAAAGGAAAAGAATACGTAGACAAACTAGCCAAGGATTGGGAGATTATCACAAGAGAAACATCTGGTCAGCTACGATGAAGCCAAATCCATCATCAAAAGCGAGTACCATGAACAATGGAAACAAGAACACACAGAGTATAACGAGAGGGACGGATAACTCCAACTATCAAGGAGGGATCAAGTAATCATACTTCGCCTACGCACTGGTCACAAAAGAATGAGAAATCACATGTTCACCAAACTCAAAATATGAACTAACAGCCAATGCCGCTCCACCCTGGATGACATGACAACAAAACACGTTCTAAAGGATTGCCCCCAGTACACAAACCAGAGGAGGTCAATGTGGCCCACACCAACTTCCCTGGAAGAGAAACTCTACGGGACAACCGCATCACTGAAACAGGCAGCATCATAAGAGAGTTCAGAAACCTAGTCTGATTTATCAATAATCACAGAAGAAGAAGAGGAAGTGAAAGAAGAAGAAGAGGAAGTGAAAGAGAAGAAGAGGAAGTGAAAGAAGAAGAAGAGGAAGTGAAAGAAGAAGAAGAGGAAGTGAAAGAAGAAGAAGAGGAAGTGAAAGAAGAAGAAGAGGAAGTGAAAGAAGAAGAAGAGGAAGTGAAAGAAGAGGAAGAGGAAGTGAAAGAAGAAGAAGAGGAAGTGAAAGAAGAGGAAGAGGAAGAGAAAGTAGAGGAAATATTTAATATTGTGAACATTTTCAAACTTTCGATTCGTTTTGGTGACTTCAAAACAAGACTACAGACACAGGTGAAATTTGGCAGGAAATGTCTGCAGTGTTGCAAGACAAACACTGGAAACGACAAACCAAGAATTCAGTAAAGATCCAGAAATGATCACATGAAACGAGTAGAATGTGGGATCTAAAGGAAGGACAAAATAGAACAGATCAGAGAAAACATCTTGAAGAACAGTGGAAGCAGAGATGAACAATGTGTTCCAGACTAGGGACACTATGAGAAGAGTGATCACGGACTAAGCAAAATTTGAAGTTTGAAAAATTGATTTTGTTCCTGCGTTTCATACAAAACATGTCGATCAGTAGAAGAAGAAGAAGGCGACGACGACGAAGCTGAAGAATAGAACAAGAAGAACAATAGATATAAGAAAAGCGCTCAGCCTCAAGGAACTCCTTTTCATCATTCATCATTGAATGACGTCTCCGCATCGAAGGTTGGCTACCGTGGAGCGCCATTCTGTTCTGTCTCTTGCTTTGATGGTGCAGATAGTGTCATAGATGGTGTCATAGGATAACTTGTCCATCTTTATAATGCTGCACGTCCATGTTAGTCTTGGCTTGCCTCTGCCTCTTTTACCTTGTATTTCCCCTTCCAATATTACTTTAAGTAGGCTGTTGTGTCTTCTAACGTGTCCCAAAAATCTCATTTCGCTTCTGGTGATGGCAAAATTCAGGACCAACCGATTATAGAAGACCAGACATTTTAAAGTTTAAATAGATAGTCTTTCCATTATTAAGGAAGAGAAGAGAAGAGGAGGGAAGAGAAGGGGAGAGAAGAGAAGAGAAGAGAAGAGAAGAGAAGAGAGGAGAGGAGAGGAGAGGAGAGTAGGGAAGAGAAGAGAAGAGAAGAGAAGAGAAGAGAAGAGAAGAGAAGAGAGGAGAGGAGAGGAGAGTAGGGAAGAGAAGAGAAGAGAAGAGAAGAGAGGAGAGGAGAAGAGAAGAGAAGAGAAGAGAAGAGAAGAGAAGAGAAGAGAAGAGAAGAGAAGAGAAGAGAAGAGAAGAGAAGAGAAGAGAAGAGAAGAGAAGAGAAGAGAAGAGAAGAGAAGAGAAGAAGCTATGTAACATTGTATCTTGAATGTGATTTATACTTTAAATAAGTTTTAATCAGAAACAACATTTACACACAAGACATTAGATCGGTCACAATTTCAAGTCATTTCTGAAAGAAGAAAAAAGCACATGTCGCTGCTCAATTATTTATTCTGCATTTAGAGTTAGATTTAGAAAGAGAAAAAAACACATGTCGCTGCTCAATGATTTATTCTGCATTTAGAGTTAGGTTTAGAAAGAGAAAAAAACACATGTCGCTGCTCAATGATTTATTCTGCATTTAGAGTTAGGTTTAGAAAGAGAAAAAAACACATGTCGCTGCTCAATGATTTATTCTGCATTTAGAGTTAGGTTTAGAAAGAGAAAAAAACACATGTCGCTGCTCAATGATTAATTCTGCATTTAGAGTTAGATTTAGAAAGAGAAAAAAACACATGTCGCTGCTCAATGATTAATTCTGCATTTAGAGTTAGATTTAGAAAGAGAAAAAAACACATGTCGCTGCTCAATGATTTATTCTGCATTTAGAGTTAGATTTAGAAAGAGAAAAAAACACATGTCGCTGCTCAATGATTAATTCTGCATTTAGAGTTAGATTTAGAAAGAGAAAAAAACACATGTCGCTGCTCAATGATTTATTCTGCATTTAGAGTTAGATTTAGAAAGAGAAAAAAACACATGTCGCTGCTCAATGATTTATTCTGCATTTAGAGTTAGGTTTAGAAAGAGAAAAAAACACATGTCGCTGCTCAATGATTTATTCTGCATTTAGAGTTAGATTTAGAAAGTGCAATGAAGATCCGAAATTAATCAGACCTTGGGTGCATTTTCTGCAGCGATCGAGAGGACGTGGACTAGATCCGACATCTTGGAAACTGCTGCCTTGCAGGAAGATTGGGGACAATCAAAGGCTAAGGAAAGCAAACCTGAAAAAAATGCTGGCTGAAATCGGATGCACTGGGCCACTGGCGCAGAACACAGTGCAACGTATTAACGGGTGGTCAGTCAGAGTGGATCTGACAGACTCTAATTGTGATGTTCTGTCTGTGGGGGCGATCAACACACTTAGCCTGACAGCTGACTTCATATGAGAGTCTGGAATCCTTACTCTGATTGAGTCCTGAACGCAGAGAGAGAGAGAGAGAAAGAGAAAAAAACACATGTCGCTGCTCAATGATTAATTCTGCATTTAGAGTTAGATTTAGAAAGAGAAAAAAACACATGTCGCTGCTCAATGATTAATTCTGCATTTAGAGTTAGATTTAGAAAGAGAAAAAAACACATGTCGCTGCTCAATGATTTATTCTGCATTTAGAGTTAGGTTTAGAAAGAGAAAAAAACACATGTCGCTGCTCAATGATTTATTCTGCATTTAGAGTTAGGTTTAGAAGAAAAAACACAACCCTATAATGAACAAAATATTCATAATTCTTGCAGATACAACTACTTGATAATCGGGTTAAAAAAATAAATAATGAATAGCCTTAACATCATCATCCAGCATCGTGCCTGCTGACATAGGCGATCATGTTCCTGCCCAACTTTCTATCCCTGCAGATGTTTATTTATTCTGTTCATTTCCTACCTGACCGTTCTCTTAAACTGTATTGCATCTTTTCTCTGTTTTTCTCAATCCCTTCTCTCCTCAATGTTTCAGTTACCACAACCAGCTGTCTCCTTCCTATTATATGACCTCAGGATGGTAATTGTTTATTTTTTGTATTGAAACTAAGCTTTCTGTTTTTAAGTTTTTGTTTCTGTCTTTTTATAACATTCCCATTGCTACTTTACATGCCCATGGTACTGTCAACATTCTTCTGTAAAACTGCATTTATGTTGCCTTCGATGATTTTCTTGTCTGCTGTATCCTTGTCCATGATGCATAACCATACTCTAAGGCTGGTTCTACAAAAAAAAAAAAAAAAAAAAAAAAAAAAAAAATCTCGTTTCTTTGTTTCCATTGAAAAAAATTAGTAACACATTGTCGTTTTTATTCTTTGGAATGCAACCTTTGATTCAGTTACTCTGCAGTTGCCTACAATTGCACATTTACCATCGCAAGTGCAATTCTTTCCAAGGTTTTCAAAATTGACGCGTTTTAATACTGTTGATGTTAACATCGTTTCTAGGTTTTCAAATTCATTGACGCGTTTTAATACTATCGATGTTAACGTTTCTAGGTTTTTTTTTAAATTTATCGACTTTTCTTATACTGTCGATGTTAGTGTCGTTCCACGCATTTACATTTCACTGGCTTGTTTTACTACTCTCCAGTTTACTTTAATTCTCCAATTAGGAAATGCCTTATTTGCTGTCACAATCACCTCTGACATTTTTTGTGGGTCGAACCTTCAGTTTTTATTGTAACTGGCTATCACTTTAATGCCAATCATTTTCTATAACTTACCTTTACTCTTAGTGATAAAAGCCGTCACCAGCATTCCTTGGGTTGTTTATGTTATGACCACCCGCTGATATTCCTGGTTTTTCCTGGATCGATCGAATTCTAATCTCACTAAACAGATTGAATAAATCTGGTAGCAGTGCACACTCTTGTCTAGCACTTTCTTCTATTTTCTTTTTTTAAACTGCCAATTATTTCCATTTCTTACGGGTGCTTTTTTAAGTTGTAATCACATGTTGTTTATTACTCTTAAATCTTTGCTGTCAGCATTTAAACTATCTAAATTGTTATTATTTCATGATTATTTACTTTTTTAACGTTTTGATAAGGGTTATAAATCATAAGAATAGATTTATTTTTGAGCTCAATTGGCTGAGTATTAGTACGCTCGCTTCCTGATAAGAATGGTCCGGGTTGAATCCACAGAAGTGTCTGGAGTTTTTTTTTTTCGGACCGACAGGTCTTGGTTGTTCCCCCAGCCTCTAAAAATAGGCACATGAGTTCGTTTTTTTTTTCTTCTGAGAAGTAAAGGCAGTCTGGCGTGGTACTGACCACATCACCTAAAAAATATGCGTGGTCATGAAAAAATATGATCACTATAAGTCTAGCATTGTAGGGGAATAAACCTTTACTTTACTTTACTTTACTTTACTTTACTTTACTTTACTTTACTTTACTTTACTTTACTTTACTTTACTTTACTTTACTTTACTTTACTTTACTTTACTTTATTTTACTTTATTTTACTTTACTTTACTTTACTTTACTATACTTTACTTTATTTTACTTTACTTTACTTTATTTTACTTTACTTTACCTTACTTTACTTTACTTTACTTTACTTTACTTTACTTTACTTTACTTTACTTTACTTTACTTTATTTTACTTTACTTTACTTTATTTTACTTTACTTTATTTTACTTTACTTTATTTTACTTTACTTTTTTCACGTTTGTTTTCACTTCTATCAATGATTTATCATGCGGTACAGTTTGTATCCTTATCTCCAACAAATCATTTTTATTCATAATCAATTTCTAGTTTTATTTTGTTTTCTCAGTCTCCCCATGAATCAATAGTCTAGGATCAATAGTCTAGAATCAATATTCTAGAATCAATAGTATGGAATCAATAGGCTATAATCCATAGCCTAGAATCAATGGGCTAGAATCAATAGGCTATAATCCATAGCCTAGAATCAATAGCCTAGAATAAATAGTCTATAATCAATAGCCTAGAATAAATAGTCTATAATCAATAGCCTAGAATAAATAGTCTATAATCAATAGCCTAGAAACAATAGTCTAGAATCAATAGTCTACAATCAATAGACTATACTTAATAGCCTAGAATCAAGAGTCTAGAATCCATAGACTATAATCAATAGCCTAGAATCAATAATCTATAATCAATAGACTATAATCAATAGCCTAGAATTAGTAGGCTATAATCAATAGTTTAGAATCAATAGTATAGAATCAATAGCCTATAATCAATAATTTAGAATCAATATCCTATAATCAATATCCTATAATCAATAATCTAGAATCAATAGACTATAATCAATAATCTATAATCAATAGACTATAATCAATAGCCTAGAATCAGTAGGCTATAATCAATAGTTTAGAATCAATAGTATAGAATCAATAGCCTATAATCAATAATTTACAATCAATAGCCTATAATCAATAATCTAGAATCAATAGCCTATAATCAATAATCTAGAATCAATAGACTATAATCAAACTACAACTAATAAATGCTCCACGAAAAAAAAAAAACTTGTTACACTGAACACACTCTATTATATTTGAGGCAGAATGTCTTTTGAAAACGTTGCCATAAAAATGATGTAGCATTAGACGTTAATTCACAGTGGTGTGTCCCTTATACTTTAGTTGATTTGCTCGTTTGTACCATTCCAGGAAGATACATTACAGATGCTTGCTCTATTATACGTTCAATTAGTTAATTTGCAATATAACTATTGTATGGAGGTTTCCAGTGCTTGACAATGCTGGCAAAACGACGCATTTTTTTGCCATGGGAGTCAAATTTACATTTTAAATGAATTTCATTGGCCGCAGTAAAAAGAAATTCAAGTGTTCTTGTATGTGTGATTTCGAACGGATTTATTGTGTGATCAAATTCGAACGGAAACTAACAGTTTATGCTAGAAAAGTAGACAATCACCATCAAGGGCGTTCTTCTCGAGAATGCATGGAAAAAGACCAAGAGGAAGACCCAGAAGAAGATGGATAGATGCAGTGACAGAGACATGTAAAAACAAAGAAAAATTACTAATTCAGACAGTTCGAGCAGCTTAAGAACGACAAATGATATAAACCACGACACCTTTTCGGTATCAGTGAGAAAGAAAACAGAAGAAGAAGATGGGGGCCTCTGTAGTCTATTTGGGAAAACCACCCGACTGGACTTCCGACGTTCGGACAACCAGTGTTTGATTCCCGCTGGAAACAGCGTGAGTTGTACTCATGGTCGGAAAAAAAAAAAAAAAACACCCAGCCGCTGGGTCGACCAAGCCGCTGGAATAAGTGGGTACTAGAGTATTACTCTGGGAAGGTGAGGAATGCCACCTCACATCGTAAGTTTCGATGCTTAAACCGACATTATCCAGAAGTCTCCGAACATTTCAGGATAAGCGGCCGAGCACATATGGTTGGAACTGGCGGGTTAAGACGTCGATTCAAGTCCCGTACTTTACCTTTACTTTACCTTTACCTTTACTTTACCTTTACTTTACCTTTTTACATTCCATGTGATTAGAAGGAGCTGTATCTTACAATTTAAAAAAAAACTTTTGTGGTTAAACACGAAATATTGCGTCTCCCGAAACTCTTAGATTTGGCAATCTTTTATCTTTTTTTTTATCACGAGCATTAACTACTAAACTATAATTCATAGATAAATATTTAAATATTTACTTCAGGTAAAAAGTTTACGTTTTGTGTCTGGGGTCACAAATTGAAACCACTTGGATATTAGTTTTAATAATGAGGGGAATGTACAAGACTGAACATCTTTACCCTTCATCATCATCGTGTTTTAAACTCAGCAACGAAAGTTGGCTACCACGGGCTGCCATTCAGTTCTGTGCCTTGTTTCGATGGTGCAGGTTGTCATAGGCTGATTTGTCCAGCCTTCAATGCTGCTAAGTTTCGAAGACTAGAACTACAAAGCTACTTTGACATAAAAACAAACGTCCGTGAAGTGTCACAAAAAGTTGTAGCATTTCCATCTTTACAGTTTTGGAAACAACTGGTTAGTTTGCTCATTTTTCAACCACCAAAACTCCAATACTCGGGTTACCAGAGTAATTAGGCCATCACCCAGGGGCATCTCCGCGCGCTATATGCCCCATTCTCTCACGTTTCCGACCGCTCGTTGGTCTAATTAAGTTAGTCACCGCGTGACATACAACGGCTACTTCCGGCTCTGGCTGTGTGTACCAGGCAATCCTCTTAAGGACATTCTCTTGTCTTGCCTGTGACGTTTATGAAATTGTCATTCAAGCTTTACCGTATCTTCCTGCCACAGAAGTGTTTGTGCGATTATGGTACTGTGTACTGTGTCATTATCTTATAATCTGGAAAGTTAACAGTAACAATCAATTGTAACATGAGCTGTCATCGTTATAATCATGTAGTATCTTTAGAGAAGAGACACCCAAGCTACCAGTCTGTTTCTCGTTGTCTTGCTGTGTTTCCTGTCCCGCTGATCATAATCTGTAGACGCCTTTGATGTCTAGAACACGTCATTCACTTCAACTTCTTAGCTTTCCAGGAAACGTTCCTTCTTTTACTTCATTTTTTTTGTATCTTTAGAGCCCTAAATACGTTTTATGTGATCAAACTGTTATTTTTTGTTTGTTTATTCTATTAATTTGCTCCTTTTCGATTTCATTCAGTTTTCGTAATAGTAAACATTGATCAGAGAGGCAAGAGCAGCAGGAATTAGCTCCCTCAATGAGATAGAATTGCTTGTACAGAACAGAGACAAATAGCGAGATTTGATAAAATATCTTTACAAGGATTGAAAACTGCTACAATAAAAAGTTTGATTAAGAGAAAGAGTATCTGGGTCTATGCCCTATGGCCCGGCTACGGCTCGAAAGGTCAATAGATAGATAGAATAGTTGCATTAATATTTTTGTGTTAATTCATTTGTTCATTCATGATATTTATAGTATTTGTTGTTTTTTTTTTAATCCCTTCTAGTATTTAATTTACAATGTTACAATGCTTATTTTCAGTTGGATGATTTTTACATGGGAAAGATACACGCGTCGTCTAATCATTTTCTTGTGTGTGGATAAAACTGTTGATTGCTTGTTGTTATTAATGTTTCATTCTATATAGTATTTTTTTTTTTTTGTGAAGCGGTTTCTAATCTCATTTTAATCTGAACAAGCCATGTTCTGTAAGTAAAAATGTTACGATTCTTTGTTCTGTATATAAAATATGTATTTGATTTTAGTCAAATATTTCAGGTCGTTGTAATGACAACACAGTGTATTTACAACAGATTAAGTACCATACAATGAAGTACCATACAAGTACCATGTTCTTTTAAGTACCATACAATGAAGGGTGGTTGCCGGGTTGACACGAGTAATGAAAGAAAATGTTCTGTAATATATACAATATGTGTATACAATATGATATTAATATATCAAGTATGATATGTTGAATGGTTAAAGTATGATATGTTGAATGATTAAAGTATGATGTGTAAAATGATTAAAGTATGATGTGTAAAATGATTAAAGTATGATGTGTAAAATGATTACAGTATGATATTTTGAATGATTAAAGTATGATGTGTAAAATGATTAAAGTATGATGTGTAAAATGATTAAAGTATGATGTGTAAAATGATTAAAGTATGATGTGTAAAATGATTAAAGTATGATGTGTAAAATGAATACAGTATGATATGTTGAATGATTAAAGTATGACGTGTTGAATGATTAAAGTATGATGTGTAAAATGATTAAAGTATGATGTGTAAAATGATTACAGTATGATATGTTGAATGATTAAAGTATGATGTGTAAAATTATTACAGTATGATATGTTGAATGATTAAAGTATGATGTGTAAAATGATTAAAGTATGATGTGTTGAATGATTAAAGCACGATCTGTTGAATTATTAAAGTATGATGTATTGAATGATTAAAGTATGATGTGTTGAATAAATCACCGCTTGAAACATCTGTATCTATGTTTTCAATTATTAATTAACTAGAACGAAATCAACACAGCAAACTGTTCTATATAATAGGATAATTCTTATGATAAATAATCGAACAATTGAAACAATAACGCCTTATACACTTCTATAGATACACATTTTTTTGTAACCAGACAAATAATATCTTGAAAAGAACATGTCGGGAAGGAGAGATGAGAATGGGAGAGAGAGAGAGAGAGAGAGAGAGAGAGAGAGAGAGAGAGAGAGAGAGAGAGAAGGAAAGAGAGGAAACTCGACACTAGGTGGCGTTGATGATGCTCTTGAACTTGCAAAGATTCGGAGACTGTACACTTTAGATTTTAGAACAAAATGACGTCATTGTAGGAGGGGGCTTTCCCATAGCTACACAGTTCCCGGTCCCAGCAACCAACAAAGTGTTCGCCCTGATCGTTCCGGTGGTTCTAGTGAACGTGTTGCATTTTGGGAAAATTGGAAAAATGGTTAGAAGAAGAGATCGCCTAATATTTGACTGGCGTTACCAGCCGTCGTGAAACACGGAGAGCAAGCATAACAATCATGAAGATACAGACTTTCATTAATGGATGTTTACACAGAAATAGAAGGATGGGGAAAAAATCACTATCAGGAGAAAGTCACTAACGTAGAATTATGGAAATTATCCAGTCAAATACCAGTGGATAAAGAGATACGGCAAAGACGATGGCGCTGGATAGGACACACACAGCGGAAGCAAACTGAGAGTATTACATAACAGGCCCTTTTTGGAAAGACAAAGAAGAAGATCAAAATATTCTTGGAGAAGACAAATGGAAGCAGAGATGAAGATGATGGGGAAGACATGGGATGATCTTAAAAGAATGGCAAGAAACAGAACGACTTGGAGGGGGTTTGTTGAAGACCTATGTTCCATATGGAGCTGAAAGGCATAAGAAGAAAAAGTTACCAGACGTCAATTTTACCGGAAGTGTGCCTTTTAGGTGTGTGTTAGCGTCTGGCCAGGATTTGAACAATTGATCTTATTTTGTAAAGTATCAGGTATTAAGGCGCCGCTGAACAAGAGAACTGAAAGACCTCAGCGAATCATAAAAACTGATAGCTTATGTCATGATCAGCGAAAGAGAATTGTCCAGATCTTATTCCACCTCTTTGCGGTGCCCCTAGAAAAAACACTATCCAGTCTAGTCTTGTCAATTAAGTATTGATCTAGAAGGAAGGCAACTCGGTACTAGAAATGCCATGTCGAAGTCGAATTTGTTGGATCGAAAGACTCAAATATCACAGCTATACTTGCAAACCAAAACTCAACGCACCCAGGTTCACTTTATGCCCTTTTAAGGGCGCTTGCGCCGAGGGGGCCTAACGATTCCTTTAGTCATCGGATGTCAACTCAAGCAAGGAATCAAGCTAGAAATCACGTACAAAAAAAATCAAGAAATCAAGCAAGAAACCAATCAAGGAAGCAAGGAATCAATCAGGCATGCAAGGAATCAAACAAGTGAGCACGAAATCTAGCAAGCAAGGGATCAAGCAAGGAATCAAGCAAGCATGCAAGGAAGGAAGCAAGGAATCAAGCAAGCAAGCAATGAATCAAACAAGTAAGCACGAAATCTAGCAAGCAAGGAAGCAAGGAATAAATCAAGGAATCATGCAAGGAATCAAGCAAGCAAGGAATCAAACAAGCAAGCACGAAATCTAGCAAACAAGGAAGCAAGGAATAAATCAAGGAATCATGCAAGGAATCAAACAAGCAAGGAATCAAACAAGTAAGCACGAAATCTAGCAAGCAAGGAAACAAGGATTAAATCAAGGAATCAAGCAAGCAAGTAAGATATCTAGCAAGTAAGGTAGCAAGCAAGAAAGCAAAGTGTCAATCGAGGAATCAAACAAGGAAGCATATAAAGTATTGAAGATAAGATCTGGTGAGATGGTTCTTTGCGTAGAAACATCTTTCTTTTTCAGGTATGTTCTGCTTTTCTTTTCTGTCATCTGACAGCCATATTTTTTACTTACAACAGAAATGACATCTGGTTTATTGCAATAATCCTTTGTGGAGACAGTCTTTGGCTAGGGAAATTCGAAAGTTCTGCCTAGTAAGTGTAATAAGCTAAAATACAACAGGGCTGCAGCGATAGCTCAGTCGTTAGTGAACTGGACTACGAAGGACTAGAGGTAGGGTTCGATCCTGATCGACGGCTTCCCGGTTCACCCAGCCTTAAGTGGGTACCGGATTTTATCTGGGAAATTAAAGCGACACGGATGTAATACCGAACGCATTACCCAAAAATCATGTGAAAAGGTCTGTAAAATGTATGGTCACTAACATCATATTCCCTATACGCCACTTGGCGTTGCGGGGGTCTTCTTCTTCTACCTTTTAGCTCCCAGTGGAGCATAGGTCTTCAACAAACACTTTCCAAGTCGTTCTGTTCTTTTGCCATTCTTTTAAGATCATTCCATGTCTTCCCCATCATCTTCATCTCTGCTTCGATCTGTCTTCTCCAAGAATTCCTTGGTCTTCCTCTTTGTCTTTTCCCCTGGGGATTTCAAAAAAGGGCCTGTTGTGTAATACTCTCAGTTGGCTTCCGTAGTGTGTGTCCTATCCATCGCCATCGTCTTCGCTGTATCTCTTTATCCACTGGTATTTGACCGGTACATTTCCATAATTCCACGTTAGTGACTTTGTCCTGCCATTTCCATCCCTTTATTCTGCGCAAGCATCCATTAATGAAAGTCTGTACCTTCGTGATTGTCAATTTTGTTATTCTCCATGTTTCACAGCCATATAATAGGACCGACTTAACATTTGAGTTGAAAATTTTTATTTTTGTATTTAGCCTAATTTCTTTGGATTTCCATATGTTTCCCAGTGCAATGAAAGCTCCTTTTGCTTTTGATATCCTTATTTTGGTATCATTTTCTGTTCCTCCCTCTTTATCTATATTACTGCCCTGATATATATAAGATTGTACGTCTAGTAGAGGTATTTCTCCTAGTTTTATTTGGTTATTGCCAACTGCATTAATTCTCATAATGTTGGTCTTATCTCTATTAATCTTTAGTGCTAGCTGTTGTGATCTCTCATCTAATATACTAATTTTATCCTGCATCTGTTGATGGCTGTGTGATAGGAGAGCTATGTCATCAGCAAAGTCTAAATCATCAAGTTGTTTGGTCAGTGACCACTGGATCCCATTTCTGTTGTTTTGAGTTATTTTCATAATCCAATCTATGGCCAGTAGAAAGAGAAATGGAGACAGGAGACATCCTTGCCTTACTCCAGTTCTTATTTCAAATGCTTCTGTAAGCTGTCCTTCATGCACCACACTACATTTTGTTCCTTCATACATTGTTTTTATCAGGTTAATAAACTTTATGGGGATTCCGTAATGACTCAGCAACTTCCAAAGCATTCCAAATGCACACAGAACCAGATTTGCGCATTTCCGCACATTTTTGCACATTTCTCTCGTTCGCGACAGCCGCACTTGGTTGCTATTTCCTTTTGTTTTGACAGGATAGATAATTTTGTTTTCTTTAACACATTTCGATTGTTTTTGTTTTGGTTGTTTCGTTTTTAGTTTTGTGTGTGTGTTTTTTTGTTTGTTCCTGATGAAGACCTATTGGGCCGAAACGTTGTTTAGTCTGTGTCGTCCTCTTATCACGTAAAGCTTCTTACATACCATTTTTTTTATTTTTTTATTTTTCTTCACATTCAGCTTTACTGCAGCTTCGCATTTTATGCCTTAACTCTTTTGCATCTACTCCATTACATATTGTTTTTTTCCTTGTCATCTCTCTCCATTGCTCGTCTTATACCTGATGTAGACTTATGTTAACACGTTGTAATTTCTCCTTGTTTTTCTATTAGTCTAGCTACTCAGTGCCATTGCATGTTTATTTTCTATGTTTTCTGCACCTATTATCGCGGGCCCGTGTAGTATTTCATATTTTTATATTTGATATCTGTGATTATCTCCATAACGGTCTAACGATTCCTTTAGTCATCGGGTGTCAACTCTAGCAAGGAAGCAAGAAATCAAGCAAAAAATTCAAGAAAGCTAGCAAGAAATCAAGCAAGGAACCAATCAAGGAAGCAAGGAATCAAGCAAGCATGCAAGGAATCAAACAAGTAAGCAAGGAATCTAGCAAGCAAGGAAGAAAGCAAAGAGTCAAGCAAGGAAGCAGGGAATAAAGGGATAAATCAAAGAGTCAAGCATGGAAGCAGGAAATAAAGGAATAAATCAAAGAGTCAAGCAGGGAATAAAGGAATAAATCAAAGAGTCAAGCAAGGAAGCAGGGAATAAAGGGATAAATCAAAGAGTCAAGCATGGAAGCAGGAAATAAAGGAATAAATCAAAGAGTCAAGCAAGGCAGCAGGGAATAAAGGAATAAATCAAAGAGTCAAGCAAGGAAGCAGGGAATAAAGGAATAAACCAAAGAGTCAAGCAAGGAAGCAGGGAATAAAGGAATAAATCAAAGAATCAAGTATGGAAGCAGGAAATAAATGAATAAATCAAATAGTCAAGCATGGAAGTAAGGAAGAAAGCAATGTGATGTAATTTGCCTTGTTTATCAATTAGTCTAGCTACTCAATGCCATTGCATGTTTATCTTTTATGTTTTCTGCACCTATTCTCGCGGGCCCGTTTAGTATTTCATATTTTTATATTTGATATCTATGATTATCTCCTTAAACCTTCTTGTCTGGTCTGAAAATGGTGTTTCCTCCTTATGCTTACGTTTCCAAAAGTTCTGTTACTTGCTTTCGTTGACCTGACACATCCGACATCTTAAAAACATACTTTTAGGAACAGACTCGAATTCCTCCTTTCTTCTTCAATCCAAACTATTTGACTTGTTTCTTCTACAATCACGCGCAGAATGAGTTTATCTTGGTCACCTCTGGTTCGCTGACACGGACGTCAACAGTTAGCTATAAATCACTAACTGTTATCTCATGAGTTGCAGAGTAATCAATATTTTAAGGTATCGGCGACACGTGTTTTGTGATAACGGAATTGATTGCATTTCTATTTGGGACCAAGCTCTGCGATAACAGGCAATACCATTGTTTTTGCCAACAACATGATTACCAATTTTATTTTATTTTTTTAAAAAGGCCAAATTGCAGAAATTAGGCTTATCTCGATGTCATTGGACTCATAAATTGTGCATATGTGCTTATTTGACCTCCTCTGTTGTTGCTTTATTAACATTAATTGTACTGATGCTCTACTGATTGGTATCTATACTCATCACATAATTACTGAGTTTAGTGCTCTGAGCACACCGTGAGCTGTGTTTTTCATCCGGATCGTGTTTTGATATTCCGATTGCTTACGTTGAATGATTATATCGTATGACGCAGGACAGTTCAGCTGCGTTCACTTTCGGTGCCGCTTGGCCTTATGTTATGGTATGGTTATGGAAGGACCCGGTATCACTACAAACGAATTAAAATCCATAATTGCTCAACCACCCGTGCCAGTGGAATCATCCAAATTAATATCTCATCTCCCAAGCAAACAAATACCTTATGTCTTTTGACGTGTGTTGTAGCTGCTATGATGGGGATTGCACCTTCCTTTCTTTATTTGGATCCTTCAATAAGATTAATTTTAATTCGGATGATTCCACTTGCACGGGCGGTTGAGCAATTATGGATTTTAATTCGTTTGCTGTGATACCGGGTACTTCGACTATCCATAACCACATACCCATCCGACCTAAAGGACACCGCATATTTTTTATGGGAAAGACCGCATGTTGTAGTGCTGACCAAATTGCTCAAAAATGGAAGATAAAAAGAGAATATTTTTTGTAACCGCTCCTATCGCGTAACATTGTTCTCCAAATTCAAAATAGGTACAACCATCCTATGCCACTGTACACTGGACAATATGACTACAAAACATGCTCTACTGGATTGCTCCCAGTACACAAACCTGGGAAGAGCAATGTGGTCCACACCCATCCCTGGAAGAGAAACTATATGGGGCAATCGATTCGCTTAAACAGAAAGCTGACTTCATGAGAGAGTCTGGAATCCTACTCTGAGTCTTGATCGCAGAGAGAGAGATATTATTCCTCTTGTCTTCATCTTCTTTCTTCTATGGATGTATAAAATATGAAGTACTTATACGTCTTTGTTAGTGAAGCATGACTTATCTAAATCGGTCAACTCGTTATTGAAATGTCTTGTCTACGGTTCTTCTTTCACACAAACAATTTATTACATGCTCCAGCCTTATGGGAAATGTCAAGTCATTTCTCAACATCCTAGTCATTGGAGAGTTGCTGCTAAATAATAGAGTCATTATCAAGTTTCACACCAGCTGGTCCAGGTAATCATGTCTTTCCATAACCTTCTATCTCTCTAGTTGTTTATCAGTTACGTTGCTGATCTCTACACAAGTTAAATACAGTAAGTCTAGGATCCTTCAGCGTTGCTGATTAAGAGAATACAAAGTACACCAACGTTTGTACTTTAAAAAAGGTCTTCAGCGGGAGACAAGGCACATAAAAAAAACCGAATACAAATGCTTCAATTTATCATGAAACTGATAAATCTGCACAGAGGATACGACATCGAATGTATCTAACATATATCACATATATGTGGTGGTTTTCTGAATATCATTAGCAAACAAGTGCCTAGTCCCATTCTTCTTCAATATCATCATCCCATAAGTCGTTGGGGTACTTAGTTAGTCTTCTCCATTTCTAGTACCTACAATGAAAGTTCAATAACAGCCTGCTCACAACTGTCTGTCTGTCTGTCTGTCTTTTCCGTCTGTCTGTCTGTCTGTCTGTCTGTCTATCTGTCTGTCTCACTCGTGAGTGTGTATGTGTGTGTGTGTGTGTGTGTTTGTGTGTGCAACATTTTGAAAAGAAAAAAAACCGAACCCAGTTTTATCTACTAAGCTGAACATGTTGCAAATTAAAATTGCATGTTCTGTCCCAGATTTGCACTCAACTTAAGTGATCATAACTACCAAAAGTTTAAAAAAAAATGTTAGCGTTCAGTCCCTTGATAATAAAGCCGACGGCAATTTCTAATGCTGGTGGCAGTAAATAGAATACAAAGTTAAAGCGGATGTTAATTTCACAGCTTTGAAGTTAAGAAAATCAAACATGTTCCAACATTACTAAAACCTTGAATATTCATGAGTGGATTGTCTACAGAGTTGTGGATAAATTACATCACTGGAAGAACAGAGCGAATAAAAGGTAGTGGAAAGACAAGAGTATTTGGCACAAATGACCATTGGCATCTAGCCCAAATTATTAGAGTTGGGCCATTAAAGAAGGAAGAGTATATACCATACGGCAGCACATTGTTGAACGTGAAATCAGTGGCATCAAATGTTACTGGCATCAGGAAGATTAATTACACAAAATGGATATATTTCTAATATCACAATAACCCAAAGAATGCAGCTCGTACACCAAAGCATTTCGTACGACCAAAGAATGCAGCTCGTACGACCAAAGAATACAGCTTTTGCACCACCAAAAACGGAGGTCGTACCACCAAAGAATGCAGGTTGTATTATTTCACCCTCCCCCCTTGCAGAACGCCATTCTTTGAACCCAAAATCAGATAATATAGTGGTGTCTAGTTGGTACCAAAGTGTTCTGGTCCTGCTAGACATTTGGACCACTCGGCTGCGTGGAGAGTAGAAACTTGTTGCATGGGCAACAATTTGTCGTTTACGTTTTCTGCCAAAGCTCGCGCCCTGAAGAGGATTTCTAGTGGCGCTGCAAAATCCATAGTCAGCTAAGACTGGAGGAGGCTATTATAGTCAGCTATGACTGAAAGTGGCTGCTATAGTCAGCTATGTCTGGAGGAGGCTGCTATAGTTAGCTATGGCTGAAGGAGGCTGCTATAGTCAGCTATGACTGAAGGAGGCTGCTATAGTCAGTTATGGCTGAAGGAGGCTGCTATAGTCAGCTATGACTGAAGGAGGCTGCTATAGTCTGCTATGACTGAAGGAGACTGCTATAGTCAACTATGACTGAAGGAGGCTACAATAGTCAACTATGACTGAAGGAGGCTACTATAGTCAACTATGACTGAAGGAGGCTACTATAGTCAACTATGACTGAAGGAGGCTGCTATAGTCAGCTATGACTGAAGGAGGCTACTATAGTCAACTATGACTGAAGGAGGCTACTATAGTTAGCTATGACTGAAGGAGGCTACTATAGTCAACTATGACTGAAGGAGGCTACTATAGTTAGCTATGACTGAAGGAGGCTACTATAGTCAACTATGAGTGAAGGAGGCTACTATAGTCAACTATGACTGAAGGAGGCTACTATAGTCAACTATGACTGAAGGAGGCTGCTATAGTCAGCTATGCCTGAAGGAGGCTACTATAGTCAACTATGACTGAAGGAGGCTACTATAGCTAGCTATGACTGAAGGAGGTTACTATAGTCAACTATGACTGAAGGAGGCTACTATAGTTAGCTATGACTGAAGGAGGCTACTATAGCCAACTATGACTGAAGGAGGCTACTATAGTCAACTATGACTGAAGGAGGCTGCTATAGTCAGCTATGACTGAAGAAGGCTACTACTACTAGTGATGTCTAGTTTTTCACTTAAAGCCTGAACTATTCTTTCATTCACTTTTTATATGTAAAAATAAACAATGTACGATTCTATGTACATTTGAAAAATTAAATGACAAAAAGCATATGGCACATCACCAAAAAAAACAGTAAAATTAAAATTGATGAGGGCATGCATCTTCCCGATAGCAGCATAGATGGTTGTGAATCATGGACAATCACGCAATCAGCAAGGAAGAAAATTGACTCATTCAAAACGAAATGCTACAGAAAAATACTTAAGATACTTTGGTTAATAAAAATAGCAAAGAAGACATACTAAAAGATTTAAACATAAAAATAACTGGCTTATAAATACCATTCTATAGAAGAAGTTAAAATAATATAGCCACGTCAAAAGAAACAGCGGGTTGGAATGAAAAATAATGGAAGGCTTAGTTCATGGCGATACATCGAGGAGCAGACCAAAAAGAAGGTGGTTTCAAGATATCAAGGAGACCTTGAACACAACAACAGTAGGAGATCTGGCTAGAGGCTAGAATTCTTTCAGGCGGGCTGTGATGAGTGCAACGTTCTGGAAAGGACATGCGATATGATGATGATGATAATGATGATGTGGTGGTGGTGGTGATGATGGTGATGATAGTGGTGGTGGTGATGATGATGATGGTGGTGGTGGCGGTGGTGGTGATGATGATGATGGTGGTGGTGGTGGTGATGATGATGATGATGGTGATGATGATGGTGGTGGTGGTGGTGGTGATGATGAAGATGATGATGATTATGATGATGATGATGATGATGATGATGGTGGTGGTGGTGGTGGTGATGATGATGATGATGATGACGATGATGATGATGGTGGTGGTGGTGGTGATGATGATGATGATGATGATGATGATGACGATGATGATGATGGTGGTGATGATGATGATGATGATGATGATGATGATGATGATGATGATGATGATGATGATGATGTACATTTTACAAAAAAACGTAAACTTGTATGTGCTGATATGCTTCTTCAGGCTGCAACGACTGAACGTCATCGGTGTCTTCTTGTAGTAATGAAAGTGTTTTTTTTTTAATCAGTAACAACAAGTCAGTCTTTCAGAACTGTGGTTTTTATTATGTGAAATAACTAAAGCTGTGCTCAAAATAAACTCTCCTTTTAGTATCGACTCGCTGTGTATCGCGTCTCCTGCCGACATCAGATATGACTTTCCGTAAATATTTCATTTCCGAGGCTTGCAGCTCGGGTTTCATGGCTTTTGCTATAGCATAACACTCGCATTCAAAAACTTGAATTTGAATGAATATTGATTTGTTCATTGTTCTACTCACAACTGTTTGCAGTCATCACAAAGTAGCATTTTAGTTTCAATCTTGAAGAGTTTGTATTGTTCGTGGATGAAGATGTCATGAGTCTAGAACATTCTTCTCACTATTGTGGTTGGGGGGGGGGTGTTTGGGGGCGTGTGTTCAAGTTGTCACACCAGTTTGTAATAGAACAGAGTATAGAATAGAGTTTCTAATTGTTGCATTTCTAATTCCTACATTTCTAATTGTTGCATTTCTAATTCCTGCATTTCTAATTGTTGCATTTCTAATTGTTGCATTTCTAATTGTTGCATTTCTAATTCTTACATTTCTAATTGTTGCATTTCTAATTGTTACATTTCTAATTCCTGCATTTCTAATTCCTGCATTTCAAATTGTTGCATTTCTAATTCCTACATTTCTAATTATTGCATTTCTAATTCCTGCATTTCTAATTGTTGCATTTCTAATTGTTGCATTTCTAATTCCTGCATTTCTAATTGTTGCATTTCTAATTCCTGCATTTCTAATTGTTGCATTTCTAATTCCTGCATTTCTAATTGTTGCATTTCTAATTCCTGCATTTCTAATTGTTGCATTTCTAATTCCTGCATTTCTAATTGTTGCATTTCTAATTCCTACATTTCTAATTGTTACATTTCTAATTCCTACATTTCTAATTGTTACATTTCTAATTCCTGCATTTCTAATTGTTGCATTTCTAATTACTACATTTCTAATTCCTGCATTTGTAATTGTTGTATTTCTAATTCCTGCATTTCTAATTGTTGCATTTCTAATTCCTACATTTCTAATTGTTACATTTCTAATTGTTGCATTTCTAATTCCTACATTTCTAATTGTTGCATTTCTAATTGTTACATTTCTAATTCCTGCATTTCTAATTCCTGCATTTCAAATTGTTGCATTTCTAATTCCTACATTTCTAATTATTGCATTTCTAATTCCTGCATTTCTAATTGTTGCATTTCTAATTCCTGCATTTCTAATTGTTGCATTTCTAATTCCTGCATTTCTAATTGTTGCATTTCTAATTCCTGCATTTCTAATTGTTGCATTTCTAATTCCTACATTTCTAATTGTTACATTTCTAATTCCTACATTTCTAATTGTTACATTTCTAATTCCTGCATTTCTAATTGTTGCATTTCTAATTACTACATTTCTAATTCCTGCATTTGTAATTGTTGTATTTCTAATTCCTGCATTTCTAATTGTTGCATTCCTAATTCCTGCATTTTTAATTGTTGCATTTCTAATTGTTGCATTTCTAATTCCTGCATTTTTAATTGTTGCATTTCTAATTGTTGCATTTCTAATTCCTGCATTTATAATTGTTGCATTTCTAATTGTCGTAGTTTCAAATTGTTGTATTTCAAAAAGGTACAAATTAATAACTGTTGTATTTCAAATTATTGCAATTTGAAGACTCAATCCTTATTAGTATCCAACAGATTGTTCTAATTTTACTGCTTTCATCTAGCGCTTACTTCCCTTCATCGTCGTATTTAAACAGACGCACATTGAGCACTAAACATTATGTTGTAGTTTTCAACCAACTATCTCCGATATTTTCCCCTTTCGACCCAAGACACCAGTCTTCAGCTTACCCTTATTTGTATATATCCCTCTCCTCGCTTGACCAGACTATTTAAGTTTTTACTAGGAGCACACACACCTACAATAGAGTCTAGACAGTTCAGATTCACTGAACCGGGCGCAAACAGTGAGCTATGAATCACTAACCACTTTCACCCCATCTCCAAAATTCATTTGTTGAGGGTTTTTGAGACGTCGCCCTTGACGTCATCACCCACTTGAGACCAACCAATCAGCTCATTCGTTACAATCACTCGCGAAGCATTGACACCAATGCTACCACTGCTGAATCACTTAAATGGCAGCGAAACAGTGTCTTTCCCTTTTCTTCACTCTTCTTAAACCATTATGGGTGTTAAGGGAGATATTTCATCTTTCCATTAATCCTGTAACTTTGGTCATTGTTAGAGTACTCCTAAAGACGGCATGACAATTATCCTCCAAACTTCATAAGCTGCTTTCTCTGAGATGTGACAAAAAGTTAATACTCTCCATTCTCTGGGGTTGTCTTCCCATCAATATCTTTGCGCTGTCTGCCTTGCATTATTTTGTCTGGTAATTTGCCCTGCAAAATAGAATAGTGACATGTTCGTAATATGTAATTTTCGCTCTTTAACCGTTGACAAATTTTTAATGTGACCTGTGGGATCGTTGTATTATGTTGCGCACTTTCTTATTTGTCAAATGCTCTGTATGAACTTGTTTCTTATAAAGGCGCGCCCCACCCAGCACCAGAGCTGGAAGTCGTCAGTGACTCATAAATGATGGCTTGCGCCAGGATCGGTGAACCAGAACCATACAGACCCTGCTACACCTCTCCGCGGTGCCCGCGGTGCCTCCAGAAACAGACTAACCTGTCTAGTCTGGCCAAGCGAGCAGGGATCGAAGAGGGAAGACAAACCCGGTACTCAAAAATGTCGGCTGAAGTCGGATGTGTTGGGCCGAAAGGCGCAGATATCACAGTGTTACACTGCAAACTTCAACACAACGTAACTACGTCCACTTAACGTCCTTTTAAGGGCGGATGACGAGGAGGAAGTCTACGGTTCGTATCCGCTAGAATACCTCAAATCATCGGGCGACCGCATCATCATCATCATCATCATCATCAAATGCTCTGTATGCGGCACATGCAAGGTCTGATGTAACTTCTCATTTTGAAAATCTGTACTTTTCTTTCAAGATCAGCAGTGAGTGTCCACGTTTTGCAGCTATACAGAAATACAGACGCCACTGCAGTTCGTGATAATTTTATTTGTACTCTTAAGGAGATGGTTTTGCTTGTCCATATATTGTTTAATATTTTCATGAATGTCATTCAGCGTTCAATCGAAGCTAATATTTCTTTGGGGCTGATGTAGAATTCCAAATCTCGCTTTCCATGTGACCTCTGGGGAGAATAAGTGATCTAGAGGTAAGACAGGCCCCTGGACAGAAAGGTCTGGTGTTGGGATCTCACCATGGGCGGCATGCACACTACACTTCGAATGGGGTGGTTTCATCGTGGCTTTAACCTCCCTTGGTCTGTGGGTAGTGAGATCCGATGTTTAGCCCTCTCGGATACAGACGAAAAACAGGAGGTCCCGTTTGCACTCGCACACGTTAAACGAATCCTTGATAGTTACAAGTCGAAAAGTGTAGGCCAAAAATGGCCCGCTGCCCGAGAAACACTATTAAGCAAAATGTAACCATGCCAAAGACTGGTGCGTTAGGTCTAAAGGCGCAGATATCGCTGATGTGTCGTTAAAACTAGTGACACACCGCACCCATGCCGACTTAACCGGTGAACGATAAGAAAAGATGAATACCGTTGTCACGTGATACTGTGGTCAGGTTTTCCTGACATCACCTCCAGGTAACACCTGATCTGCCTCAAACTCATGTTCATCTCTATTTCATGTCCATGCCAGGTATTTTATTAAAATACGGAGAGAAAATTCAGAGGACATGTTTATTTGACTAAGAAATACTGTGTGTGTGTGTTCATATCTATAAAAATTACCGAGAATGTGTGTATTTGAAAAGAAAGTACTGGAAAATGCCTTGTTTTTTGTGTGTTTTTTAGGGGGGGGGGTGTCAAGTTCTTTGTTTTTAAATATATAACTTCTGATTGGTTATGTGCAGATTATGTCCGTCAATGTCTGACTTCTGCTGTCTCACCAGACGAAGTCTGCCTCAAACATCGCTTCTCTGTGCTCATTAACTTTCCCGTTTGAGTTGTTACAAATGACCAAGTTTGACACTGGTAGTACAAGGTGAGAACAAAAATACTCCTTGATTTACCTCCAAATACTAACCAACTGGTTGATTCCAGAACTAGCTGCTGGGGGGTGGTGAATGTCATTTTCAGCAAGATGGAGCCGACCAGGCGTCTCGCTGTTCACAAACTTCTCAACGAGAACCTACTAAACGTAGATTGGTTATAATTACAGGCTACATAAAATGACCAGGTGTTCTGCAATTGGCACAGAGAACAACGAATCACAAAGCGATTACTTTTTCTTTTTAAGCGTGCGTGAAGGACAGAGTGTATCTACCTCCACTAAATGTGAAGGACAGAGTGTATCTACCTCCACTAACCGTGAAGGACAGAGTGTATCTACCTCCACTAACCGTGAAGGACAGAGTGTATCTACCTCCACTAACCGTGAAGGACAGAGTGTATCTACCTCCACTAATCGCAAGTATGGATAATCTGGAAGGTAGCACTGAAGCTGTAAACTCGAGCATGCCGGATACACTGCCGAGAGTCTTGTCCAAACTAGATTATCACATCCAGTTTTTCGCGACGTAACGTGTAGGCCGTACACCGAGTAGGGCGTACAACGTGTAGGCCATACACCGAGTAGGGCGTACAACGTGGAGGTCGTATACCGAGAAGGGCGTACAACGTGTAGGCCGTACACCGAGTAGGGCGTACAACGTGGAGGTCGTATACCGAGTAGGGCGTACAACGTATAGGCCATGCACCGAGTAGGGCGTACAACGTGTAGGCCGTATACCGAGTATTTGTTTGATATGATCATCGTCAATGCACACCGCACGAACCCATGTGCTCAAAAACCTTCTTCGCAAATCTCGAAAGTAATTTGAGAAAAGTCCGGACTTAAGTGTCACGGCCAGGGAGGTGGGTAGCCTTTTTGATGACAATTTTGCCGGGAAATGACCAAATTTATTGACTACTCTTTTCTATCTTAACTGACAATGTCTTTTTAACGTGCGAGAGTGCACACATAACCTTCTCATTACTGCCGTTATCTGAGAGGGCTAGACACCATATCTCACTTCTGAGGGACAAGGAGATGGTAACGTCATTAAGAAACTATGGAATCATGTATATTATATCACCACTCATCAGGTAAATGAATTTAAATATTTGGGAACTTTGTTAACCTCTGACGGAAGATGTACAAAAGAGGTGAGATGCAGAATTGCTCAGGCAAAAGCAGCTTTCCAAAAAATGAGGAAGATACTATGCAATCCATTTTTGACAATCGTAACAAGAAAAAGAGTTCTTAAATGTTATGTAGAGTCAGTCTTAACATATGGATGTGAATCATGGACAATAGGACAACAGACGAGAAAATCACTGGAGTATGTAGAAATGTGGTTGTGCAGACAACACAAATTCTAATTTTTGGGGCGCTAAAAGGAAAGGAAATAACAATGTTTTCATAAAGCTGAAAGAAAACCTTGGACATGGTTTGATAGGTGTTGGTTGTGCATGCCATATTTTCCACAACACTGTTCGAGCTGCTGCAGATGTATTACCTATTGAAGTTGAGATGATTATTGCTAAAATGTATCTGCATTTTAAATCATACACAGTTAGAGTTGAAAGTCTCAAGGAGTTTTACCAGATTGTGAACATAGACTTCCAGATGACTTTAGGTCATGCACAGGCTAGGTGGCTTGCACTGCTGCCTGCATTTGGAAGGGTTATTCACATGTTCCTGCCTTTAAAATCCTATTTTTAGTCTCAAGACAGATGCCCAATCTTTATACAGGAATTCTTTGAAAACCCACTGTCTGAGGCATGGCTTATTTTGGTTCACAGTCAGGCATCCTCTTTCCACGAAGCTGTGCAGAAAGTAGAGGGACAGGTGGTCACTGTTTTTGCAGTAATTGACAACATCAATAGGTTGAGAACTATCTTGGAGTCCAAACTGGAAGATGGTTTCTTGTCATCAAGAGTTCAGCTAATTCTTGACTAGCTGGAAATGATAGGAATTCCACAGGATGATGTGAACAAGTTTAAAGCCAGTGTTCCTTCATTCTATGAAACAGCTTTAAGTTATTTGAAGAAATGGGCTGCATATAATATTCAAAACCTAGAGGCCTACAGCTGAGTAATGTTGAACAGAACACCAACTTTGGAAGATATTCAGAAATCTTCATCATTAGTGAGTCAAACGGTACCTTCAGTCGACTTTCCAGAAAATGAAATGTATGACGAATATGTTTACATGAAGCAGTTTGTTACTTCTCAGAAAATTAATGAGTGGAGTATTAATAAAACATTACCAGGGCAGCGTTGGATTGAAATGGCTTCCCACTTCAAAAATAGGCATGTGCCAATTTCACATATTCTGAAGCTGACTGAGTTCTTTCTGTGTCTACCGGGAACAATTGCTGCAACGGAAAGATTGTTTTCACTGATGAACAGCTTGTGGACAAATGATAAAACACATCTAAGTGTGGACACTTTAAAGGTCATGTTGATCACCAAAGTGAACAATAAGCAAACATGTGTTGAATTTTTTTAAGATGCTCCAAACAAAGAAAGATGCTTTTAAAAAAAAATCTACTCATAAGAAAAGTACAGCAACTCTGTTTCACCTTCCATTTAAATGAGTATCACTAATGTTTTTTTTATCTCCTGATAACGTTTTGTAAGCCTATATTGTTAGGTGTTTTAATTAGTTTTAAAATATATGTGTTATTTACTTGAAAAAGACGGAAGAAATTTCATTTCATTGATGGAAAATTTAAATCAAATTAATCCGTTCCGGATTAGGGTTTCAAATTTATGGTCACCTTATATGTCAGGTAAATTAGAACAACAATCAATAAACAGTTTACTTTCAGACACTTTTCTATTATATCAATGCTATCCTTAATCCGTGTATTAGATACAGAAAAGGAAATATAGCAACACATAAAATAATAAATTTGAGATAGATAATATCACCATAAAACGAGAGTTTTGCAATGCAGGGGTAAGATATATGTCTTACCTCTGGACAAAGAGGTTTCGAGTTCGATGTCTCCCCCCGCCCCCGCGTGTGGTGGAAATACTTTTCTTCGTGAGACATTCGGCCTTTATTGGGAAACATTTTTGGAACCTCTGATTTACCTGACACGTGACGTAATGAAACAATGATAGGCCATATAGACTCTATCAAAGAAGAAATTAAGATAATTCACAATTAGAAAAATGAAGGAAGAATGGATCTTGAGCACAATTGGGAAAATACATAACTGTAGTGGTTGGGGATATTTCTTTATAGAAGGAAAGAGCTTATTTAAGCACTTTTCTCAATGCGAAGGAAGGAGGAAAGCAGGGAAAAAGTAGTGATGGAGGAGAGCAGGGAAAAACAGAAAGAAAAAAGAAAAAGAAAGAAAGAAAGAAAGAAAGAAAGAAAGAAAGAAATAAAGAAAGAAAGAAAAAAGAAAGAAAGAAAGAAAGAAAGAAAGAAAGAAAGAAAGAAAGAAAGAAAGAAAGATTCCGCTGCAACAAAATGCCCAGTTGCCTGTGAACGCTCGAGAAGTGTTCTGACTCCTGTAGTGGACACAACAAGATAAGATGATGTCCCAGAATAAAGCCATTCACAGAACACTCCCTGTTAACGTCATCTGCTAGAAGAACATAAAACACCGACTGCCATTAGTTGAGGCCAAATCAGCTCGAAGCTCCGAAAATAGGGATGGGGGTAAATTCTGCATTATTGTGTGCACTTTTCTTTTTGAAAATAAATAAAGCATCGGAGGTATCCTGGCTTGTTTGTTTATTATTAAAATATGCAATTTGAAGCCATGGAGAATTCTAGCAATCTTTCTAATTGTCTATTGGATTTTTTTCGTCTATCTATCTATCTATCTATCTATCTATCTATCTATCTATCTATCTATCTATCTATCTATCTATCTATCTATCTATCTATCTATCTATCTATCTATCTATCTATCTATCTATCTATCTATCTATCTGTCTGTCTGTCTGTCTGTCTGTCTGTCTGTCTGTCTGTCTGTCTGTCTGTCTGTCTGTCTGTCTGTCTGTCTGTCTGTCTGTCTTTCTGTCTGTCTGTCTGTCTGTCTGTCTGTCTGTCTGTCTGTCTGTCTGTCTGTCTGTCTGTCTGTCTATCTATCTATCTATTTATCTGTCTTGCCTCTCTGTCTATCGTTATATCTACATGTTTTACTGTTTTACTGTTTTGCTGTCCTTCCTCTTTCTATAAATCTATTTACCTCTATTTGGCTATGTCTTTATCTCTGTTTATTTACCTCCATCGGTGCATTTCAGTTCGTCCATTTGTCTTGTTGTCTTCTTTATCTCTGTCTATTAATCTGTCTAGTTGTTTTTCTGCCGGTTCGTCTCTTTGTCAATTTATATGAGTGGCTTTTTTTTTCTCGGCCTGTTTATTTTGGTCTGTTCCCCTGTCTGAATTTTTTTCTGTCTTTTTATTTGTCCGTCTGCCTGTCCATCTGTCTCTGTTTTTTGTCTGTACCACGGTGTTTCTGAGTGTCTACCTATCTACTGTCTGGTTGTTTTCTTTTCTGTCTATCATTATGTATGACCATCTCTATCTGGCCATCTGACTAGCTGTTTGTCTATCTTCCGCCTCACTATCTGTCTATGTATTGTATATCTAACTTGCAATCTTTTGTCTATTTAATATACATGTTGTCTGCCTTATTGTTTAACTATCTCTCTACCATATTCAATGTTAACCTCAGATGGTAGATGCACAACAGAGGTAAGATGCAGAATGGCTGAGGTAAAATCAGATTTCCAAAAAATGATGAAGATACTCTGCAATCCATTTTTGACAATAGAAACAAGAAATAAAGTTCTTGAATGGTACTTGGTTATTATTCCAAATAACATTTAAGAACTTTTTTGGTTATGGAAGGCCCCGGTATCACTGCAAACGAATTAAAATCCATAATTGCTCAACCGCCCGTGCCAGCTTAATCATCTGAATTAATATCTCATCTCCCAAACAAAGAAAGGTAACTGTAGATCCCATCGTAGCAGTCTCAGCACACGCCAAAAGACATAAGGCGAAACGGCGCAGAAAGTGAACACAGCCAACTGTTTCCTGTCATACGATATCATCATTCATCGTAAACAATTGGAATATTGAAACATGATAAAAACGGATGAGACACACAGCTCACGGTGTGCACAGAGCACTTAACTCAGTAGCTCCTGCAACAAGCCGGACTTGGAATATGAGGAAACTGCAACAAGGAACACTTTTCATACATAGCCTTCAATTGTTCCCGCCGCCTATCCACCATATACCGGAAGTTCAAGTCCTCTTGAAAATGATGATCGACATATTTTTTAAAAAATGTATAGCGCTTGATGATGTTAGGCCATCGTTGTTGACTCCAATTCCGAACATATAGACATACAGTCGTCAGATTATCCCCTTCGCACATCAAACAACAGACCGTAAGATTATCGTACGGCAGGTCTAGGGATATACGATGAACCATCTCTTAAATGTTATGTATAGTCAATCTTAACATATGGATATGAATCATGGACAATAGGACAACAGACAAGAAAAGCACTGAAGTCTGTAGAAATGTGGTATTACAGTAGAATGTTGAGAATACCATGGACAGCTAAGAAGAGTAATGAAAACGTTCTCTCTCTCTCTCTCTGCGTTCAGGACTCAATCAGAGTAAGGATTCCAGACTCTCATATGAAGTCAGCTGTCAGGCTAAGTGTGTTGATCGCCCCCACAGACAGAACATCACAATTAGAGTCTGTCAGATCCACTCTGACTGAACACCCGTTAATACGTTGCACTGTGTTCTGCGCCAGTGGCCCAGTGCATCCGATTTCAGCCAGCATTTTTTCAGGTTTGCTTTCCTTAGCCTTTGATTGTCCCCAATCTTCCTGCAAGGCAGCAGTTGATCTTTTCTGTCGGGGGATTCTGCCCTTAGATGGTCGGCCTTCCCAGGTTTACGAGCACCATCTGCCCGAGTCACTAGAGGTGACTAACACAGACATGCGACTTGTAATATGAGGAAACTGCAACAAGGAACACATTTCATGCATAGCCTCCATTTGTTCCCGCCGCCTATCCCCATATACCGGTAAGTCACGTCCTCCCGAAAATGATGATCATCGTAGCACTTGATGATGTTAGGCCATCGTTGATGACTCCAATTCCGAACATAGAGACACACAGTCAGTCGTCAATTTATTCTTGTTGCACATCAAACAGCAGACCGTAAGATTTGCGCACGGCCGGTTTAGGGAACCAATACGATGACGTAGGACACAATGTCGCCAAACTCATAATCTCGATACCTTTAGACTTATGTCTGATTACTCAAGTGTAAACAGTCTACGACGAACAATACACGAAGCAACTTCCCCAAAGAGACAAAACTGCGACTGACGAAGTAGTTTACATTAATGTGTAACGTGGAAATAACTTGCGTCAAAGAATCCCAATAACGGTCTTGAACAGCACTAATGTGACGTAAAGCACAGATGAAGTCTGGACGGTGGAATGTCTCACTCACAACACTTGATTCGTCAAAAACGGACTGTTGTCGACCTACGACCTCGTCTTAGCGACACAGATGTATCAAGCATATCATCATTTTGACTTTTACGCAGAAAAGTGCAATGAAGATCCGAAATTAATCAGACCTTGGGTGCATTTTCTGCAGCGATCGAGAGGACGTGGACTAGATCCGCCATCTTGGAAACGGAAGTCCCGAAAACGTTCTGAGAGAGGCCAAAGCAAAAAGAGAGCTAATTTCCAATATTAGGAAGAAACAATCATCATTTTTGGGCCATGTCATGAGAAGGGAACAGCTGGAGTATATTATGACAACTTGGAAAATTGAGGGACGAAGAGATAGAGGAAAGCAAAAATAAAAGATACCAGACATCTTAAGAGAATGGCTTGGCAGAAAGTCAACAACAGAAATAATAAATAACTGTCGAGATCGAAAGTTGTGGAGAGACATGATCACCTATGCCATCAGGCATGTTACTTGAAGATGATGATCCTACATCTGACGTTCATATCTACTCAAATTATGCATTATAAATATGAACCGAACTGCACCATTGGATAATGCATCAGTAAAATTGGCGTGCCTTTTCAATCAGCGTAGGCAGCAAACGTCCATCCAGGGTAAGAAATGTAATAAGAAAGCATAACTTGGCAATCATAACATAAGTGGCTCATCCCGGTTTAATTGTGATAAAGATGAATAGCTGCTATATCGGGCTACTGGTATTTTAAAAATGCTTTAATAGATACCTATCACTTGGTAAAATGATAGGTTTTCTGTCATCACTAAGCGTAGATAAAAAATGAACACCTCGCGGCGACTGCACTGGACATGCGACAGTTATGCTCATGTCTTATAAGTCCCCAAGCAAACTCCAGTAAAGAGAAAATGCCGTAAAGATAGTTTTTTAAAAAATGTATTCGCTTTTTTTTTTTTTAATTTGGGGCCTATAAGTGTAGATGATCGTGTCTATCCACAACTTTAAATCTCTAAAGTCGTTTATCAGTTTAGTTTAGTTTAGTTTAGTCTCATTTAATTTAGTTTAGTTTAGTTAGTTTCATTTAGTTTAGTTTAGTTTAGTTTAGTTTAATTTAGTTTAGTTTTGTTTAGTTTAGTTTAGTTTCATTTAGTTTAGTTTTGTTTTGTTTTGTTTTGTTTAGTTTAGTTTCATTTAGTTTAGTTTAGTCTAGTTTAGTTTAGTTTTGTTTAGTTTAGTTTCATTTAGTTTGGTTTAGTTTAGTTTAGTTTAATTTAGTTTAGTTTAGTTTAATTTAGTTTAGTTTAGTTTATTTTTGTTTTGTTTTGTTTAGTTTAGTTTTGTTTAGTTTCATTTAGTTTAGTTTAGTTTAGTTTAGTTTAGTTTCATTTAGTTTGGTTTAGTTTAGTTTAGTTTAATTTAGTTTAGTTTAGTTTAGTTTAGTTTCATTTAGTTTAGTTTTGTTTTGTTTAGTTTAGTTTAGTTTAGTTTAGTTTAATTTAATTTAGTTTAGTTTAGTTTAGTTTAGTTTAGTTTAGTTTCATTTAGTTTGGTTTAGTTTAGTTTAGTTTAGTTTAGTTTAGTTTAGTTTAGTTTCATTTAGTTTAGTTTAGTTTAGTTTCATTTAGTTTAGTTTAGTTTAGTTTCATTTAGTTTAGTTTTGTTTTGTTTAGTTTAGTTTAGTTTAGTTTAGTTTAGTTTAATTTAATTTAGTTTAGTTTAGTTTAGTTTAGTTTAGTTTAGTTTCATTTAGTTTGGTTTAGTTTAGTTTAGTTTAGTTTAGTTTAGTTTAGTTTAGTTTCATTTAGTTTAGTTTAGTTTAGTTTCATTTAGTTTAGTTTAGTTTAGTTTCATTTAGTTTAGATTAGTTTAGTTTAGTTTAGTTTCATTTAGTTTAGTTTAGTTTAGTTTCATTTAGTTTAGTTTAGTTTAGTTTAGTTTAGTTTAGTCGACAAATCATCCTCATGACATATCGGACAAGCCCACAAATGCTCTCATCCACACTGTAGTACATCCTTTAGCTAACGAAACACCTATTATTTTTCTTGACATGACCTCTTTGGATTCATAACGCTCTCTTCTGGCATCCATCAACATTGCCGAATTGAAACTTGTTAAGACCCTTAGTTCAATGAAACTTAACAACCCTTAACCCTCCTTTAAAAATGAACAGCAGAAAGTCTCACATAACCTAGAGGTTCTATAGATCCGAACCCTTTCTGTTAAACATCAATCCGAAAATTCAACTACACAATCGCTATATCATATTTAAAAAAGTAAAGTAAAGTACCCGCGTCACGCCAAATGGCGCATAGGGAATATGGTGTTAGTGGCCATAAATTTTACAGACCTTCGACACATGATTTTTAGGGTAATGTGGTCGGTATTATGCGGCCCGTGCCGCTTTACTTTCCCCCCAAAAAAATCCGGTACCCGTTAAATGCTGGATGAACCCGGAGGCCGTCGGTTGGGATCGAACCCTACCTCTTGTCCTTTGTAGTCCAGTTCACTAACCACTGAGCTATCGCGGTTCCCCCATATCATATATCCCCATCTTATTCCTCACTAACGATCCATTTACATTGATGAGTGCCTCAACATGGTGGCATCAATAGAACACATGGATTATGGCGTCTGGCTGTCAAAAGTCTCTCTCGCTTGTCGCTCGGCATCTGGCTTTAAGGTGTAAGACAAGCTTCTAGTTGCCAGCTCTATATCAGATTTGTGTCTCCATTTCACTCGGTGATACGACGAGCGGTGTTATTTTAATTAATTTCAATTCTATGTTTCACTGGCAGGAAAATCGGTATGTAGAGCATCGCAGTAGGAGGCTGTCTGATTATTAGAATTAATTCCTCTATCGAGCAATTGTGTCTTCACTTTAACTTCTTTACATTGTGAAGGGCGGGTCCACCTGGGTCATGACTTCCAGACGTCGACATAATGCTGTATTCTGAACCTGAAAATGTGTCAAACGTCCTTATCGAGTATACTCTCTGAATATACTTCTTTCTTCTGTCTTCATTTCCCCTTGTTATCGTTAGGGTGCGAGGGAAATACGAAGTTCTTGTTCTCGCTGTTTTGGAGGTTTCAGTCATTTCATGTTGAAGAGTTTTTTTGTTTTTTTTTTATGTTGTCTGTTCATTTTACTCTGGGTCTGGCTCTTGGTCTCTCCATTTCTCCTTTTTAGTATGTGCTTGGCACGGTAAAGAGTCACACGGTAATCTTTCTAGATGCCTACTCCTTTTATAATATCCTTTCTGATTGTGTCTATCCTGATCATTCCAAGTTGTTTTCACAGAGATTAAATCTCTGCGTTGACAGCATTCTTTCATGTTTAGTCTAAGTCGCCATGGTAACACAGTGTGGCAATGAATATACTCTGTTTGAGAAGTTTCTTGGTGGTAATATGTATAGCTTTGTGTAGAAGTAGGGAGCCATGATAGCTCAGCGGTTAGTGAACTGGACTACAAAGGACAAGGGGTAGGGTTCGATCCCAACCGACTGCTTCCGGGTTCACCCATCCTTAAATGGGTACCGGATTTTTTTCTGGGAAAGTAAAACAGCACGGGCGTAATACCGACCATATTACCCCCAAAATCATGTGCTGAAGATCTGTAAAATACAGGGTCACTAACACCATATTTCCCTATACGCCACTTGGCGTGACGGGGGTACTTTACTTTTACACTTTATTACCCTAAAAATCATGTGCCGATGGTCTGTAAAAATTATGATCACAAACACCATATTCCCCATATGCCGATGGCGTGATGGGGCTCTTACTTTTTACTTACTTTTATGTACTTATGTGTATGGTATAGCTGATTCAATATATAAAAAAAAGTAAAGTACCCCCCGTCACGCCGAGTGGCGTATAGGGAAATATGGTGTTAGTGACCCTATATTTTACAGACCTTCAGCACATGATTTTTGGGGTAATGTGGTCGGTATTACGCCCATGCTGCTTTTACTTTCCCAGAAAAAATCCGGTACCCATTTAAGGCTGGGTGAACCCGGAGCCGTCGGTTGGGATCGAACCCTACCCCTTTGTCCGTAGTAGTCCAGTTCACTAACCACTGAGCTATCGCGGCTCCTACTAATTTTTAGGGAATTAGTAAAACCCAGGTGTCCTCGCCAGGGTACGAACCCCGGCTGTTGCCGTGGTAAGCCAACCGTGATTCAATATATGGTTCTGAATATTTCACTAGAAAATATTACACCCTGTAGTTCAAATCCAATCCACATAACTGTTCTGTGATGAATCCATAGTTATCCACATCCAGCTACTACTCCTTAGAGTCATACGTAACTCCCCTCTCTTTGATAGCGCGGACTGATTGTCTGCATCTAAAGTACACCATTTCACTGCCTCTTGCCCAGAAAGTACTCATATATTCCATGTCCATCACTTGATGCTACTATTCTGTTTAGTCTTTGCTGTCTCTTCCTCGTTTATCCTGTATGTTATCTTCAAGGAATAAAATTAGGAAAAATACCTCTACTAGACGTACAATCTTACATATATCTGCGCAGTAATATAGATAAAGAGGGAGGAACAGAAAATGATACCAAAATAAGGATATCAAAAGCAAGAGGAGGTTTTGTTGCACTGGGAAACATGCGGAAGTCCAAAGAAATTAGGTTAAATACACACACAAGATTTTCAACTACAATGTTAAGTCAGTCCTATTATATGGCTGTGAAACATGGAGAACAACAAAATTGACAATCATGAAGATACACTTTCATTAATGGGTGCGTACGCCGAATAAAAGGATGGAAATGGCAGGACAAATTCACTAACATAGAATTATGGAAATGTACCAAGCAAATACCAAAGGATAAAGAGGATACTCTCTCTCTCTCTCTCTTTCTCTCTCTCTCTCTCTCTCTCTCTCTCTCTCTCTCGGTTCCTCCCTTCTGCCTTGAAAAAGATTTGTCGGTGTTGTATATAAGTTTATTACTTATATAGTATTCTTAATATTTATACCACTCCATATTTTCTTCTTTTCTTTTCTGCTTCGTTAACTAGTTGTGGATTCTCACGGCTTTTTATCAACAGTTTAGTGTCATCGGCATATATAATGAAGATGTTATAGAAAATAGTGTTACATTAATTATATGTGTGTGTGTGTGTGTGCGTGTGCGAGTATGTGTATTGATATGAACAGTTTAGTGTCATCGGCATATATAATGAAGATGTTATAGAAAATAGTGTTACATTAATTATATGTGTGTGTGAGTGTGTGTGTGTGTGTGTGTGTGTGTGCGTGTGCGAGTATGTGTATTGATATGAACAGTTTTGAACGGAACAGCACCGCCCCCCCCCACGCCCCCTTTTTGTATTTCTTAATTAAAACGAAAAGAGAAAGCATTCCTGATTATGAAAATGTATTGATTGTTGCTGAAATGAGCGCACACACACAAATAATTTAAAAACATGAACTTTGATGTTGTTTGTTATATTCTAGAGTTTATTATTTGTCCGCAAAAAAGTACTGCACCTGTTGAGAGAATATATTCTTATGAAGAGTATAACCAAATCTAGGTTAATCGCTGAGACAATGAGGGCTGTGTTAGTTCTAGACTTAGACACAACTGTATCATGATAAGCGTGAGAAGGTTCAAGACAGTGCGTTGAAAGAGCGAAATTTGCTGCGTAAAGTTACGTCATCTGGGAAGTATTCATGTAGGATCGTGGTGAAATGAAGCCCGCCTCTATGTCTATCTACAATTTTGTTTGGGTTCTGTCACTGAAAGATAATCAGTTCAATATGGTTATGTAATTACACTTTTTGTCGTCGTCTTTTGTTTAATGAAAAAGAATATTAAATAAACCATGTCAGTCCTGTTGTTTTGAAGTCCCAGTGTCCTGTATTATCTCAAGGAAATGTGGCCATGGTATAAGGGAGATATGGCCAACTCATAGGAGAAATATGGCCTGTGTAAAAGGGAAATATGACCAACTTATAGGGGAAATATGGCCTGTATATAAAGGAAATATGGTCAACTTATAGGAGAAATATGGCCTGTGTATAAAGGGAATATGGTTAACTTGTATGGGAAATATGGCCAACTTTTTGGGGAAATATGTTCAGTATATAAAGGAAATATGGTCAACTTGTAGGGGAAATATGGACAACTTGTAGGGGAAATATGGTCAGTATATAAAGGAAATATAACCAACTTGTAGGGGAAATATGGCCAGTATATAAAGGAAATATGACCAACTTGTAGGGGAAATATGGTCAGTATATAAAGGAAATATGACCAACCTGTAGGGGAAATATGGCCAGTATATAAAGGAAATATGACCAACTTGTAGGGGAAATATAGTCAGTATATAATGGAAAATGACCAACTTGTAGGGGAAATATAGTCAACTTATAGAGAAAGATAAAAAGACAGACAGACACACAGACAGACTGGCAGGAAGGCAGGTAGGTAGGTAAATTGACAGATGGATGGATGGATGGATGGATGGATGGATGGATGGATGGATGGATGGATGGATGGATGGATGGATGGATGGATGGATGGATGGATGGATGGATGGATGGATGGATGGATGGATGGATGGATGGATGGATGGATGGATAGATAGATAGATAGATGGATGGATGATAGATAGATAGATAGATAGATAGATAGATAGATAGATAGATAGATAGATAGATAGATAGATAGATAGATAGATAGATAGATAGATAGATAGATAGATAGATAGATAGATAGATAGATATAGATAGATAGATAGATAGATAGATAGATAGATAGATAGATAGATAGATAGATAGATAGATAGATAGATAGATAGATAGATAGATAGATAGTCGTATGTGTAATTTATTTTAATTTTACGTTTTTTTTTTGTTTATAAAACATTAATTACATGCAAGATATCAGTTTAAAGACATAATGGAGCCTTTGTCTCGTTTGAATGTCTCGTCCAGGTTTTTTTATATTCCATACTTGTAGGATGAATAAAGATGTTCCGGCTACACAGTTACCATGACAACGAAAGTACGCACTTTACTACCCTAGTGGGATTAGCCTCAGTCCATGCTTAATGGGCTCTGATTTGTTAATGAGTTGAACCTACGGGGTCCGTAGCTGGTGGCAGTGCGTCAGTGAGAGGAGAGGGGTGAAAATGTGGGGAATAGAGAGATAAGAATTGGGAGGGGTTGGGTAGTTAGGGGTGATAATTTAAGAGGTTTGAGGTGAAAGTTGTAATGGTTAAATTGATAGGAGTGGGACGTTGAGTGTTAGAAGTGGAGGGTTGCATGTTAGAAGTGGAGGGTTGAATGTTAAAAGTGGAGGGTTGAATGTTAGAAGTGGAGGGTTGAATGTTAGAAGTGGAGGGTTGAATGTTAGAAGTGGAGGGTTGAATGTTAGAAGTGGAGGGTTTGTTTGTGAAGTGGTTAGTAGTGGAGAATTGAATGTTAGAAGTGGAGGGTTGAATGTTAGAAGTGGAGGGTTGAATGTTAGTTAGTAGTGGAGGGTTGAGTGTTAGAAGTGGATAGTTGAATGTTAGTAGTGGAGAGTTGAATGTTAGAAGTGGAGAGTTGAATGTTAGAAGTGGAGGGTTGAGTGTTAGAAGTGGTTAGTAGTGGAGAGTTGAATGTTAGTAGTGGAGGGTTGAGTGTTAGAAGTGGTTAGTAGTTGAGAGTTGAATGTTAGTAGTGGAGGGTTGAGTGTTAGAAGTCGAGGGTTGAATGTTAGAGGTGGAGGATTTGGTTGTGAAGTGGACGATTTAGTGGTGAAGTGGTTGGGAGTGGAGGGTTTGGTGATGAAGTGGTTAGAACTGGAGAATTAAGAGGTGAAACGGTAAGGAATTGATGGTTGAAATGTTTTTGAATTTGTAGATAAATATTTGACAGTAGGTTAAGTAACATCTTAGAGATTAGTAAATGGAAGGTTAATGGTGAAGTATATAGGAGAATTTAGCCATTAGTACGTTTGTTGTGGGGAAACATAGTTAACAAAATAAGTGAAAGGTTCAATTACAGCTCACTTGTGGATTGGCTATTAGTATTTACGACATAGTTATGAAGAAATGTGTTATATTTCCATGTCAGTGTATGTAGAAAATGTTAGAACGAAAGAACGAGAGATTAATGAAGGAGGAAGGAAGGAAGGAAGGAAGGAAGGAAGGAAGGAAGGAAGGAAGGAAGGAAGGAAGGAAGGAAGGAAGGAAGGAAGGAAGGAAGGAAGGAAGGAAGGAAGGAAGGAAGGAAGGAAGGAAGGAAGGAAGGATGGATGGATGGATGGATGGATGGATGGATGGATGGATGGATGGATGGATGGATGGATGGAAGAAAGGAAAGAAGGAAAGAAGGAAGGGGGAGGAAGGAAGGAAGGAAGGAAGGAAGGAAGGAAGGAAGGAAGGAAGGAAGGAAGGAAGGAAGGAAGGAAGAAAGGAAGGAAGGAAGGAAGGAAGGAAGGAAGGAAGGAAGGAAGGAAGGAAGGAAGGAAGGAAGGAAGGAAGGAAGGAAGGAAGGAAGGAAGGAAGGAAGCTCTTTAAGAGTTTCCCTAGGATGAACAGTTTCATGTGGTGTCTTAATCGCTACCGAACCCAGAAACATTTGTTTGAGTGCAGTGCTTTACAGTTAATTACTCACTCGTTTGTCAACACATCCGGGCCTCCTGTGTGAACTCACAGGTGTTGTGCATTAACACTCACGAGCAAGAACTGTATTTTGCAGGCACCATCAGACAGAAAACAGATCAGCAGAGAAGGACGCGTCAGGCAGGCGTGTCATAACAATTAAGCGACACACACAAGCACAACACACACATTTCTTGTCATTTTTTTTTTGGGGGGGGGAATTATAGAAGGAAGAGGTATGTACTACAGCACTCAAACAAAATGACAAATAAACAGCAACAGAAATAAAACAAAGAACAATATATGATCCGAAGCAGGATCGAACCCGTACTCCATGGCACTGACCTGAATTATCGCCTCGGAAGTTTCCTTCTATAATAATATTTATTTATTATTATTTGTCTCCATTTTGTTTTTAGTTCGCCAGCTTTAACCTCTGGCAGGTCCCTAGAATTAAGAACTAAATTTTGCGTGTCAATAAAGATACTCATATATTTCCAGTCGATGAGTAATTGACGTTACAAGCCGGGCCTCGCAGCTGAGACCAGCGGTGGTTGCCGCATAGAGAAATCACAAATAAAAATCCCAACTGGTTCATCCGGGATATGAACTCACAACCTTTCTGTCTCGAGACCGGCGTCTAGCCTGGAGAACAACCAGTCGCCCCGTGTCATTTCTAATGTAATGATAGTGTTCGTGTTCAAATTTCGTTGTAAAATCTTCATTGGTGTTAACATTATTGAGGAAATGATGGGTTCGATAGCGAATGAGACACTATGTGCAAAATACTCTCTCTCTTTCTCTCTCTCTCTCTCTCTCTCTCTCTCTCTCTCTCTGTGTCTCATTACTCACATTATCTGTATTCCATCCACATTTGTTGGATGAGTCATTTACCTCCAACATTTTCAAGTACAGTCAGAGAGTCGAACACGATAACTGGCTAACCCAGCTCTGAATGAGAAACATCACGTCAGTGTTGCATTAATTGCCTCAATTATTATTCTGCTCGTGTCGTTCAGTCGAGACAATGCTTACTTTGTGTGCTGTATGTTAATGTTGTGTTATATAACATTTTGACTTCGGAAAGTCAATGATTTCAAAACCACGACTTTATGGTAGGGCCGACGAGCAGCGCAACGCCTCTTCTCTTTAAGTTGAAGCTATCACAATTTCAGTTAAGGGCAGACCAGTGCTGAGATATAAGGATGTTTGCAAGGCTTCCTTGGGGGAATTTTTTATCAGTGAAAGGAACTGGGCAAATGTAGCTGCAGATCGTAGCACATCATCTTCTTCGTCTTCTTCTTTCCTTCCTCATTTACCTTTCAGCGTCAAGTGGAGATATAATTTGTAGTCTTTTGCTCTTCTGTTCGCCTCTGCTGCTGTTATGTTTCCTAGTGCTTCTAATATTCCATCGATCCGTCTTTTTCGTGGTTTCCCTTGGGTCTGGTGTTCTCACAACGTTTGTTGAAGGCTCGTTGTGTTGTGTTTTGATCTTTCTGCCCTATCACGTGGCCATACCATTTTATCTGTTGTTTCCTTATATATTCTATGGCGGGGGCTATTCCTAGCTTTTTTCTCAGTTCTTCATTTCTGATCTTATCTCTCAGACTGTTTCCTGTCATTTGACTAACACATTTCATCTCTGTAGAAGTTATTTTACTTATTGTTCTTTCATCTAGGGTCCAGGTCTGCCATTGGTAGCACAACGTTGGGATAAAGATTATCGTAGCACATGGAGAACAAAAATAAAAATATGGCACAGCAACTTTGGAGACAGTGCTGACATCAAATTCAGAAGACAAAAGGTGCAATAGAAAAGAGACAAGGCCAGGTACCACAAATACACCTTGCTCTTTCTGCGGATAGATCTGTCTGTCCGATACTGGCAGATTCAGCCACGAGGGAAACTGTTCAGTAAAGCAGCATCTAACATAAGACACTAATACATTACCAAACTACTGACCTATCATGATTACTTGTTAACAACCGTCAGTAAAGACGTCAAAGACCATACATCACACAGCACAAACCGGACAAACAGCACAAATGTGAGGATTGACATCCGTGGCTGTGATCACATTATTTCAAAAATTGTAACAGGGGCATAAGAAAACGAGTATATGTTTAGTTACAGCTTTATGGTAATAAAGGACGACATACAAATGTTAGACGTTGCGATCCAAAATACGGTCTTCTTCGGGAAAACAGACAGTTGGCACACAACGCATACACGCGCGCGCACACATACGCGCGCACACACACTCAATCACAAACACATGCGTGCACAACATACACACACGCATATACACACAAGCATACACACACGCACACAAACACATGCATACACACACGCGCGCGCACAATACACATACACGCACATACACACACATACACATAAAACAAAAACTAAGATTAAATTACAACATAGTAAACAATAACACATCGTAGGTACAAGAGAGAGAGAAAGGTAGACACAAAGAGCTACAGAGACAGAAAGGAGATTAATGCTTGCTTGCTTGTTTGCTTGCTTGCTTGCTTGCTTGTTTGCTTGCTTGCTTGCTTGCGTTCGCCCGATAACTAAAGGAGTGTACCTCTTCATCATCCACCCTTAAAAGGACGTTAAGTAGGCGTGTCTGCGTTGTGTTGTGGTTTACAGTATAACTGTGATATTTGCGCCTTTCGGCCCAACACATCCGACTTCAGCATGACATTTTTGAGTACCGGGTTGTCTTCCCTTTTCGATCCCTACTCGCTTGGCCAGACTAGACAGATTAGTCTGTTACTAGAGGCACCGCGGAGAGGTAGAGCAGGGTCTAGATGGTTCTGGTTCACCGATCCTAGCGCAAGCCATCAGCTTTGGGTCGCTGACAACTTCCAGCTCTGGTGATGTGAGGCGAGCCATGAACACTATCTTCTTCACCCTACTGTCATCAACAAAATGCAGGAAAACTTTAGTTTTTATTTCTTTGTGTTCTCTCTTTCTGAAGAACCCCATCTTTTGGACAGCAGCATCATGAGATTTTTTTTTCGTTCGCCAGCTTTTACCTCTGACGAAGTCCCTAGAGACTACGAACTGACATTTGAGTGTTAATCCATTTTTCTCTGGCAGCCGTGTGCACATGGGTCCCACGCCGCAAAGGCAGATAACTCCGACTTCGGATGTGCTCATATTTTTTTCCGTCGATGAGTAATTGACGTTTCAAGCTGAGACAAGGGAGTGGTTGCCGCAGAACGAAATCATAAATAAAAATCCCAACCTGTGTAGCCCGGATTTGAATCCACAACCTCTCTGTCTCGAGGCCGGCGTCTTGCCTCGTGACTGATTCTGTGTTTTACTTTATCATTAGACTTTAACGATACATTTCTTTCGTTTTCTGTTTTCTCTCGCAGCCCAAATATCATAACATCTTAAAATAGACAATACACTCTTTTGAGGCCATAAAATAAATTTACTAATTTAGTTCTCTCTCTCTCTCTCTCTCTCTCTTTCTCTTTCTCTCTCTCTCTCTCTCTCTCTCTCTCTCTCTCTCTCTCTCCGCGATCAGGACTCAATCAGAGTAGGATTCCAGACTCCCACATGAAGTCAGCTGTCAGGTTAAGTGTGTTGATCGCCCCCACAGACAGAACATCACAATTATAGTCTGCCAGATCCACTCTAATTGAACACCCGTTAAAACGTTGCACTGTGTTCTGCGCCAGTGGCCCAGTGCATCCGATTTCAGCCAGCATTTTATTCAGGTTTGCTTTCCTTAGCCTTTGATTGTCACCAATCTTCCTGCAAGGCAGCAGAGTGTCTTTTCTGTAGGGGGATTCTGCCCTTAGATGGTAGGACCTCCCATGTTTACGAGCACCATCTGCCCGAGTCACTAGAGGTGACTAACACAGACATGCGCACAACGATACGAGGCATGACTAACATTGACACACATCAAGATATGAGATATGACTAACACAGACATACACGCAAAGATATGACACATGACTAACATAGACATGCATACAAAGATATGAGATATGACTGACATAGATATGCACACACAAAGATATGACACATGACTAACATAGACATGCACACAAAGATATGAGATGTGACTAACATAGACATGCACACACAAAGATATGAGATGTGACTAACATAGCCATGTACACACAAGGATATGAGATGTGACAAACACAGACATGCACACAGAAAGATATGAGAAATGACTAACATAAACATGCACACAAAGATATGAGACATCACTAACCCAGACATGCACACACAAAGATATGACACATGTCTAACATAGACATGCACACAAAGATATGAGATGTGACTAACATAGACATGCACACACAAAGATATGAGATGTGACTAACATAGCCATGCACACACAAGGATATGAGATGTGCCAAACACAGACATGCACACACAAAGAAATGAGAAATGACTAACATAAACATGCACACAAAGATATGAGATATCACTAACCCAGACATGCACACACAAAGATATGACACATTACTAACACAGATACACACTAAGATATGAGATATTACTAAACACAGACACACATAAAGATATGAGACATGATTAACATGGACACACCAAGAAATGAGATATGACTAACTTGACACACACCAAGATATGAGCCACGGCTAGCACACACACACACACACACACACACAAACAAGCTAAGATAGGAGCCATGGCTAGGACAGAAACACACTAAGATATGAGCCATCGCTAGCACAGAAACACATTAAGATATGAGCCATGGCTTCACGGAAACACACCAAGATATGAACCCTGGCCAGCACAGACACCCACCAAGATATGAGCCATGGCTATCACGGATATACACTAAGATATGAACCATGGCCAGCACAGACACACACTAAGATATGAATCATGGCCAGCACATACACCCACTAAGATATCAGCCATGACTATCGCAGACACCCACTAAGATATGAGCTACGACGAGCACAGATATAACACTGAGAATTGAGCCATGGCTCAATTCAAGAAAAGCAGAAGAGGAGGTAGAAGAGCAGCGATCGCGAAAGGTATCCATATGCTTGGGTTTGTTGTAGTCGGCAGACTCTTCTTAACGTGGGAATCATCGACATACCAGACGCAGGCCCTGGTTAACTGTTCACAGGTTCCGTTCAAACAGTTGTCCGGAGATTTGAGAGTGCAGTCTGATCCGTAGAACGTTCTCTTGCATGTACAATTCCCGTTTGACTGTTCACAGGTGTCGTTGAAACAGCTGTCCGGACATTTGAGTGTGCAGTGTGACCCGTAGTACGTTTCCTTGCACGTACAGTCTGCACTTTCCGGGTGACATATGATGTCACAGCCATCAGAACACGTCTGTTCGCACTGTAGCCCAAAATTACCATCGGGACAAGTGTCATTACAGGTATAGCCAGGATGATTACATTGTATGCATTTTCCTGATTTTTCTCACATAAAGAACAGACACTGAGATAAGGCCTGGAGCAGTCATGTCCATAGACCCAATGTGAACAGTTGTCGTGACACGTACCGATGATGACGTTGCAGCCTTTGCTACACCCACTACACACTTCACAAAACGACCCAGAATGCCCGTCCAGACAATAGGTGTCCGTAAATGTTTGCACCTCACACACCGTCAGTGCACTGTCGGCCTGCGAAATGGTCGGTGAGAACTCAATCTTAATGTGTGCCATTGGCGTTTGTGTGGTGACTACAATAGTGTTCACATAAACATTAGGGTATGATATATCATTATACTGGAACACTGCGCCGCCACTGTCAGAAAAGGCCTTTAGAGTGGCATTCTTTAACCGAATCATAGTGCTAGCTCAATGATAGATTCGAATGGTGTGAATCTTCTAGGGCGTGGCAAAGTTCAGATACCAGTAAATTGGATTGGTTCCACTTCTCAATTCTGTGTGTGTGTGCAGTCATTGTCGAAGAGATTGGTCTTTGTTTTGCCATTAACTGCGGCCTCTGGTCCACATCCGTCTCCTGTATAACAAGCATTAAATGTGTTGGACTGGTTTGTGTTCTGTTTGAGAGCCACATTCCGACCCCCGCCAATGTAGATGGAGCGGATATTTGCAACTATCGCCCCTTCAATCCGTAACTTGTTGATCAGACCAGCAGAGAGCAAACGACATCAATCTCGTGCTGACTAACTACAAACCTTGATTCGTTACATGAGGCAGAACCATTTAGCCTGACCGTGAAACTGTCCGGATAGTTAAGTCATTCACATAAATCCTAAACTATGAGAACGGCAAAGATTGATTGAGAATTGCCTCAACTGATGTAGAATTTGTGTCCGGATTACATGTGGTGTCGTTGTTATCAAATAGGAAAGTAGGTTCAGATTTTTGGGCGTATTTGTACACGAGATTCAAGTACTGACACTGGGATCCGAAATATTCGTTCTGACAACTGTCATTGTTTGGGCATGTCCCTGTAGTTTTGTCACAAACTGAGTTATTATAGCTGTGCCATTGCAACGTACAATTTGCCCCAAACCAACCGTCTGCACAAGTTAGGTCATTAGCTTCCAAAGCCGCGAACAAAGCCAGCAGAATAAAGACTTGATCTACAGCGATGGTTAACGAACTGTGTACAAACATTTATTATCAAACCCGTGATTACATTTCTAAAAATCCGCCAACTCGCTGTGATAACAGATAGTGTGATGTTCACTAATAGAATGAGACAAACCGTTGGAGACAAGCAAAGTCAACATTGTTTATATCATGGCTCGAACACAAGCAAGCGTCCATCTTGGTGGGTCCTATGACGTCCTTCTAATTTAGTTTAGTTTAGTCAACATATCATACTGTATGTACATCGAACACATCCATAAATGATCAGATCTCACTCCCCTGTATGTATGTCAGTGTGAGGAGACTGTCGACTTATGTGTTGATTTGTTTTTACTTTGTGTCTACCAGCATAGCGCTCCTTTCTAGCATCTCCAATGTTGACCTGATGTTCACGTAGTCTGAACATTTGTTGAATGAAATTTTTTTTTAAATCTTTAGCTCGCCTTGTCCCTGCTGGGGGTATTCAGAATATCATTGTGATCCATTGAACGTCCGATTTCTACGACAGCTGTTTCAGAATCAAGTCTGTCAGCTCGTTCGTTTCGTCTCACCTCCCCCCCCCTCCCTTGTGTCCAGCTACAAAACATATCTTAGTCAATTTTGACTTCTCTGATGACTCCATTCACTGATGACTCCATCCCTGTTGACTCCACCCACTAATGACTCATCCATCCAGTGATGATTCCATTCACTTTTGTCACCTCCACTGATGACTCCATCAGCTGATGACTCCATCCACTAATGACTCCTTTATCTACTGATTATTCCATTCACTTTTGTCTCCATCCACTGATGACTCCATCCACTGCCTTCGCGTTCTGTAATCTTTAGTTTTCCTAAGCGCGCTCATCGAGCCGCACAGAAAACATCAAAGGTTAAAAGATTGGGGTCCTAGTCAGCGAATCGCGTGTCAGTGCCACGTGATAATCAAGAATGATGTTAAGATTTCACGTGGAAACTAAAAATAGTAATAAGGACTTAATAAAGGTAATTTGTAAGAGTGTCAGACAACGTACCCTCCCTCATTTCCACCCTATCGGTATTAAACATCAGAAATCATAACACGCATCGTACTAGAATCAAATGTTTTCAACAAACTAACGAACATCTAAGGACCCAAAGTTATCAGGAAATGAACACAACTCCGACTGTTCAAGTCCCAAGTGATACCGGTTATTGCGATGTTTTGTAAACTGCAGAATTTCATTTTAAGACTCATGATAAATGTTATTGTTCCACGTCTACACCTATGAATGAACGGAAATGGAATACACAATTTCTCAAGTGTTTAATTGTGTCAAAAAAAACCACTGGGAAAGCGTGCAAATACGTCAATTCTACCGTGTATGGATTTGTACTCACTATTTTTAGTTTAAAATACTGTAAACATTAAGTTTTGACTACATCAATGGGTCGTTATAAATTTATATAAATCAAATAAGCAACAATAATAACCAAATGTTTTTTTTTAAATGAAATTAATTCCCTATTGGGTTCTAATCATAACTTTACATGCAAATTTTGAATATCTTACAACAAGCGGTTAAAAAGCTATCGATTTTTAAAGTTGGGCACGAGTTATGAAACAAGCTATAACTTGTGCATGTAAATGTTTGAAATAATGTAAGACTGCGGATAGGAAATTAAATGCCTTTGAAAACAAATGTCTTCGTGGGATCTCAAACATAAGCTGGAAAGAATACATTTCGAATGAACAAATAAGAGACGAATCAAAACAAGAATATATTCTTTATCGAAAGAAAGCGTTGGAAATACATTGATCACGTACTGAGAATGAATGAAGAAAGACTGTCTCCTTTAGGCATTCATGTGGAAATCATATGGTAAAAGAAAACAAGGCAGATGTAGAGAGTCGCTATACAGAACAATAACTTGGGAAGGCTCAAGCAAGAAACAATCAAGAACTAAAAGAACTAGCAGCAAATCGTCGGCGATGGAGAATATGACTTCCGTCATATGTGCCGTCTTCGGACCCAGATGAATATGAATGAATTAATCATTTAATCAATCAATCAATCAATCATTTAATCAATCAATCAATTAGTCATTTAATCAATCAATCAATTAATCATTTAATCAATCAATCAATTAGTCATTTAATCAATCAATCAATCATTTAATCATTCAATCAATTAATCATGTAATCAGTCAATCAATTAATCATTTAATCAGTCAATCATGGTCACTCACAGCAAGTAAGAAAAGGAAGTTAGTTATCACAGAAATGAAATGTCCAAAGAAAGCAGCTGGCGTGACCAAGAAGACAGAATTTGTAAGTGAGACCATAAGAAAAATAATCAACATAGAATCAATGAAAGAGACAATCAACAAAGAAAAATCGATTTTGAACAAATCAGAGACAGTGAATACAATAGTTTACCCAGTTGGAGAGAATGTCTTTTGAAATCAAAGTAAACAAACATACGTAAAGAGACATTGTGGTTCTGTGTTTAATGAACTAAGGACAACAAAAGACTGGGTTCGATAATGATCCCCCGTTTTCTGGTTCACCCAGTCTTAACAGGACACCGGATTTTTCTGGGAAATAAAAACAGCACTGACGTAATGCTGATCTTCTTTTCTTCAACCCATAAATACGGGGGCTGTTGAGGCACCACTGGCTAACTTCGTCCACCTTCTCCATTTCTCTCTATCTTCAATCATTCTTTGGGAATCTGCAAAGTCGAAGTCTGTACATTCTTTGATGTTATCTTCCCGTCTATTTCTTTGCCTACCTCTTCTATCTTTTCACGGGTCCTTGCAGAATGGCCCTTATCAAGTCAGACGATCGAGATACGTGGCTAAAATATTACAAGTTACTTTTCTTCACAGTAGTCAAACTATCATCATGCACCACGATTTCTTGTTGCGAATGCTTTTTCATTTGTGATGCGATCTAAGTAAGAGATACTGACCACATTGCCCCAAATATTACGTACCGAATGCCTGGATAAAATATTGGCACTAACATTATGTTCCTTATACAACATGTGGTGTGACGTGTTTCCGGCCTTTCTTCCTCCTACATACAAGAAGAGGGCTGTGATACAGAGTTTAAGGCAGACCAATAGTAACTTGAAGTAACAATATCAGAGAAACTATACAACAACAACACATGATAGTGGTTGGGACTGAGTGGTAAACAACAGCTTAAGGTAGCATCGAAGGAAGTCTTCTTCTTCTCCTGCGATCATGACGTCATTCAGACTAGGACTCCGGAATCTCTTATGAAGGCAGCTGTTTGTTTAAATGATTTGGTTCCCCCTATAGTTTCTCTTCCAGGGAGGTGGGTGAGGGCCACATTTTCCTTCTCAGGTCTGTATACTGGGGGCAAACTTGTAGAACATGTTTTGTTGTCATGTTATCCAGGGTACAGTGGCATAGGATGGTTGTACCTATTTTGAGTTTGGTGAACAAGTGGTTTCTCATTCTATCGCTATACTTTGGGTGTTCTTGTTTCTATTTTTAATGATACTGGCTTTTGATGATGGATTTGGCTTCATCGTAGCTGACCAGATGGTTCTTTTGTGGTAATCCCCCTCACTCTTTAGCTAATTTGTCTGCGCGTTCGTTTCTTTGTTTATTACAGCGTGATGGCATCCACTGGATGACCACTCTCTAGAAGTTATATCAGAGGAGGTGAAGAAGAAAAATAAAAACCAAAAAAATAGAAAGAAGAAGAAAAAACTGAAAAACAAGAAGAGAGAAGAGAGAGAAGAAGCAGAAAAGAAGTACAAGAAGGAGGAGAAGAAAAGAAGAAGAAGAAATGGCTATAAGTGGTCAAGCAAACTGAAAGTGTATTACTACAACTAAACTATTATAATGTTTACAGTAAGATCACAGACATCTTATATAGAGACTGCGCCACAAAAGAATAATGTTCGTTAAACCGTCATTAATGACGTAGGTTCACTGATAGAGCTTCCAACATCGGGAAGATAAAACAAATTACGCATGTGAGTGAATATCACAAGATCTAACGGTTGTCCAAGCCCGGAACAAACACTGATAAGTGGAAGGCGTTAAAGTATGTCTTCTTCTTCCTCTTCTTTCCTTGCTCATTTGCATTTCATCGTCGCGGGGAGACCTATTTTTGCGATCTTTTGCTCTTCTTTCTGCTTCTGTTATGTTTCCTGATATTTCTAATAATCCATCAATCCAGCTTTTTCGTGGTCGGCTTTGGGACTGGTGTTCTCGCAACGTCCGTGTTGGACAATAGTAGTGATAGCTTTCCAATGAATTGACGAGCTTCGTTGCATCTTGAATTCGAATTTGTCGGTTCTAACGCAAACACAATTGCCACAGCCTGTTCCTCTACGATCAAACACAACACAGCCAATGAAGAAGAGGAAGACACAGGAAAAACAAGAAAAAAATAGGAGGAGGAAGGAGAACCAGAAGCAATCTCCTATTACAATATTATCATGTTGTTATTTTTATTATGAATTTTATTTCGAAAATAAACAATATAAAGAGGCCAAAAAAATAAAAAAACAAAAAAAAAACAGCGGAATCAATAACATTTTTTTTTACAGAAAAATTCTCCAGTACTTCCTTTAGCCTGAACGCCATAACTTCTGCATTGTTCAGAATGTCAACAATCTTCAATTTCATGGAGAAATGTCAAGAGGCAGATGTTTCTTACAACAAAGAGTCAATCTAAACTGATGAATAAAATTGCTTTCTGTTGTGTTTCCATGGAGATACGAGCAGACATGACAACGTAAAATTAACTGCAAGAAATCTGTTTTTGTTGTTTCTTTCTGTGAGTAAAGATAATGGCAGTGAGGAACAAGTAGGGTAGGTTGAAGAAATATGAATGAAATGACGTTTAGAATAGAGTTTAGTTCCAGTTTTAGTTTAGTTTAGTTTAGTTTAGTTTAGTTTAGTTTAGTTTAGTTTAGTTTAGTTTAGTTTAGTTTAGTTTAGTTTAGTTTAGTTTAGTTTAGTTGATGGATCATCTTCATTACACATTGAACACGCCTATAAGTGCTCAAATGTCCTTCCCTGTATCTCCCTGAGTGTATGGAGACTGATGACTTCAGTTCTCTGATGATTTGATTTTTGTGTGTGTCTCCCTTCTCGCATCTCCAATTCCAATATGACGTTCGTATAGTCTGGATATGTAGATTCATGATCATTGAATCGTTAGCTCGCCCGACAGAATAGAAAAGAAGACGCGAGGAGAAAGAAGAAACGGAAACAACTTTCTTCTTATGTAACATTGCTATGACGTTGCCATTATTGTGAATCTTTTAAAGTGATTAAATATCATTATCCTCATTAGTAGCATCTTCATCAGTTTAAACTACTGATATTTATGTCAAATCAGTATATTTTTCCATTGTTCCATGCTTATGGATATGGTTAATCGAAGGCCCCGGTATCACTGCAAACGAATTAAAATCCATAATTGCTCAACCGCCTGTACCAGTGGAATCATCCGAATTAGAACTCATCTCATTGAAGGATCGAAACAAAGAAAGGCAGCTGCCGTCCCCATCATAGCAGCTACAACACACTCCAAAAGACATAAGACCAAGCGGCACCGAAAGTGAACGCAGTTGAACTGTCCTTCATCATATGATATCATCATTCATCGTAAGCAATCGGAATATCGAAACACGATCCGGAGTGCACTCATGGTGTGCACAGAAGACTAAACTAAGTACCTCCGCCAGCAGGACGGGACTTGGAATATGAGAAAACTGCATCAAGGAACGCTTTTCAGACAGTGCCTCGATGGTTCCTGTCGCCTATCTGGCATATTGACCGGAAGTCCTAATTGTTCCATGTCCACTGCAACTATTATGGAAATGTTAGAAAAGACCTACCTTAGAGTACTCAGGCCAACACAAAAAGGGAGCTCTTAAAAAACATCAGAAAGAAGCAATCAACATTTTTCGGGCACATCATGAGAAGAGGAAAGTTGGAATACTTGGTTACAACTGGCAAAATAAAAGGAAAGAGAGAGCGCGGACGACAAAAAGAGAAAATACTGAATAGCTTGGTGTCATGGCATGGAAAACAGTCAACAACAGAACTGATACGCTGCACTGTAGATAGAAGATTGTGGAGGGACATGATCGCCTACGCCAACCGGTATGGCACATGATGGTGATAGTCCGCTGGTTATACATGCTTCTATCGGGCCTTTCTAAAAGCTGATACAAAGTATGCTTATTAATTGTTCCTATAATCCGCTGGTTATACATGCTTCTACCGGCCATTTCTTTCAGTTATCCTTTCTTTTAGGTCAGCGCTTCTCAACCTTTTTATGCCACACGGACGCACAAAAATGTTTCCAAGGAAACGCAGGCGACAGTATCTAAATTTATTGTCAACAACGGCTACTCATATCGATCATCATCAAGTACCGGGCCTGTTGGCGTAGGTGATCATGTCTCTCCACAACTTTCGATCTCGACAGTTATTTATGATTTCTGTTGTTGACTTTCTGCCAAAACCATTCTCTTAAGCTGTGTTATCTTTTCTCTTTGCTTCCCTCTATCTCTTCGTCCCTCGATTTTCACAATTATTACAATATATTCCAGCTTTTCTATTCTCATTACATGGCCAAAAAAATGATGATTGTTTCGTCCAAATATTGGAAATTACCTCTCTTACTCATATCGATAGCACAGCTTTTTGCTCGCCACATGGTTATTATGTGTCCATTTTCAAATAAAAATATATGTAAAACACAGTATATTACCTACAAAATATTCCATTCCTTCTAAACATAAATAGCAAAATAAGCTTTCAAAAATAAAGCATTAAACTGCACTGAGCGATTGTGATTTTTAGAATTGCCTTTTTTTCTTTTAGATTTTCAAAGGTGGGGATGTATGTTTTATGTCAATTCAAGTTCAGCTCGACTCAAGCTTTAAGATACAGCAGCAGGGCTAATTCCAACCGGTAAATCTGCTTTGTTTTGACCATTAGATGCCGATACTTACCGCTTCTGCTCATTGGTAAGGACAAAACGTCAGAGTTTGGTCATCCTTTTTTTCCCCTCCCAAATGAATGCCAGGCAATAAATGACGTCACTCGAGGAAACGAGGGTGGACCTTCCTGGGCACAAAATAACAAGTAAAGGAATCAAGATGCATAGAGATGCGAGATAGAGATGAGAAATAGAGGTGCGAGATAGAGATGAGAAATAGAGGTGCGAGATAGAGATGAGAAATAGAGGTGCGAGATAGAGATGAGAAATAGAGGTGCGAGATAGAGATGAGAAATAGAGGTACGAGATAGAGATGAGAAATAGAGGTGCGAGATAGAGATGAGAAATAGAGGTGCGAGATAGAGATGAGAAATAGAGATGCGAGATAGAGATGAGAAATAGAGGTGCGAGATAGAGATGAGAGATAGAGATAAAAGATAGAGATGAGAGATAGAGATAAGAGATAGAGATGAGAGATAGAGATGAGAAATAGAGGTGCGAGATAGAGATGAGAAATAGAGGTGCGAGATAGAGATGAGAAATAGAGGTGCGAGATAGAGATGAGAAATAGAGGTGCGAGATAGAGATGAGAAATAGAGGTGCGAGACAGAGATGAGAAATAGAGGTGCGAGATAGAGATGAGAGAGAGATGCGAGATAGAGATGAGAGATAGAGATGATAGAGATGAGAGATAGAGATGAGAGATAGAGATGAGAGATAGAGGTGAGAGATAGAGATTACAAATAGAGATGCGAGATAGAGATGAGAAATAGAGGTGTGAGATAGAGATGAGAAATAGAGGTGCGAGATAGAGATGAGAAATAGAGGTGCGAGATAGAGATGAAAAATAGAGGTGCGAGATAGAGATGACAGATAGAGATAAGAGATAGAGATGAGAGATAGAGATAGAGATGATAGATAGAGATGAGCGATAGAGATGCGAGATAGAGATGCGAGATAAAGATGCGAGATAGAGATGTGAGATAGAGATAAGAGATAGAGATGAGAGATAGAGATGATAGATAGAGATGAGAGATAGAGATGAGAAATAGAGGTGCGAGATAGAAATGACAAATAGAGATGAGAGATAGAGATGAGAGATAGAGATGAGAAATAGAGGTGCGAGATAGAGATGACAGATAGAGATGAGAGATAGAGATGAGAAATAGAGGTGCGAGATAGAGATGACAGATAGAGATGAGAGATAGAAATGAGAAATAGAGGTGCGAGATAGAGATGACAGATAGAGATGAGAGATAGAGGTGAGAGATAGTGAGGCGAGATAGAGATGAGAAATAAAGATGAGAGATAGAGATGAGTGATAGAGATGAGAAATAGAGGTGCGAGATAGAGATGACAGATAGAGATGAGAGATAGAGATGAGAAATAGAGGTGCGAGATAGAGATGACAGATAGAGATGAGAAATAGAAATGAGAAATAGAGGTGCGAGATAGAGATGACAGATAGAGATGAGAGATAGAGGTGAGAGATAGTGAGGCGAGATAGAGATGAGAAATAGAGATGAGAGATAGATATGAGAGATAGAGATGAGAGATAGAGATGCGAGATAGAGATGAGAGATAGAGATGAGAGATAGAGATGAGAGTTAGAGATAAGAGATAGAGATGAGAGATAGAGATAAGAGATAGAGATGCGAGATAGAGATGCGAGATAGAGATAAGAGATAGAGATGAGAGATAGAGATGATATATAAAGATGAGCGATAGAGATGCGAGATAGAGATGCGAGATAAAGATGCGAGATAGAGATGCGAGATAGAGATAAGAGATAGAGATCAGAGAAAAGAGATGATAGATATAGATGAGAGATAGAGATGCGAGATAGAGATGAGAGATTGAGATGAGAGATAGAGATGAGAGATAGAGATGCGAGATAGAGATGCGAGATAGAGATGCGAGATAGAGACGAGAGATAGAGATGAGAGATAGAGATGAGAGATAGAGATGCGAGATAGAGATGAGAGATAGAGATGCGAGACAGAGATGCGAGATTGAGATGAGAGATAGAGATGAAAGATAGAGATGCGAGATAGAGAGGCGAGATAGACATGAGAGATAGAGATGAGAGACTGTTAGAGAAGATAGATAGAGAAAATAGATAGAGATGAGAGATAGAGATGATAGATAGAGATGAGAGATAGAGATGAGAGATAGAGATGCGAGATGGAGATGCGAGATAGAGATAAGAGATAGAGATGAGAGATAGAGATGAGAGATAGAGATGCGAGATAGAGATAAGAGATAGAGATGCGATATAGAGATGAGAGATAGAGATGCGAGATAGAGATGAGAGATAGAGCTGATAGATATATATGAGAGATAGAGATGAGAGATAGAGATGAGAGATAGAGCTGATAGATAGAGATGAGAGATAACGATAAGAGATAGAACTGATAGATAGAGATGAGAGATAGAGATGCGAGATAGATTTGAGAGATAGAGATGATAGAGATGCGAGATAAGATGCGAAATAGCGAAGAGAGATAGAGATGATAGATAGAGATGAGAGATAGAGATGCGAGATAGATTTGAGAGATAGAGATGATAGAGATGCGAGATAAGATGCGAAATAGCGAAGAGAGATAGAGATGATAGATAGAGACGAGAGATAGAGATGAGAGATAGAGTTGATAGATAGAGATGAGAGATAGAGATGAGAAATAGAGGTGAGAGATAGAGATGCGAGATAGAGGTGAGAGATAGAGATGAGAGATAGAGGTGAGAGATAGAGATGAGAGATAGAGGTGAGAGATAGCGATGCGAGATAGAGATGACATTTTTAGAGATGCAAAAAAATAAACACCTGGTGGGTTCATTGGCGCTCGCGGCAATCGGGTCAAAAATCATTGCTTCGATATTCAAACTGAATCTCGATTCCTGGAACTTTAAACCAACCACTGCTGTAGATATTGAAACTTAATCTCGATTCCTGGAACTTTAAATCAACCACTGCTTTAGATATTCAAACTGAATCTTGATTCCTGGCTCTTTAAACCAACCACTGCTTTAGATATTCAAACTGAATCTTGATTCCTGGAACTTTAAACCAACCACTGCTTTAGATATTCAAACTGAATCTCGATTCCTGGAACTTTAAATCAACCACTGCTTTAGATATTCAAACTGAATCTCGATTCCTGGAACTTTAAACCAACCAATGCATTAGATATTCCAACTGAATCTCGATTCCTGGAACTTTAAACCAACCCCTGCTTTAGATATTCAAACTGAATCTCGATTCCTGGAACTTTAAACCAACCACTGCTTTAGATATTCAAACTGAATCTTGATTCCTGGAACTTTAAACCAACCACTGCTTTAGATATTCAAACTGAATCTTGATTCCTGGAACTTTAAGCCAACCACTGCTTTAGATATTCAAACTGAATCTCGATTCCTGGAACTTTAAATCAACCACTGCTTTAGATATTCAAACTGAATCTCGATTCCTGGAACTTTAAACCAACCACTGCGTTAGATATTCAAACTGAATCTCGATTCCTGGAACTTTAAACCAACCACTGCTTTAGATATTCAAACTGAATCTCGATTCCTGAAACTTTAAACCAACACATTTTTTATTTACCGGGTTTCAGATTTTATTTTATTGGATGCCTCTATACTGACCTATCTTTAGCAGGCTCTTCCTACACAGTCGTGTTTATATCTAAGAGAGGGGGACAGTTTGTTTAGACAACACATTATTTTCACTGCACATAGGACAACTCCATAGGTGTTCAGCTCCGCTTCACAGCTTATTCCCAAGCGTGTAGTGACTGACTATCTCAGTTGTAGGATGGTTTGCCATTCTTCTTTGCCTCTCTACATAGCGCTCTTGTCTGGCATCAAATCATGCTCAACATAAGATGAACAGTGAAGACTCTAGTGGCCATCACCGGCACCATACCGGGACAAGTTGTATGGAGATGTCGCCTGCCCAAGATTGGCGAATGCTTTCTTTGAACTTATCAATATTTACGTCTAAAGGTGTACACAAAAGAATCAGTCTTTTATCACATTCTCTTTTATTTGATGTCTTCACTGTTTAGACAAGGTCGTATTCAAATTCATTGCTAGACTAGATGTGTAGATCTACATAATTCCTTGATGATTTGATGCTACCAGATGATAGTCTAGCTCCGCTGACGCCACCCATTGGATACTACTGGAGACATAGAATGATAGTCATACACAAAAACTGCTTTCTTAAACGCGTCTCGGAAAATCAGCCCAGAGGCAGTAGTACCTATTTTTTTGCATAGCTAGTATGACAAGATAATATTATGGCAAGATAAAATTACGACAAGATACAATTATGACAAGATGAAATTATGACAAGATAAAATAATGGTAAGATAAAATAATGACAAGATAATATTATGACAAGATAATATTATGACAAGATATAATTATGACAAGATAATTTTATGACAAGATAATTATTATGACACGGTAAAATTAGGACAAGATAATATTCTGACAAGATAATATTATTGCAAGATATTATTATGACAAGATAATATTATGGCAAGATAATATTATGACAAGATAAAACTATGACAAGAAACAATACAAAGAAAGTCAAGTCATCAAAAGGGAAACAGACGGTAAAAGAAAAAAAAAAAAGAGTTCGACCTGTAGAAAAACTAACATTGGAGTGAGAAGCAACAACATCAGGCATCAGCTCTCTTCCCGACGTTCAAAGGCTCGACAAGAACGGGGACATCTTGTGGCCATCTACAAAATGTAAACTGTGCAACTGTGTTGGACTCGGAGAGTCTAGAATTTCTGATCCTCGTGTCGTCTTCGGCTCGAAATAACAATAGATAGAAAGAAATCTGACAGCTGATGTATTTCCTGTTTGGGCCTGTTCGTGGCACACATTAACCTATTTGACTTTAGATCAGTCTTTTTTGGAGCCGCGATAGCTCAGTGGTTAGTGAACTGGACTACAAAAGACAAGAGGTAGGGTTCGATCCCAACCGACGGGGTCCGGTTCACCCATCCTTTAATGGGTACCGGAATTTTTTCTGGGAAAGTAAAGCGGCACGGGCGTAATACCGACCACATTAACCCAAAAAATCATGTGCCGAAGGTCTGTAAAATTTATGGTCACTAACACCATATTCCCTATACGCCACTTGGCGTGACGGGGGTACTTTACTTTACTTACTAATTTAGTCTTTTTTAGTTCATAAAGTGAGTGTCATGGGCACAGTGATTAGAGCGTAGGTGAGCAATATAGAGAAAACGGGATTCCACCCCAGCCTGTTGTATTATACTTCTTCTGTGTTCTCCCAACAACAATGCCTCTTCATAATTTTTTGTTTTCTAATTTAAAGGCATTAAAGGGGTGTGCTAAAAATAATCTTGGAAGGGAAAATACTAGGTGAAAGAGGCAGACCAAGACTAACATGGACAACTAACATCAAAAGATGAACACGTCAACCTAAGACAACCTTCAATATGAAAGGAAGAGACAGAGTGAAATGGCGCTCCATGGTAGCCAGCCTTCGATGCGGAGACAGCACTCAATAACGATGATGATGATGATGATGATGATGACGATGATGATGATGATAATAATGATGATGATGATTATGTTGAATGGTGCGTCCGCTGCGTTTTTACAGTTTACAGCATGTAGTTATATCTGCGCCTTGTGAACATACCTGATCATGACTTGTTCCATTTGATAGCTACTTGCTTGATCGAACAGGTTCATAAACATCATCTCATGGTCAACGTGAGAATATCGATTAGAAACTTCAACCCAATTAAATCACTAATCAACAAGTCAACTGTCAGCTTAGATTCACTTGCCGTTTTTTATCGCAGAAGTGCGCACGCCTTCGTTCTTTGTAAACTCAAAACGACCCAAAAGAACAAGAAAGGAAGTCTGGTTCACTGAGTTAGAAAATGTAATCGCAACGAGAACTAGCGCTGTCAAATATTTCAATGAACTTATTAGCTGGCGTACACAAAAGGGAAGAGAGAAAAATATCGTGAATAACTTATAACAGTGGCTTGTACCTTAGGGCTCCCATGAGATCCGGCAGGGCAATTTGTGTCTTTGTGTTTATATGAAGAAAAAAACTTAAATTATCTGGGCACTTAGTTGCAGGAGGAGAAGAGAAAAAAAGTGAATAGGAAAGAATATAGAATATAAAAGAAAGAATATAGAATATATAAGAAAGAATATAGAATATATAAGAAAGAATATAGAATATATAGAATATATAAGAAAGAATGTAGAATATATAAGAAAGAAAATAGAATATATAAGAAAGAATATAGAATATGTAAGAAAGAATATAGAATATAGATATAAGAAAGAATATAGAATATATAAGAAAGAATATAGAATATATAGAATATGTGAGAACAACAGTGGGAGGAAACTCGTTATACTTAGCTTTGTTGTACAACTACATGTTGTGAGAACAACAGTGAGAGGAAACTCTTTATACTGAGTTTCGTTGTACAACTACATGTTGTGAGAACAACAGTGAGAGGAAACTCTTTATACTGAGCTTCGTTGTGCAACTACAAGTTGTGAGAACAACAGTGTGAGGAGACTCTTTATACTGAGCTTCGTTGTGCAACTACATGTTGTGAGAACAACAGTGAGAGGAAACTCTTTATACTGAAGCTCGTTGTGCAACTACATGTTGTGAGAACAACAGTGAGAGGAAACTCTTTATACTGAGCTTCGTTGTGCAACTACATGTTGTGAGAACAACAGTGAGAGGAAACTCTTTATACTGAGTTTCGTTGTGCAACTACAAGTTGTGAGAACAACAGTGTGAGGAGACTCTTTATACTGAGCTTCGTTGTACAACTACATGTTGTGAGAACAACAATGAGAGGAAACTCTTTATACTGAGTTTCGTTGTGCAACTACAAGTTGTGAGAACAACAGTGTGAGGAGACTCTTTATACTGAGTTTCGTTGTGCAACTACATGTTGTGAGAACAACAATGAGAGGAAACTCTTTATACTGAGCTTCGTTGTGCAACTACATGTCGTGGGAACAACAGTGAGAGGAAACTCTTTATACTGAAGCTCGTTGTGCAACTACATGTTGTGAGAACAACAGTGAGAGGAAACTCTTTATACTGAGCTTCGTTGTGCAACTACATGTTGTGAGAACAACAATGAGAGGAAACTCTTTATACTGAGCTTCGCAGCAGGGGAAAATTGGATCATCAGAAGAGAACCCCGTCGAGCAAGTGTTTCGGCCCTTTCGCTTCTCCCACTCTAAGGAAGGTGATCCCACCTAGGTCGTGACTCCCAGGCATTGACCTCCTGCTGAATTGAACTCTAAAGCTTACAATATATTCGGCACAAAATAAGTACACTTATTCTAGACAACACTTCTGGTTGTTGCTGTGGATGGTCTAGACTCACGTACACTCACTCAGTCGAACGGTCCAGAACCCGTTTCCACGTTATAGACTGGTCAACTCTATTCAATCAACTCTCCGGTACGTGGATACACCGTGAGCTTTTTACACATAAAGGAAATTACGCGTCCTTGACAACAAACCGGCGAAAACATACTGCCATCATGAGATAAACCAAAAATCGCATCCGTGCAGCGTGGAACACGAGCGGTCAGGTTGACTAACTGCGCTATCGTTGAGAACGACCAACCAATGGGTCGGGCGGACACCATCAATGCCCTCCGAGATGTTGGAGAGAACACAGGACATCGAAAACCATGAATCCACGTCACTCCTTCAGATGAAAGAGATGGGAATTAGGATGGGCACAGCCAGAAACGAGAAACATAGTGGGCGTGTAAGAAGACTTACCAACCAACACAGAACTAGAGTCGTCAGTCCCTGGACACTGCGAGACTTGCTGAAGAGGGGATCTGAGCACCTATGGACGTGTTCGGAGTGCAATGATGATGGCCCGTTATTAACTCAATAATTTCTTGTCGAATCTACGGTCAGGTCAGTACTCGGTCAAATACTTATTTGTCTTAACCCAGCACATTGATGTCCTTGTCGAGGCGGCAGCAGTCTAAAATGGCTTGTATTTGTACCAGTACCTGACCAACAGAGAAGCGCTAGAAAGGCTCTTGAAACTGATTCCCCCATCAGAAGCAACGGTTACATGTTCATGTCTTAGATTATTCCGGCTCCGCATTGGACTTAATAGTAGTATACGCAAACATAGGTTAATCTAAACCTTGATGAAATAAGTGCAATTCGTCATCAGGGACGTACACCACATTTCTTGAAACGAGGTAAACAAATAAAATATGTTGTGACATCTTTACTCAAAGAGCAATATAAAAACAACAGCGTTTCGGCCTTGCACACTCCTCCCTAGAGAACAAAAGTAAACAAAAACAGGATACCTTAAACATGGACATGGGGTATGTACTAAGATCTAGCTACGTCATAAGTCAAAAATGAGAAGAAATAAAAAGGGGGCCCGGGGGGAGTGGGGAGAAGAGAGAGAAAGCTAAATACGCAAAAAGAAAATGCAACAAGATTGGAAGTAGCGCTAAGGAAGCATAAAGTAGCAACGCCGGGAAATACATGTGGGAATAGACAAAGAATTGCAATGTCAATCTGGTGAACGAGGAACAAGGTAAACAAAGAACGAAAAGTCATTGTTCTTTGTATCGTTCCTTTAGTAAAGTTGTCACAATATAGTTTGTTTGTTTGTTTGTCTTGTTTTACTTACCAGCTGTACCGCCGCATTGCAGTTCTTTGTCTTCTCCAACAATTATTGTATGTTCGGTTTAAGGCATTAATTAACAACAACCACGATTTTCACCGGTTCTCCACTTTTAGCTCTGACTTTCACACTCTGGAATGCTCGTTTTTTCCCCCCTTTTCGACTTGTCTTACTTCGTCCTATCACTCTTCTCGTTCTCTGTGGTTTGCAGTTAAGACGTAACTGATTATTTATTTGTAACCATGATTTTTATTATATTAGTTTTCACCATTTTTGTTTAACGTTTGATTTGAGTGGTGCTAGAATTCTATGAGCTGTTATCCTATAGGCATCAGAGGAAGAGATGGAGTCCAGCAAGGGTCGGGTAAAGTGGATGCTCGTAAATTGTTGTCGATGAAAACCACGTTGTCATAATTTTATGTCCGAGCGGATTGGAGATGAATGACGAGGCTAACACGAGTTCGGTATAACGTGTGGTTGGAAGGACAGGATCGTTCCAGGAAGGTGATGTTGTACTGATTTTTTTATTTTGCCGGAAAATTCATTCAGCATGACCAAGTTTATTCTATAATTCTCTTTTTCTTGAATTATGAAAAAAAAAAAAAATGGTGAGCGCACTCGTTTGCCTATTTGAAGTTTCGAAGTAGGAAATGCCAGTTGAGAGAAAACATTTGTCCCCATTTAAAAAACTTTCGGAGTACAGCCAGCCTCTTTAAACTGGAGACAAACTAGAGACGGGTTCGATCCTGCTTTGGTCCATATTTCTTTTTTCTGTTGTTGATTATTTGTCCATTTTTCCGAGTGATGTAAACATAGCTCTTCCTCTAAATTGATTCGCTCTTTAAACTGGTATTAGAGATGTTCTCTGGGAGGGTCAGGCAGCGAGGAAGCCACCGCTGGAAGCTGAGGGTTTTCACAATGACGTCACTAACACTTCATTACTGAACAGCACTTGTTATAAGACAACGTTTACATTTACCCTCATCAATCTTGCAGGATATGTTAAGGTTGTCTCCCTAGTAATCAAATATCAGGATAAAAACATTTTCTTAGTGACATACTTAATATAAGTGACATACTTAATGTAAGTGACATACTTAATATAAGTGACATACTTAAAGTAAGTGACATACTTAATGTAAGTGACATACTTAATGTAAGTGATATACTTAATGTAAGTGATATACTTAATATAAGTGACAAACTTAATGTAAGTGACATCATTAATATAAGTGACATACTTAATGTAAGTGACATACTTAATGTAAGTGACATACTTAATATAAGTGACATCATTAATATAAGTGACAAACTTAATGTAAGTGACATACTTAATATAAGTGACATACTTAATGTAAGTAACATACTTAATGTAAGTGATATACTTAATGTAAGTGACATACTTAATATAAGTGACATACTTAATGTAAGTGACATCATTAAAATAAGTGACATACATAATGTAAGTGACATGCTTAATATAAGTGACATACTTAATGTAAGTGATATACTTAATGTAAGTGACATACTTAATGTAAGTGACATACTTAATATAAGTGACATACTTAATGTAAGTGATATACTTAATGTAAGTGACATACTTAATATAAGTGACATACTTAATGTAAGTGACATACTTAATGTAAGTGACATACTTAATATAAGTGACATACTTAATGTAAGTGACATCATTAATAAAAGTGCCATACTTAATGTAAGTGACATCATTAATATAAGTGACATACTTAATGTAAGTGACATACTTAATATAAGTGACATACTTAATGTAAGTGACATACTTAATGTAAGTGACATACTTAATATTTGTGACATACTTAATGTAAGTGACATCATTAATATAAGTGACATACTTAATGTAAGTGACATCATTAATATAAGTGATATACTTAATGTAAGTGACATACTTAATATAAGTGACATATTTAATGTAAGTGACATACTTAATATAATTGACAAACTTAATGTAAGTGACATCATTAATATAAGTGACATACTTAATGTAATTGACATCATTAATATAAGTGACATACTTAATGTAAGTGACATCATTAATATAAGTGACATACTTAATGTAAGTGACATCATTAATATAAGTGACAAACTTAATGTAAGTGACATACTTAATGTAAGTGACATACTTAATATAAGTGACATACTTAATGTAAGTGACAGCATTAATATAAGTGACATACTTAATGTAAGTGATATACTTAATATGCTTAAGCTACTCAGTTTAAATTTGAATTGAGTATTTGATTGAATTTGAGTATTTGATTGAATTTGATTTGAGTTTGAATTTAAATATTTGGAAATTGTGTTAACCTCAGAAGGAAGATGTACAAAAGAGATGAGAATCAGAATGGCTCAGGCAAAAGCAGCTTTCCAAATAATGAGGAAGATACTATGCAATCCATTTTTGACAATAGAAATAAGAAAGAAGATTTCTTAAATATTACATAGATCCAGTCTTAATATATGGATCTAAATCATGGACAATTGGACAACAGACACGAAAATCACTGGTGTCTGTAGAAATGTGGTTTTACAGAAAAGTGTTGAGAATACCATGGATAGCTAGGAAGAGTAATTAAAACATTCTCAAAGAGGCCAAAGCAAAAAGAGAGCTAATTTCCAATATTTGGAAGAAACAATCATCATTTTTTGGCCATGTAATGAGAAGAGAACAACAGGAATATATTGTAACAATTGGGAAAATTGAGGGACGAAGAGATAGAGGGAAGCAAAGAGAAAATATACCAGACAGCTTAAGAGAATGGCTTAGCAGAAGGTTAACAACAGAAATGATAAATAACTGTCGGGATCGAAAGTTGTGGAGAAACATGATCACCTACGCCAGCAGGCCCGGTACTTGATGATGATGATGATGATGATATTGTATTATAAATTTATAAAATATTATAAATTTACTTTAGTGGCTTAAGATATCTACAAATGAAAAGAGAACTACTAAACACAATTCAAACAAGACAAAGGCGATTTTGGGGCCATGTTAAAAGACACAACAGCCTACTAAAAGTAATCTTGGAGGGGAAAATACAAGGTAAAAGAGGCAGAGGCAGACCAAGTTTAACACAGACGAGTAACATCAAAAGAAGGACAAATCAACCTATGACAACCTGCACCATCAAAACAAGAGACTGCATCAGAGCAGAATGGTGCTCTATGGTAGTCAACCTTCATTGCGGAGACGGCACTCGATGATGATGATTATAGCGAGGCCTATAGTACTTTAAACCTTTCCCACTTTCCCCACAGTTTACTCCCTCCCCCCCCCCCCCCGCCCCATTTTTCACATTACCCCTTCAACTAAAGCCTAATTGGGAGTGCCCCCTGACACATGATCCATCCCTAGACTGTTATCTGTGGACAGATTGAGAACATAATTGACCGATATGGGAGAAAAGGGATCGATACATCACCACACACGACACAAAAAGATCAAGGTTGTATCTACATCATCCACTACGTCACATCCGGGATTAGACAGGTATCCAGTAACGAGTAAACAATGTGGGAAAATAGTTCCGACTAATTAAAGTCGCTTTTAAGATGTTAGAATTTGTATCTGCTGAACAAAGTTGTTGTTTTTTTCCCATTATGTATCCTTAATGAAAAATAAATATACCCCAGAAGGCAATATACATTTAAATCGGCAGATATTGGAAAGAGTAGACCACTATTTACATTTTAGTAGCAATATCGGCTCCCTCAATGAGATAGAGTTGCTAGCACAGAACAGAGACAAATGGCGAGATTTGATAAAGATCTTTCATCATCATGTGCCATACCGGTTGGCGTAGGTGATCATGTCCCTCCACAATCTTCTATCTACAATGCATCGTATCAGTTCTGTTGTTGACTGTTTTCCATGCCATGACACCAAGCTATCCAATATTTTCTCTCTTTGTTGTCCGCGATCTCTCTTTCCTTTTATTTTGCCAGTTGTAACCAAGTATTCCAACTTTCCTCTTCTCTTGATGTGCTCGAAAAATGTTGATTGTTTCTTTCTGTTGTTTTTAAGAGCTCCCTTTTTGTGTTGGCCTCATTTGTGTTGACCCTTGAGAATAACCTCATTTGTCTTTTTAGCTGTCCAGAGAACTTTCAACATTCTTCTGAGAAATCCCATCTCTGTGGCCTCTAATCGTCTTTTCATTTGTTTGTCTACTGTCCATGATTCGCTTCCATAGGTCAGAATTGGTTCTATATAGCACCGATGAACTCTCTTTCTCATTTTTATTGACATAGATTTGTTGCATAAGATATTTTTCATTTTCTGAAATGCTATTTTGGCCTGAGCTATTCTGCTTTTTATTTCTGTGGTGCATCTCCCATCTGATGTTATTGTGCCCAAGTATTTGAAATGTTGCATTTGTTTCAGATTTGTCTCGTTTATTTTTATGCTGCATGATGGTGATGGTTGTTTAAGATCTTTACAAGGATTGAAAACTGCTAGAATAAAAATGTAAATAAGAGAAAAAGAGTATCTGGGTATATGCCCTATGGGCCGACTACGGTTCGAAAGGTCAATTGACAGACAGACAGACAGACAGACAGACAGAAAGACAGACAGACAGACAGACAGACAGACAGACAGACAGACAGACAGACAGACAGACAGACAGACAGATAGATAGATAGATAGAAAGATAGACAGACAGACAGACAGACAGACAGACAGACAGACAGACAGACAGACAGACAGACAGACAGACAGATAGATAGATAGATAGATAGATAGATAGATAGATAGATAGATAGATAGATAGATAGATAGATAGATAGATAGATAGATAGATAGATAGATAGATAGATAGATAGATAGATAGATAGATAGATAGATAGATAGATAGATAGATAGATAGATAGATAGATAGATAGATAGATAGATAGATAGATAGATAGATAGATAGATAGATAGATAGATAGATAGATAGATAGATAGATAGATAGATAGATAGATAGATAGATTGATAGATAGATATTGCAAACTACAGACTGTCGGCCATCGATAAAAATCAAAGAAAAGCCAAGATTTCGTTTTTTCGCTTGCACTTTCTGAAGTATTGTCCTTGCGAACCATTATTACTGTACTGGGTCAGACGCACTATAGCACACCAATCATCTAATCAATTGCTCAGAATGATCGCAGCGCCGCGCCGCGGGCACCGTGAATGGCAGGCGTATAAATGTGCACTGCAGTAACGATGGTAAAAACATATTCATCATCATTGTGCGTCTTACCGGTTGGTGTAGGCGAGCATGTCCCTCTACAATTCTTTGTCCTGAGTACATCGTATCAATTATGTTATTAGCTGTTTATCGCGCCACTACACCAAACTATTCAATATCTTCTATCTTTGCTGTCTACGATCTCTCTTTTCTTGTATTTCACAAAGTATTACAACTTTCCTCTTCCGATGATGTATCCGAAAAATGTCGACTATTTCTTTGTGGTGTTGTTAAGAGCTCTCTTTTCGTTTTGGTCTCGTTGAGAATCTCCTCGTTGGTCTTTTTACCTGTCCAGGGAGCTCTCAATATTCTTCTGAGAAATGTTGCTGCTTGCTTCCGTTCGCCCGATGACTGAAGGAATACACCTTCTCATCATCCCCCCTTAAGAGGACTATATGTGGGCGTGTTTGCGTTGTGTTGTGGTTTGCAGTAAAACTGTGATATTTGTGCCTTTCGGCCCAGCACATCCGACTTCAGCATGTTATTTTTGAGTACCGAGTTGTATTTCCTTTTTCGATCCCTGCTAGCTTAGCCAGACTAGACAGGTTAGTCTGTAACTGGAGCACCACGGAGAGGTGGAGCAGGATCTGGATGATTCTGGTTCACCGAAGCTATCGCAAGCCATCAGCTGTGTGTCGCTGACAGCTTCCAGCCTCTGCTGCAGGGAGGCCTACTTTGTCTCTCTTCTGAGAAATAATATCTCTGATGCTTCTAAACCGACTGTCCATGATTCACTTCCACATGTCATGATTGGCTCTATATAATACAGCACCGAAACTAGCTTTCTCATTTCTCTTAATATAGACTTGTTGCACGAGATTTTTTTTCATTTTCTGAAATGCTAATTTGGTCTGTCTTATTTCACTTTTTATTACTCAAATGATGACTGAATGATCGGTACGACGTCCGCCTCTCAACAGAAATTTGTTGTTGACGGAATGCAACGAGTTGATGCGGGCAGGTTGCCCTTTGACTCATAAGATGTGGCGGGTCGTAATGGCTTTCTTGTCATTCCCGCCTCTTACTGGAGAGCTTGGAGTTCGTCTGTCCCAGGCGACGCTGGGAAACTACTCGTCCAGCCCAGAGGTACTGCAATACTGGGTCTTCTATATCAGTAACAGCCACCACTACAGGGAACACGGCAATCCTAGCTTCTGTTATTCAGTCTGGTTTGACGCAGACTGCTTCCAGGGGAGACCACTAGGTGGTAGAACTGCTAGGCCTTGGTCAGCTGATGGTGCGCCGACCCTGCTATTGCGACCGCAGGTTGCAGGCTCTTCTGCTCCCCTCTGGACAGAAAGATCCCAGGTTCGATTCCTATTCCAAACGGTGACAAATACAATTTTAACAAATCAGATCCGTGATTTTTTTCATGGCTTTACCCTCCCAGCCGCGATAGCTCAGTGGTTAGTGAACTGGACTACAAAGGACAAGAGGTAGGGTTAGATTCCAACCGACGGCTTCCGGGCTCACCCAGCCTTAAATGGGTACCGGATATTTTCTATGAAGGTAAAGCGGCAGGGGCGTAATACTGACCACATTACCCCAAAAATCATGTGCTGAAGGTCTGTACAATTTATGTTCACTAACACTATATTCCCTAAGGGCCACTTGGCGTGACAGAGCTCTGTACTTTTTTTCTTTACCTTCCCTGGGCTTTGTGTTTTGAGATCCAATCTTTCGCTCCTTTGGATAACGGTACAAAACATGAGATTTTGTGTGGAATCTGCGCACGTTAAAACAACACTTGGCAGTTGAAAATCGAAAACAGCAGGCCCCAAAAATGGCCCTTGCACGGGCACAATTAATAGGAAAAATCTACCTAAAACATTACAACTCTCAGCGATGAAACTGAGAGTACCTCTGAAGTCGTAGAGTCTCTGACTCTATTTTTGTTAAGTTCTTACTTGCTTTGTTTAAGTTTTACCTTTGAGATGCTTCCTCATTTCTGGCTGTATTTCCTATTTCCGTGCTGAAGGTCAGTCCGAATGTTTTGTGTACCTATTTATTGCCGTGAAGCTGGAGTCATATCACTTTATCTTCATTTTCTTCTGATTGTATCCTAGAATAAACTACGCAGCAAAGACGATATCAATTTGAAAAGGTTTGTTTCAATCATTATTAAGGATGATTATTACAACGAGCCAAACTCCCGTGGATCATGGCAACACTTAGGATTCGTAGATTAGGTGGCTGGGCCATGTAAGAAAAATGACAAACAATCGTATTCCCAAACAAATATTGTATAGCGAATTTAAGGACGGAAAAAGACCAAAAGGCAGACCAGAGTTGATATATAAGGATGTTTGCAGGGCTTCCTTGAGGGAATGTTCTATGGATGAGGGAGAATGGGAAAATGTGGCTGCAGATAGTAGCACATGGAGTACAAAAATACAATATAGCACAGTAACTTTCGAGACAGTGCTGGTGTTAATTTCAGAGGACAAAAGGCGCAAGAGAAAAGAGACAAGACCAGGTACCGCAAATACACCTTGCTCGTTCTGTGGATGGATGTGTCTGTCCATGATTAGCAAATTCAGCCACGAGAGAAGATGTTCAGTGGAGAAGCACCCAATATGAGACAATAATGATTTACCAAACTACTGACTTATCACGATTGCTTGCTACCAACCGTCTGACAAGAAGCAAAGACCATATATATATTAAGGATGACTACAATTAATTTGTTTTGTTATAGTTTTTTTTTTCTCCATGCAGCGACATGTGCCTGTTCATTTTTCTATTTTTAAATGTCTATGTATTTAGTACATACTCAACTTCAACGCTTGACCTATATTTTAGAGTTCGTTTCCGATCAAACTATGCATTTGGTCTCACCTACTTTGAAATACTGAACACTAGAATACAGAAAAACTACATTGCTAGAGAGAGGACTCCAGTTTATGTAGCTACTAATTTCGTTATAATTCTCTTTGTATCTGTGGACCTGTAAGAACATCATGATATCAGCGTAAATAAACTTTGAACCTGTAGAAACATCATGATATCAGCGTAAATAAACTTTGAGCCTGTAGAAACATCATGATATCAGCGTAAATAAACTTTGAACCTGTGAGAACATCATGATATCAGCGTAAATAAACTTTGAACCTGTGAGAACATCATGATATCAGCGTAAATAAACTTTAAACCTGTGAGAACATCATGATATCAGCGTAAATAAACTTTGAACCTGTGAGAACATCATGATATCAGCGTAAATAAACTTTGAACCTGTGAGAACATCATGATATCAGCGTAAATAAACTTTGAACCTGTGAGAACATCAAGATATCAGCGTAAATAAACTTTGAACCTGTGAGAACATCATGATATCAGCGTAAATAAACTTTGAGCCTGTAGAAACATCATGATATCAGCGTAAATAAACTTTAAACCTGTGAGAACATCATGATATCAGCGTAAATAAACTTTGAGCCTGTAGAAACATCATGATATAAGCGTAAATAAACTTTAAACCTGTGAGAACATCATGATATCAGCGTAAATAAACTTTGAACCTGTAAGAACATCATGATATCAGCGTAAATAAACTTTGAACCTGTGAGAACATCATGATATCAGCGTAAATAAACTTTGAGCCTGTAGAAACATCATGATATCAGCGTAAATAAACTTTAAACCTGTGAGAACATCATGATATCAGCGTAAATAAACTTTGAACCTGTAAGAACATCATGATATCAGCGTAAATAAACTTTGAACCTGTGAGAACATCATGATATCAGCGTAAATAAACTTTGAGCCTGTAGAAACATCATGATATCAGCGTAAATAAACTTTGAGCCTGTAGAAACATCATGATATCAGCGTAAATAAACTTTAAACCTGTGAGAACATCATGATATCAGGTTTAGGGAACCAATACGATGACGTAGGACACAATGTCGCCAAACTCATAATCTCGATACCTTTAGACTTATGTCTGATTACTCAAGTGTAAACAGTCTACGACGAACAATACACGAAGCAACTTCCCCAAAGAGACAAAACTGCGACTGACGAAGTAGTTTACATTAATGTGTAACGTGGAAATAACTTGCGTCAAAGAATCCCAATAACGGTCTTGAACAGCACTAATGTGACGTAAAGCACAGATGAAGTCTGGACGGTGGAATGTCTCACTCACAACACTTGATTCGTCAAAAACGGACTGTTGTCGACCTACGACCTCGTCTTAGCGACACAGATGTATCAAGCATATCATCATTTTGACTTTTACGCAGAAAAGTGCAATGAAGATCCGAAATTAATCAGACCTTGGGTGCATTTTCTGCAGCGATCGAGAGGACGTGGACTAGATCCGCCATCTTGGAAACGGAAGTCCCGAAAACGTTCTGAGAGAGGCCAAAGCAAAAAGAGAGCTAATTTCCAATATTAGGAAGAAACAATCATCATTTTTGGGCCATGTCATGAGAAGGGAACAGCTGGAGTATATTATGACAACTTGGAAAATTGAGGGACGAAGAGATAGAGGAAAGCAAAAATAAAAGATACCAGACATCTTAAGAGAATGGCTTGGCAGAAAGTCAACAACAGAAATAATAAATAACTGTCGAGATCGAAAGTTGTGGAGAGACATGATCACCTATGCCATCAGGCATGTTACTTGAAGATGATGATCCTACATCTGACGTTCATATCTACTCAAATTATGCATTATAAATATGAACCGAACTGCACCATTGGATAATGCATCAGTAAAATTGGCGTGCCTTTTCAATCAGCGTAGGCAGCAAACGTCCATCCAGGGTAAGAAATGTAATAAGAAAGCATAACTTGGCAATCATAACATAAGTGGCTCATCCCGGTTTAATTGTGATAAAGATGAATAGCTGCTATATCGGGCTACTGGTATTTTAAAAATGCTTTAATAGATACCTATCACTTGGTAAAATGATAGGTTTTCTGTCATCACTAAGCGTAGATAAAAAATGAACACCTCGCGGCGACTGCACTGGACATGCGACAGTTATGCTCATGTCTTATAAGTCCCCAAGCAAACTCCAGTAAAGAGAAAATGCCGTAAAGATAGTTTTTTAAAAAATGTATTCGCTTTTTTTTTTTAATTTGGGGCCTATAAGTGTAGATGATCGTGTCTATCCACAACTTTAAATCTCTAAAGTCGTTTATCAGTTTAGTTTAGTTTAGTTTAGTCTCATTTAATTTAGTTTAGTTTAGTTAGTTTCATTTAGTTTAGTTTAGTTTAGTTTAGTTTAATTTAGTTTAGTTTTGTTTAGTTTAGTTTAGTTTCATTTAGTTTAGTTTTGTTTTGTTTTGTTTTGTTTAGTTTAGTTTCATTTAGTTTAGTTTAGTCTAGTTTAGTTTAGTTTTGTTTAGTTTAGTTTCATTTAGTTTGGTTTAGTTTAGTTTAGTTTAATTTAGTTTAGTTTAGTTTAATTTAGTTTAGTTTAGTTTATTTTTGTTTTGTTTTGTTTAGTTTAGTTTTGTTTAGTTTCATTTAGTTTAGTTTAGTTTAGTTTAGTTTAGTTTCATTTAGTTTGGTTTAGTTTAGTTTAGTTTAATTTAGTTTAGTTTAGTTTAGTTTAGTTTCATTTAGTTTAGTTTTGTTTTGTTTAGTTTAGTTTAGTTTAGTTTAGTTTAGTTTAATTTAGTTTAGTTTAGTTTAGTTTAGTTTAGTTTAGTTTAGTTTCATTTAGTTTGGTTTAGTTTAGTTTAGTTTAGTTTAGTTTAGTTTAGTTTAGTTTCATTTAGTTTAGTTTAGTTTAGTTTCATTTAGTTTAGTTTAGTTTAGTTTCATTTAGTTTAGATTAGTTTAGTTTAGTTTAGTTTCATTTAGTTTAGTTTAGTTTAGTTTCATTTAGTTTAGTTTAGTTTAGTTTAGTTTAGTCGACAAATCATCCTCATGACATATCGGACAAGCCCACAAATGCTCTCATCCACACTGTAGTACATCCTTTAGCTAACGAAACACCTATTATTTTTCTTGACATGACCTCTTTGGATTCATAACGCTCTCTTCTGGCATCCATCAACATTGCCGAATTGAAACTTGTTAAGACCCTTAGTTCAATGAAACTTAACAACCCTTAACCCTCCTTTAAAAATGAACAGCAGAAAGTCTCACATAACCTAGAGGTTCTATAGATCCGAACCCTTTCTGTTAAACATCAATCCGAAAATTCAACTACACAATCGCTATATCATATTTAAAAAAGTAAAGTAAAGTACCCGCGTCACGCCAAATGGCGCATAGGGAATATGGTGTTAGTGGCCATAAATTTTACAGACCTTCGACACATGATTTTTAGGGTAATGTGGTCGGTATTATGCGGCCCGTGCCGCTTTACTTTCCCCCCAAAAAAATCCGGTACCCGTTAAATGCTGGATGAACCCGGAGGCCGTCGGTTGGGATCGAACCCTACCTCTTGTCCTTTGTAGTCCAGTTCACTAACCACTGAGCTATCGCGGTTCCCCCATATCATATATCCCCATCTTATTCCTCACTAACGATCCATTTACATTGATGAGTGCCTCAACATGGTGGCATCAATAGAACACATGGATTATGGCGTCTGGCTGTCAAAAGTCTCTCTCGCTTGTCGCTCGGCATCTGGCTTTAAGGTGTAAGACAAGCTTCTAGTTGCCAGCTCTATATCAGATTTGTGTCTCCATTTCACTCGGTGATACGACGAGCGGTGTTATTTTAATTAATTTCAATTCTATGTTTCACTGGCAGGAAAATCGGTATGTAGAGCATCGCAGTAGGAGGCTGTCTGATTATTAGAATTAATTCCTCTATCGAGCAATTGTGTCTTCACTTTAACTTCTTTACATTGTGAAGGGCGGGTCCACCTGGGTCATGACTTCCAGACGTCGACATAATGCTGTATTCTGAACCTGAAAATGTGTCAAACGTCCTTATCGAGTATACTCTCTGAATATACTTCTTTCTTCTGTCTTCATTTCCCCTTGTTATCGTTAGGGTGCGAGGGAAATACGAAGTTCTTGTTCTCGCTGTTTTGGAGGTTTCAGTCATTTCATGTTGAAGAGTTTTTTTTTTTTTTTTTATGTTGTCTGTTCATTTTACTCTGGGTCTGGCTCTTGGTCTCTCCATTTCTCCTTTTTAGTATGTGCTTGGCACGGTAAAGAGTCACACGGTAATCTTTCTAGATGCCTACTCCTTTTATAATATCCTTTCTGATTGTGTCTATCCTGATCATTCCAAGTTGTTTTCACAGAGATTAAATCTCTGCGTTGACAGCATTCTTTCATGTTTAGTCTAAGTCGCCATGGTAACACAGTGTGGCAATGAATATACTCTGTTTGAGAAGTTTCTTGGTGGTAATATGTATAGCTTTGTGTAGAAGTAGGGAGCCATGATAGCTCAGCGGTTAGTGAACTGGACTACAAAGGACAAGGGGTAGGGTTCGATCCCAACCGACTGCTTCCGGGTTCACCCATCCTTAAATGGGTACCGGATTTTTTTCTGGGAAAGTAAAACAGCACGGGCGTAATACCGACCATATTACCCCCAAAATCATGTGCTGAAGATCTGTAAAATACAGGGTCACTAACACCATATTTCCCTATACGCCACTTGGCGTGACGGGGGTACTTTACTTTTACACTTTATTACCCTAAAAATCATGTGCCGATGGTCTGTAAAAATTATGATCACAAACACCATATTCCCCATATGCCGATGGCGTGATGGGGCTCTTACTTTTTACTTACTTTTATGTACTTATGTGTATGGTATAGCTGATTCAATATATAAAAAAAAGTAAAGTACCCCCCGTCACGCCGAGTGGCGTATAGGGAAATATGGTGTTAGTGACCCTATATTTTACAGACCTTCAGCACATGATTTTTGGGGTAATGTGGTCGGTATTACGCCCATGCTGCTTTTACTTTCCCAGAAAAAATCCGGTACCCATTTAAGGCTGGGTGAACCCGGAGCCGTCGGTTGGGATCGAACCCTACCCCTTTGTCCGTAGTAGTCCAGTTCACTAACCACTGAGCTATCGCGGCTCCTACTAATTTTTAGGGAATTAGTAAAACCCAGGTGTCCTCGCCAGGGTACGAACCCCGGCTGTTGCCGTGGTAAGCCAACCGTGATTCAATATATGGTTCTGAATATTTCACTAGAAAATATTACACCCTGTAGTTCAAATCCAATCCACATAACTGTTCTGTGATGAATCCATAGTTATCCACATCCAGCTACTACTCCTTAGAGTCATACGTAACTCCCCTCTCTTTGATAGCGCGGACTGATTGTCTGCATCTAAAGTACACCATTTCACTGCCTCTTGCCCAGAAAGTACTCATATATTCCATGTCCATCACTTGATGCTACTATTCTGTTTAGTCTTTGCTGTCTCTTCCTCGTTTATCCTGTATGTTATCTTCAAGGAATAAAATTAGGAAAAATACCTCTACTAGACGTACAATCTTACATATATCTGCGCAGTAATATAGATAAAGAGGGAGGAACAGAAAATGATACCAAAATAAGGATATCAAAAGCAAGAGGAGGTTTTGTTGCACTGGGAAACATGCGGAAGTCCAAAGAAATTAGGTTAAATACACACACAAGATTTTCAACTACAATGTTAAGTCAGTCCTATTATATGGCTGTGAAACATGGAGAACAACAAAATTGACAATCATGAAGATACACTTTCATTAATGGGTGCGTACGCCGAATAAAAGGATGGAAATGGCAGGACAAATTCACTAACATAGAATTATGGAAATGTACCAAGCAAATACCAAAGGATAAAGAGGATACTCTCTCTCTCTCTCTCTTTCTCTCTCTCTCTCTCTCTCTCTCTCTCTCTCTCTCGGTTCCTCCCTTCTGCCTTGAAAAAGATTTGTCGGTGTTGTATATAAGTTTATTACTTATATAGTATTCTTAATATTTATACCACTCCATATTTTCTTCTTTTCTTTTCTGCTTCGTTAACTAGTTGTGGATTCTCACGGCTTTTTATCAACAGTTTAGTGTCATCGGCATATATAATGAAGATGTTATAGAAAATAGTGTTACATTAATTATATGTGTGTGTGTGTGTGTGCGTGTGCGAGTATGTGTATTGATATGAACAGTTTAGTGTCATCGGCATATATAATGAAGATGTTATAGAAAATAGTGTTACATTAATTATATGTGTGTGTGAGTGTGTGTGTGTGTGTGTGTGTGTGTGTGCGTGTGCGAGTATGTGTATTGATATGAACAGTTTTGAACGGAACAGCACCGCCCCCCCCCCCACGCCCCCTTTTTGTATTTCTTAATTAAAACGAAAAGAGAAAGCATTCCTGATTATGAAAATGTATTGATTGTTGCTGAAATGAGCGCACACACACAAATAATTTAAAAACATGAACTTTGATGTTGTTTGTTATATTCTAGAGTTTATTATTTGTCCGCAAAAAAGTACTGCACCTGTTGAGAGAATATATTCTTATGAAGAGTATAACCAAATCTAGGTTAATCGCTGAGACAATGAGGGCTGTGTTAGTTCTAGACTTAGACACAACTGTATCATGATAAGCGTGAGAAGGTTCAAGACAGTGCGTTGAAAGAGCGAAATTTGCTGCGTAAAGTTACGTCATCTGGGAAGTATTCATGTAGGATCGTGGTGAAATGAAGCCCGCCTCTATGTCTATCTACAATTTTGTTTGGGTTCTGTCACTGAAAGATAATCAGTTCAATATGGTTATGTAATTACACTTTTTGTCGTCGTCTTTTGTTTAATGAAAAAGAATATTAAATAAACCATGTCAGTCCTGTTGTTTTGAAGTCCCAGTGTCCTGTATTATCTCAAGGAAATGTGGCCATGGTATAAGGGAGATATGGCCAACTCATAGGAGAAATATGGCCTGTGTAAAAGGGAAATATGACCAACTTATAGGGGAAATATGGCCTGTATATAAAGGAAATATGGTCAACTTATAGGAGAAATATGGCCTGTGTATAAAGGGAATATGGTTAACTTGTATGGGAAATATGGCCAACTTTTTGGGGAAATATGTTCAGTATATAAAGGAAATATGGTCAACTTGTAGGGGAAATATGGACAACTTGTAGGGGAAATATGGTCAGTATATAAAGGAAATATAACCAACTTGTAGGGGAAATATGGCCAGTATATAAAGGAAATATGACCAACTTGTAGGGGAAATATGGTCAGTATATAAAGGAAATATGACCAACCTGTAGGGGAAATATGGCCAGTATATAAAGGAAATATGACCAACTTGTAGGGGAAATATAGTCAGTATATAATGGAAAATGACCAACTTGTAGGGGAAATATAGTCAACTTATAGAGAAAGATAAAAAGACAGACAGACACACAGACAGACTGGCAGGAAGGCAGGTAGGTAGGTAAATTGACAGATGGATGGATGGATGGATGGATGGATGGATGGATGGATGGATGGATGGATGGATGGATGGATGGATGGATGGATGGATGGATGGATGGATGGATGGATGGATGGATGGATGGATGGATGGATGGATGGATGGATGGATGGATAGATAGATAGATAGATAGATAGATAGATAGATAGATAGATAGATAGATAGATAGATAGATAGATAGATAGATAGATAGATAGATAGATAGATAGATAGATAGATAGATAGATAGATAGATAGATAGATAGTCGTATGTGTAATTTATTTTAATTTTACGTTTTTTTTTTGTTTATAAAACATTAATTACATGCAAGATATCAGTTTAAAGACATAATGGAGCCTTTGTCTCGTTTGAATGTCTCGTCCAGGTTTTTTTATATTCCATACTTGTAGGATGAATAAAGATGTTCCGGCTACACAGTTACCATGACAACGAAAGTACGCACTTTACTACCCTAGTGGGATTAGCCTCAGTCCATGCTTAATGGGCTCTGATTTGTTAATGAGTTGAACCTACGGGGTCCGTAGCTGGTGGCAGTGCGTCAGTGAGAGGAGAGGGGTGAAAATGTGGGGAATAGAGAGATAAGAATTGGGAGGGGTTGGGTAGTTAGGGGTGATAATTTAAGAGGTTTGAGGTGAAAGTTGTAATGGTTAAATTGATAGGAGTGGGACGTTGAGTGTTAGAAGTGGAGGGTTGCATGTTAGAAGTGGAGGGTTGAATGTTAAAAGTGGAGGGTTGAATGTTAGAAGTGGAGGGTTGAATGTTAGAAGTGGAGGGTTGAATGTTAGAAGTGGAGGGTTGAATGTTAGAAGTGGAGGGTTTGTTTGTGAAGTGGTTAGTAGTGGAGAATTGAATGTTAGAAGTGGAGGGTTGAATGTTAGAAGTGGAGGGTTGAATGTTAGTTAGTAGTGGAGGGTTGAGTGTTAGAAGTGGATAGTTGAATGTTAGTAGTGGAGAGTTGAATGTTAGAAGTGGAGAGTTGAATGTTAGAAGTGGAGGGTTGAGTGTTAGAAGTGGTTAGTAGTGGAGAGTTGAATGTTAGTAGTGGAGGGTTGAGTGTTAGAAGTGGTTAGTAGTTGAGAGTTGAATGTTAGTAGTGGAGGGTTGAGTGTTAGAAGTCGAGGGTTGAATGTTAGAGGTGGAGGATTTGGTTGTGAAGTGGACGATTTAGTGGTGAAGTGGTTGGGAGTGGAGGGTTTGGTGATGAAGTGGTTAGAACTGGAGAATTAAGAGGTGAAACGGTAAGGAATTGATGGTTGAAATGTTTTTGAATTTGTAGATAAATATTTGACAGTAGGTTAAGTAACATCTTAGAGATTAGTAAATGGAAGGTTAATGGTGAAGTATATAGGAGAATTTAGCCATTAGTACGTTTGTTGTGGGGAAACATAGTTAACAAAATAAGTGAAAGGTTCAATTACAGCTCACTTGTGGATTGGCTATTAGTATTTACGACATAGTTATGAAGAAATGTGTTATATTTCCATGTCAGTGTATGTAGAAAATGTTAGAACGAAAGAACGAGAGATTAATGAAGGAGGAAGGAAGGAAGGAAGGAAGGAAGGAAGGAAGGAAGGAAGGAAGGAAGGAAGGAAGGAAGGAAGGAAGGAAGGAAGGAAGGAAGGAAGGAAGGAAGGAAGGAAGGAAGGAAGGAAGGAAGGAAGGAAGGAAGGAAGGAAGGAAGGAAGGAAGGAAGGAAGGAAGGAAGGAAGGAAGGAAGGAAGGAAGGATGGATGGATGGATGGATGGATGGATGGATGGATGGATGGATGGATGGATGGATGGATGGATGGATGGATGGAAGAAAGGAAAGAAGGAAAGAAGGAAGGGGGAGGAAGGAAGGAAGGAAGGAAGGAAGGAAGGAAGGAAGGAAGGAAGGAAGGAAGGAAGGAAGGAAGGAAGGAAGGAAGGAAGGAAGGAAGGAAGGAAGGAAGGAAGGAAGGAAGGAAGGAAGGAAGGAAGGAAGGAAGGAAGGAAGGAAGGAAGGAAGGAAGGAAGGAAGGAAGCTCTTTAAGAGTTTCCCTAGGATGAACAGTTTCATGTGGTGTCTTAATCGCTACCGAACCCAGAAACATTTGTTTGAGTGCAGTGCTTTACAGTTAATTACTCACTCGTTTGTCAACACATCCGGGCCTCCTGTGTGAACTCACAGGTGTTGTGCATTAACACTCACGAGCAAGAACTGTATTTTGCAGGCACCATCAGACAGAAAACAGATCAGCAGAGAAGGACGCGTCAGGCAGGCGTGTCATAACAATTAAGCGACACACACAAGCACAACACACACATTTCTTGTCATTTTTTTTTTGGGGGGGGGAATTATAGAAGGAAGAGGTATGTACTACAGCACTCAAACAAAATGACAAATAAACAGCAACAGAAATAAAACAAAGAACAATATATGATCCGAAGCAGGATCGAACCCGTACTCCATGGCACTGACCTGAATTATCGCCTCGGAAGTTTCCTTCTATAATAATATTTATTTATTATTATTTGTCTCCATTTTGTTTTTAGTTCGCCAGCTTTAACCTCTGGCAGGTCCCTAGAATTAAGAACTAAATTTTGCGTGTCAATAAAGATACTCATATATTTCCAGTCGATGAGTAATTGACGTTACAAGCCGGGCCTCGCAGCTGAGACCAGCGGTGGTTGCCGCATAGAGAAATCACAAATAAAAATCCCAACTGGTTCATCCGGGATATGAACTCACAACCTTTCTGTCTCGAGACCGGCGTCTAGCCTGGAGAACAACCAGTCGCCCCGTGTCATTTCTAATGTAATGATAGTGTTCGTGTTCAAATTTCGTTGTAAAATCTTCATTGGTGTTAACATTATTGAGGAAATGATGGGTTCGATAGCGAATGAGACACTATGTGCAAAATACTCTCTCTCTTTCTCTCTCTCTCTCTCTCTCTCTCTCTCTCTCTCTGTGTCTCATTACTCACATTATCTGTATTCCATCCACATTTGTTGGATGAGTCATTTACCTCCAACATTTTCAAGTACAGTCAGAGAGTCGAACACGATAACTGGCTAACCCAGCTCTGAATGAGAAACATCACGTCAGTGTTGCATTAATTGCCTCAATTATTATTCTGCTCGTGTCGTTCAGTCGAGACAATGCTTACTTTGTGTGCTGTATGTTAATGTTGTGTTATATAACATTTTGACTTCGGAAAGTCAATGATTTCAAAACCACGACTTTATGGTAGGGCCGACGAGCAGCGCAACGCCTCTTCTCTTTAAGTTGAAGCTATCACAATTTCAGTTAAGGGCAGACCAGTGCTGAGATATAAGGATGTTTGCAAGGCTTCCTTGGGGGAATTTTTTATCAGTGAAAGGAACTGGGCAAATGTAGCTGCAGATCGTAGCACATCATCTTCTTCGTCTTCTTCTTTCCTTCCTCATTTACCTTTCAGCGTCAAGTGGAGATATAATTTGTAGTCTTTTGCTCTTCTGTTCGCCTCTGCTGCTGTTATGTTTCCTAGTGCTTCTAATATTCCATCGATCCGTCTTTTTCGTGGTTTCCCTTGGGTCTGGTGTTCTCACAACGTTTGTTGAAGGCTCGTTGTGTTGTGTTTTGATCTTTCTGCCCTATCACGTGGCCATACCATTTTATCTGTTGTTTCCTTATATATTCTATGGCGGGGGCTATTCCTAGCTTTTTTCTCAGTTCTTCATTTCTGATCTTATCTCTCAGACTGTTTCCTGTCATTTGACTAACACATTTCATCTCTGTAGAAGTTATTTTACTTATTGTTCTTTCATCTAGGGTCCAGGTCTGCCATTGGTAGCACAACGTTGGGATAAAGATTATCGTAGCACATGGAGAACAAAAATAAAAATATGGCACAGCAACTTTGGAGACAGTGCTGACATCAAATTCAGAAGACAAAAGGTGCAATAGAAAAGAGACAAGGCCAGGTACCACAAATACACCTTGCTCTTTCTGCGGATAGATCTGTCTGTCCGATACTGGCAGATTCAGCCACGAGGGAAACTGTTCAGTAAAGCAGCATCTAACATAAGACACTAATACATTACCAAACTACTGACCTATCATGATTACTTGTTAACAACCGTCAGTAAAGACGTCAAAGACCATACATCACACAGCACAAACCGGACAAACAGCACAAATGTGAGGATTGACATCCGTGGCTGTGATCACATTATTTCAAAAATTGTAACAGGGGCATAAGAAAACGAGTATATGTTTAGTTACAGCTTTATGGTAATAAAGGACGACATACAAATGTTAGACGTTGCGATCCAAAATACGGTCTTCTTCGGGAAAACAGACAGTTGGCACACAACGCATACACGCGCGCGCACACATACGCGCGCACACACACTCAATCACAAACACATGCGTGCACAACATACACACACGCATATACACACAAGCATACACACACGCACACAAACACATGCATACACACACGCGCGCGCACAATACACATACACGCACATACACACACATACACATAAAACAAAAACTAAGATTAAATTACAACATAGTAAACAATAACACATCGTAGGTACAAGAGAGAGAGAAAGGTAGACACAAAGAGCTACAGAGACAGAAAGGAGATTAATGCTTGCTTGCTTGTTTGCTTGCTTGCTTGCTTGCTTGTTTGCTTGCTTGCTTGCTTGCGTTCGCCCGATAACTAAAGGAGTGTACCTCTTCATCATCCACCCTTAAAAGGACGTTAAGTAGGCGTGTCTGCGTTGTGTTGTGGTTTACAGTATAACTGTGATATTTGCGCCTTTCGGCCCAACACATCCGACTTCAGCATGACATTTTTGAGTACCGGGTTGTCTTCCCTTTTCGATCCCTACTCGCTTGGCCAGACTAGACAGATTAGTCTGTTACTAGAGGCACCGCGGAGAGGTAGAGCAGGGTCTAGATGGTTCTGGTTCACCGATCCTAGCGCAAGCCATCAGCTTTGGGTCGCTGACAACTTCCAGCTCTGGTGATGTGAGGCGAGCCATGAACACTATCTTCTTCACCCTACTGTCATCAACAAAATGCAGGAAAACTTTAGTTTTTATTTCTTTGTGTTCTCTCTTTCTGAAGAACCCCATCTTTTGGACAGCAGCATCATGAGATTTTTTTTTCGTTCGCCAGCTTTTACCTCTGACGAAGTCCCTAGAGACTACGAACTGACATTTGAGTGTTAATCCATTTTTCTCTGGCAGCCGTGTGCACATGGGTCCCACGCCGCAAAGGCAGATAACTCCGACTTCGGATGTGCTCATATTTTTTTCCGTCGATGAGTAATTGACGTTTCAAGCTGAGACAAGGGAGTGGTTGCCGCAGAACGAAATCATAAATAAAAATCCCAACCTGTGTAGCCCGGATTTGAATCCACAACCTCTCTGTCTCGAGGCCGGCGTCTTGCCTCGTGACTGATTCTGTGTTTTACTTTATCATTAGACTTTAACGATACATTTCTTTCGTTTTCTGTTTTCTCTCGCAGCCCAAATATCATAACATCTTAAAATAGACAATACACTCTTTTGAGGCCATAAAATAAATTTACTAATTTAGTTCTCTCTCTCTCTCTCTCTCTCTCTTTCTCTTTCTCTCTCTCTCTCTCTCTCTCTCTCTCTCTCTCTCTCTCCGCGATCAGGACTCAATCAGAGTAGGATTCCAGACTCCCACATGAAGTCAGCTGTCAGGTTAAGTGTGTTGATCGCCCCCACAGACAGAACATCACAATTATAGTCTGCCAGATCCACTCTAATTGAACACCCGTTAAAACGTTGCACTGTGTTCTGCGCCAGTGGCCCAGTGCATCCGATTTCAGCCAGCATTTTATTCAGGTTTGCTTTCCTTAGCCTTTGATTGTCACCAATCTTCCTGCAAGGCAGCAGAGTGTCTTTTCTGTAGGGGGATTCTGCCCTTAGATGGTAGGACCTCCCATGTTTACGAGCACCATCTGCCCGAGTCACTAGAGGTGACTAACACAGACATGCGCACAACGATACGAGGCATGACTAACATTGACACACATCAAGATATGAGATATGACTAACACAGACATACACGCAAAGATATGACACATGACTAACATAGACATGCATACAAAGATATGAGATATGACTGACATAGATATGCACACACAAAGATATGACACATGACTAACATAGACATGCACACAAAGATATGAGATGTGACTAACATAGACATGCACACACAAAGATATGAGATGTGACTAACATAGCCATGTACACACAAGGATATGAGATGTGACAAACACAGACATGCACACAGAAAGATATGAGAAATGACTAACATAAACATGCACACAAAGATATGAGACATCACTAACCCAGACATGCACACACAAAGATATGACACATGTCTAACATAGACATGCACACAAAGATATGAGATGTGACTAACATAGACATGCACACACAAAGATATGAGATGTGACTAACATAGCCATGCACACACAAGGATATGAGATGTGCCAAACACAGACATGCACACACAAAGAAATGAGAAATGACTAACATAAACATGCACACAAAGATATGAGATATCACTAACCCAGACATGCACACACAAAGATATGACACATTACTAACACAGATACACACTAAGATATGAGATATTACTAAACACAGACACACATAAAGATATGAGACATGATTAACATGGACACACCAAGAAATGAGATATGACTAACTTGACACACACCAAGATATGAGCCACGGCTAGCACACACACACACACACACACACACAAACAAGCTAAGATAGGAGCCATGGCTAGGACAGAAACACACTAAGATATGAGCCATCGCTAGCACAGAAACACATTAAGATATGAGCCATGGCTTCACGGAAACACACCAAGATATGAACCCTGGCCAGCACAGACACCCACCAAGATATGAGCCATGGCTATCACGGATATACACTAAGATATGAACCATGGCCAGCACAGACACACACTAAGATATGAATCATGGCCAGCACATACACCCACTAAGATATCAGCCATGACTATCGCAGACACCCACTAAGATATGAGCTACGACGAGCACAGATATAACACTGAGAATTGAGCCATGGCTCAATTCAAGAAAAGCAGAAGAGGAGGTAGAAGAGCAGCGATCGCGAAAGGTATCCATATGCTTGGGTTTGTTGTAGTCGGCAGACTCTTCTTAACGTGGGAATCATCGACATACCAGACGCAGGCCCTGGTTAACTGTTCACAGGTTCCGTTCAAACAGTTGTCCGGAGATTTGAGAGTGCAGTCTGATCCGTAGAACGTTCTCTTGCATGTACAATTCCCGTTTGACTGTTCACAGGTGTCGTTGAAACAGCTGTCCGGACATTTGAGTGTGCAGTGTGACCCGTAGTACGTTTCCTTGCACGTACAGTCTGCACTTTCCGGGTGACATATGATGTCACAGCCATCAGAACACGTCTGTTCGCACTGTAGCCCAAAATTACCATCGGGACAAGTGTCATTACAGGTATAGCCAGGATGATTACATTGTATGCATTTTCCTGATTTTTCTCACATAAAGAACAGACACTGAGATAAGGCCTGGAGCAGTCATGTCCATAGACCCAATGTGAACAGTTGTCGTGACACGTACCGATGATGACGTTGCAGCCTTTGCTACACCCACTACACACTTCACAAAACGACCCAGAATGCCCGTCCAGACAATAGGTGTCCGTAAATGTTTGCACCTCACACACCGTCAGTGCACTGTCGGCCTGCGAAATGGTCGGTGAGAACTCAATCTTAATGTGTGCCATTGGCGTTTGTGTGGTGACTACAATAGTGTTCACATAAACATTAGGGTATGATATATCATTATACTGGAACACTGCGCCGCCACTGTCAGAAAAGGCCTTTAGAGTGGCATTCTTTAACCGAATCATAGTGCTAGCTCAATGATAGATTCGAATGGTGTGAATCTTCTAGGGCGTGGCAAAGTTCAGATACCAGTAAATTGGATTGGTTCCACTTCTCAATTCTGTGTGTGTGTGCAGTCATTGTCGAAGAGATTGGTCTTTGTTTTGCCATTAACTGCGGCCTCTGGTCCACATCCGTCTCCTGTATAACAAGCATTAAATGTGTTGGACTGGTTTGTGTTCTGTTTGAGAGCCACATTCCGACCCCCGCCAATGTAGATGGAGCGGATATTTGCAACTATCGCCCCTTCAATCCGTAACTTGTTGATCAGACCAGCAGAGAGCAAACGACATCAATCTCGTGCTGACTAACTACAAACCTTGATTCGTTACATGAGGCAGAACCATTTAGCCTGACCGTGAAACTGTCCGGATAGTTAAGTCATTCACATAAATCCTAAACTATGAGAACGGCAAAGATTGATTGAGAATTGCCTCAACTGATGTAGAATTTGTGTCCGGATTACATGTGGTGTCGTTGTTATCAAATAGGAAAGTAGGTTCAGATTTTTGGGCGTATTTGTACACGAGATTCAAGTACTGACACTGGGATCCGAAATATTCGTTCTGACAACTGTCATTGTTTGGGCATGTCCCTGTAGTTTTGTCACAAACTGAGTTATTATAGCTGTGCCATTGCAACGTACAATTTGCCCCAAACCAACCGTCTGCACAAGTTAGGTCATTAGCTTCCAAAGCCGCGAACAAAGCCAGCAGAATAAAGACTTGATCTACAGCGATGGTTAACGAACTGTGTACAAACATTTATTATCAAACCCGTGATTACATTTCTAAAAATCCGCCAACTCGCTGTGATAACAGATAGTGTGATGTTCACTAATAGAATGAGACAAACCGTTGGAGACAAGCAAAGTCAACATTGTTTATATCATGGCTCGAACACAAGCAAGCGTCCATCTTGGTGGGTCCTATGACGTCCTTCTAATTTAGTTTAGTTTAGTCAACATATCATACTGTATGTACATCGAACACATCCATAAATGATCAGATCTCACTCCCCTGTATGTATGTCAGTGTGAGGAGACTGTCGACTTATGTGTTGATTTGTTTTTACTTTGTGTCTACCAGCATAGCGCTCCTTTCTAGCATCTCCAATGTTGACCTGATGTTCACGTAGTCTGAACATTTGTTGAATGAAATTTTTTTTTAAATCTTTAGCTCGCCTTGTCCCTGCTGGGGGTATTCAGAATATCATTGTGATCCATTGAACGTCCGATTTCTACGACAGCTGTTTCAGAATCAAGTCTGTCAGCTCGTTCGTTTCGTCTCACCTCCCCCCCCCCTCCCTTGTGTCCAGCTACAAAACATATCTTAGTCAATTTTGACTTCTCTGATGACTCCATTCACTGATGACTCCATCCCTGTTGACTCCACCCACTAATGACTCATCCATCCAGTGATGATTCCATTCACTTTTGTCACCTCCACTGATGACTCCATCAGCTGATGACTCCATCCACTAATGACTCCTTTATCTACTGATTATTCCATTCACTTTTGTCTCCATCCACTGATGACTCCATCCACTGCCTTCGCGTTCTGTAATCTTTAGTTTTCCTAAGCGCGCTCATCGAGCCGCACAGAAAACATCAAAGGTTAAAAGATTGGGGTCCTAGTCAGCGAATCGCGTGTCAGTGCCACGTGATAATCAAGAATGATGTTAAGATTTCACGTGGAAACTAAAAATAGTAATAAGGACTTAATAAAGGTAATTTGTAAGAGTGTCAGACAACGTACCCTCCCTCATTTCCACCCTATCGGTATTAAACATCAGAAATCATAACACGCATCGTACTAGAATCAAATGTTTTCAACAAACTAACGAACATCTAAGGACCCAAAGTTATCAGGAAATGAACACAACTCCGACTGTTCAAGTCCCAAGTGATACCGGTTATTGCGATGTTTTGTAAACTGCAGAATTTCATTTTAAGACTCATGATAAATGTTATTGTTCCACGTCTACACCTATGAATGAACGGAAATGGAATACACAATTTCTCAAGTGTTTAATTGTGTCAAAAAAAACCACTGGGAAAGCGTGCAAATACGTCAATTCTACCGTGTATGGATTTGTACTCACTATTTTTAGTTTAAAATACTGTAAACATTAAGTTTTGACTACATCAATGGGTCGTTATAAATTTATATAAATCAAATAAGCAACAATAATAACCAAATGTTTTTTTTTAAATGAAATTAATTCCCTATTGGGTTCTAATCATAACTTTACATGCAAATTTTGAATATCTTACAACAAGCGGTTAAAAAGCTATCGATTTTTAAAGTTGGGCACGAGTTATGAAACAAGCTATAACTTGTGCATGTAAATGTTTGAAATAATGTAAGACTGCGGATAGGAAATTAAATGCCTTTGAAAACAAATGTCTTCGTGGGATCTCAAACATAAGCTGGAAAGAATACATTTCGAATGAACAAATAAGAGACGAATCAAAACAAGAATATATTCTTTATCGAAAGAAAGCGTTGGAAATACATTGATCACGTACTGAGAATGAATGAAGAAAGACTGTCTCCTTTAGGCATTCATGTGGAAATCATATGGTAAAAGAAAACAAGGCAGATGTAGAGAGTCGCTATACAGAACAATAACTTGGGAAGGCTCAAGCAAGAAACAATCAAGAACTAAAAGAACTAGCAGCAAATCGTCGGCGATGGAGAATATGACTTCCGTCATATGTGCCGTCTTCGGACCCAGATGAATATGAATGAATTAATCATTTAATCAATCAATCAATCAATCATTTAATCAATCAATCAATTAGTCATTTAATCAATCAATCAATTAATCATTTAATCAATCAATCAATTAGTCATTTAATCAATCAATCAATCATTTAATCATTCAATCAATTAATCATGTAATCAGTCAATCAATTAATCATTTAATCAGTCAATCATGGTCACTCACAGCAAGTAAGAAAAGGAAGTTAGTTATCACAGAAATGAAATGTCCAAAGAAAGCAGCTGGCGTGACCAAGAAGACAGAATTTGTAAGTGAGACCATAAGAAAAATAATCAACATAGAATCAATGAAAGAGACAATCAACAAAGAAAAATCGATTTTGAACAAATCAGAGACAGTGAATACAATAGTTTACCCAGTTGGAGAGAATGTCTTTTGAAATCAAAGTAAACAAACATACGTAAAGAGACATTGTGGTTCTGTGTTTAATGAACTAAGGACAACAAAAGACTGGGTTCGATAATGATCCCCCGTTTTCTGGTTCACCCAGTCTTAACAGGACACCGGATTTTTCTGGGAAATAAAAACAGCACTGACGTAATGCTGATCTTCTTTTCTTCAACCCATAAATACGGGGGCTGTTGAGGCACCACTGGCTAACTTCGTCCACCTTCTCCATTTCTCTCTATCTTCAATCATTCTTTGGGAATCTGCAAAGTCGAAGTCTGTACATTCTTTGATGTTATCTTCCCGTCTATTTCTTTGCCTACCTCTTCTATCTTTTCACGGGTCCTTGCAGAATGGCCCTTATCAAGTCAGACGATCGAGATACGTGGCTAAAATATTACAAGTTACTTTTCTTCACAGTAGTCAAACTATCATCATGCACCACGATTTCTTGTTGCGAATGCTTTTTCATTTGTGATGCGATCTAAGTAAGAGATACTGACCACATTGCCCCAAATATTACGTACCGAATGCCTGGATAAAATATTGGCACTAACATTATGTTCCTTATACAACATGTGGTGTGACGTGTTTCCGGCCTTTCTTCCTCCTACATACAAGAAGAGGGCTGTGATACAGAGTTTAAGGCAGACCAATAGTAACTTGAAGTAACAATATCAGAGAAACTATACAACAACAACACATGATAGTGGTTGGGACTGAGTGGTAAACAACAGCTTAAGGTAGCATCGAAGGAAGTCTTCTTCTTCTCCTGCGATCATGACGTCATTCAGACTAGGACTCCGGAATCTCTTATGAAGGCAGCTGTTTGTTTAAATGATTTGGTTCCCCCTATAGTTTCTCTTCCAGGGAGGTGGGTGAGGGCCACATTTTCCTTCTCAGGTCTGTATACTGGGGGCAAACTTGTAGAACATGTTTTGTTGTCATGTTATCCAGGGTACAGTGGCATAGGATGGTTGTACCTATTTTGAGTTTGGTGAACAAGTGGTTTCTCATTCTATCGCTATACTTTGGGTGTTCTTGTTTCTATTTTTAATGATACTGGCTTTTGATGATGGATTTGGCTTCATCGTAGCTGACCAGATGGTTCTTTTGTGGTAATCCCCCTCACTCTTTAGCTAATTTGTCTGCGCGTTCGTTTCTTTGTTTATTACAGCGTGATGGCATCCACTGGATGACCACTCTCTAGAAGTTATATCAGAGGAGGTGAAGAAGAAAAATAAAAACCAAAAAAATAGAAAGAAGAAGAAAAAACTGAAAAACAAGAAGAGAGAAGAGAGAGAAGAAGCAGAAAAGAAGTACAAGAAGGAGGAGAAGAAAAGAAGAAGAAGAAATGGCTATAAGTGGTCAAGCAAACTGAAAGTGTATTACTACAACTAAACTATTATAATGTTTACAGTAAGATCACAGACATCTTATATAGAGACTGCGCCACAAAAGAATAATGTTCGTTAAACCGTCATTAATGACGTAGGTTCACTGATAGAGCTTCCAACATCGGGAAGATAAAACAAATTACGCATGTGAGTGAATATCACAAGATCTAACGGTTGTCCAAGCCCGGAACAAACACTGATAAGTGGAAGGCGTTAAAGTATGTCTTCTTCTTCCTCTTCTTTCCTTGCTCATTTGCATTTCATCGTCGCGGGGAGACCTATTTTTGCGATCTTTTGCTCTTCTTTCTGCTTCTGTTATGTTTCCTGATATTTCTAATAATCCATCAATCCAGCTTTTTCGTGGTCGGCTTTGGGACTGGTGTTCTCGCAACGTCCGTGTTGGACAATAGTAGTGATAGCTTTCCAATGAATTGACGAGCTTCGTTGCATCTTGAATTCGAATTTGTCGGTTCTAACGCAAACACAATTGCCACAGCCTGTTCCTCTACGATCAAACACAACACAGCCAATGAAGAAGAGGAAGACACAGGAAAAACAAGAAAAAAATAGGAGGAGGAAGGAGAACCAGAAGCAATCTCCTATTACAATATTATCATGTTGTTATTTTTATTATGAATTTTATTTCGAAAATAAACAATATAAAGAGGCCAAAAAAATAAAAAAACAAAAAAAAAACAGCGGAATCAATAACATTTTTTTTTACAGAAAAATTCTCCAGTACTTCCTTTAGCCTGAACGCCATAACTTCTGCATTGTTCAGAATGTCAACAATCTTCAATTTCATGGAGAAATGTCAAGAGGCAGATGTTTCTTACAACAAAGAGTCAATCTAAACTGATGAATAAAATTGCTTTCTGTTGTGTTTCCATGGAGATACGAGCAGACATGACAACGTAAAATTAACTGCAAGAAATCTGTTTTTGTTGTTTCTTTCTGTGAGTAAAGATAATGGCAGTGAGGAACAAGTAGGGTAGGTTGAAGAAATATGAATGAAATGACGTTTAGAATAGAGTTTAGTTCCAGTTTTAGTTTAGTTTAGTTTAGTTTAGTTTAGTTTAGTTTAGTTTAGTTTAGTTTAGTTTAGTTTAGTTTAGTTTAGTTTAGTTTAGTTGATGGATCATCTTCATTACACATTGAACACGCCTATAAGTGCTCAAATGTCCTTCCCTGTATCTCCCTGAGTGTATGGAGACTGATGACTTCAGTTCTCTGATGATTTGATTTTTGTGTGTGTCTCCCTTCTCGCATCTCCAATTCCAATATGACGTTCGTATAGTCTGGATATGTAGATTCATGATCATTGAATCGTTAGCTCGCCCGACAGAATAGAAAAGAAGACGCGAGGAGAAAGAAGAAACGGAAACAACTTTCTTCTTATGTAACATTGCTATGACGTTGCCATTATTGTGAATCTTTTAAAGTGATTAAATATCATTATCCTCATTAGTAGCATCTTCATCAGTTTAAACTACTGATATTTATGTCAAATCAGTATATTTTTCCATTGTTCCATGCTTATGGATATGGTTAATCGAAGGCCCCGGTATCACTGCAAACGAATTAAAATCCATAATTGCTCAACCGCCTGTACCAGTGGAATCATCCGAATTAGAACTCATCTCATTGAAGGATCGAAACAAAGAAAGGCAGCTGCCGTCCCCATCATAGCAGCTACAACACACTCCAAAAGACATAAGACCAAGCGGCACCGAAAGTGAACGCAGTTGAACTGTCCTTCATCATATGATATCATCATTCATCGTAAGCAATCGGAATATCGAAACACGATCCGGAGTGCACTCATGGTGTGCACAGAAGACTAAACTAAGTACCTCCGCCAGCAGGACGGGACTTGGAATATGAGAAAACTGCATCAAGGAACGCTTTTCAGACAGTGCCTCGATGGTTCCTGTCGCCTATCTGGCATATTGACCGGAAGTCCTAATTGTTCCATGTCCACTGCAAGTCTCACTGGTATCTAGGTCATGACGTCATCACAATATGTGGCATGCGACATTGACTTGTCTGGAAAGGAGTCCTAGATCGTGGAGTTCCAGTAGTGACCACTGAGTCATAAACACAACTAGATACCAATGTAGTGAGAACATGTATGGAAATGTTAAAAGACCTACCTTAGAGTACTCAGGCCAACACAAAAAGGGAGCTCTTAAAAAACATCAGAAAGAAGCAATCAACATTTTTCGGGCACATCATGAGAAGAGGAAAGTTGGAATACTTGGTTACAACTGGCAAAATAAAAGGAAAGAGAGAGCGCGGACGACAAAAAGAGAAAATACTGAATAGCTTGGTGTCATGGCATGGAAAACAGTCAACAACAGAACTGATACGCTGCACTGTAGATAGAAGATTGTGGAGGGACATGATCGCCTACGCCAACCGGTATGGCACATGATGGTGATAGTCCGCTGGTTATACATGCTTCTATCGGGCCTTTCTAAAAGCTGATACAAAGTATGCTTATTAATTGTTCCTATAATCCGCTGGTTATACATGCTTCTACCGGCCATTTCTTTCAGTTATCCTTTCTTTTAGGTCAGCGCTTCTCAACCTTTTTATGCCACACGGACGCACAAAAATGTTTCCAAGGAAACGCAGGCGACAGTATCTAAATTTATTGTCAACAACGGCTACTCATATCGATCATCATCAAGTACCGGGCCTGTTGGCGTAGGTGATCATGTCTCTCCACAACTTTCGATCTCGACAGTTATTTATGATTTCTGTTGTTGACTTTCTGCCAAAACCATTCTCTTAAGCTGTGTTATCTTTTCTCTTTGCTTCCCTCTATCTCTTCGTCCCTCGATTTTCACAATTATTACAATATATTCCAGCTTTTCTATTCTCATTACATGGCCAAAAAAATGATGATTGTTTCGTCCAAATATTGGAAATTACCTCTCTTACTCATATCGATAGCACAGCTTTTTGCTCGCCACATGGTTATTATGTGTCCATTTTCAAATAAAAATATATGTAAAACACAGTATATTACCTACAAAATATTCCATTCCTTCTAAACATAAATAGCAAAATAAGCTTTCAAAAATAAAGCATTAAACTGCACTGAGCGATTGTGATTTTTAGAATTGCCTTTTTTTCTTTTAGATTTTCAAAGGTGGGGATGTATGTTTTATGTCAATTCAAGTTCAGCTCGACTCAAGCTTTAAGATACAGCAGCAGGGCTAATTCCAACCGGTAAATCTGCTTTGTTTTGACCATTAGATGCCGATACTTACCGCTTCTGCTCATTGGTAAGGACAAAACGTCAGAGTTTGGTCATCCTTTTTTTCCCCTCCCAAATGAATGCCAGGCAATAAATGACGTCACTCGAGGAAACGAGGGTGGACCTTCCTGGGCACAAAATAACAAGTAAAGGAATCAAGATGCATAGAGATGCGAGATAGAGATGAGAAATAGAGGTGCGAGATAGAGATGAGAAATAGAGGTGCGAGATAGAGATGAGAAATAGAGGTGCGAGATAGAGATGAGAAATAGAGGTGCGAGATAGAGATGAGAAATAGAGGTACGAGATAGAGATGAGAAATAGAGGTGCGAGATAGAGATGAGAAATAGAGGTGCGAGATAGAGATGAGAAATAGAGATGCGAGATAGAGATGAGAAATAGAGGTGCGAGATAGAGATGAGAGATAGAGATAAAAGATAGAGATGAGAGATAGAGATAAGAGATAGAGATGAGAGATAGAGATGAGAAATAGAGGTGCGAGATAGAGATGAGAAATAGAGGTGCGAGATAGAGATGAGAAATAGAGGTGCGAGATAGAGATGAGAAATAGAGGTGCGAGATAGAGATGAGAAATAGAGGTGCGAGACAGAGATGAGAAATAGAGGTGCGAGATAGAGATGAGAGAGAGATGCGAGATAGAGATGAGAGATAGAGATGATAGAGATGAGAGATAGAGATGAGAGATAGAGATGAGAGATAGAGGTGAGAGATAGAGATTACAAATAGAGATGCGAGATAGAGATGAGAAATAGAGGTGTGAGATAGAGATGAGAAATAGAGGTGCGAGATAGAGATGAGAAATAGAGGTGCGAGATAGAGATGAAAAATAGAGGTGCGAGATAGAGATGACAGATAGAGATAAGAGATAGAGATGAGAGATAGAGATAGAGATGATAGATAGAGATGAGCGATAGAGATGCGAGATAGAGATGCGAGATAAAGATGCGAGATAGAGATGTGAGATAGAGATAAGAGATAGAGATGAGAGATAGAGATGATAGATAGAGATGAGAGATAGAGATGAGAAATAGAGGTGCGAGATAGAAATGACAAATAGAGATGAGAGATAGAGATGAGAGATAGAGATGAGAAATAGAGGTGCGAGATAGAGATGACAGATAGAGATGAGAGATAGAGATGAGAAATAGAGGTGCGAGATAGAGATGACAGATAGAGATGAGAGATAGAAATGAGAAATAGAGGTGCGAGATAGAGATGACAGATAGAGATGAGAGATAGAGGTGAGAGATAGTGAGGCGAGATAGAGATGAGAAATAAAGATGAGAGATAGAGATGAGTGATAGAGATGAGAAATAGAGGTGCGAGATAGAGATGACAGATAGAGATGAGAGATAGAGATGAGAAATAGAGGTGCGAGATAGAGATGACAGATAGAGATGAGAAATAGAAATGAGAAATAGAGGTGCGAGATAGAGATGACAGATAGAGATGAGAGATAGAGGTGAGAGATAGTGAGGCGAGATAGAGATGAGAAATAGAGATGAGAGATAGATATGAGAGATAGAGATGAGAGATAGAGATGCGAGATAGAGATGAGAGATAGAGATGAGAGATAGAGATGAGAGTTAGAGATAAGAGATAGAGATGAGAGATAGAGATAAGAGATAGAGATGCGAGATAGAGATGCGAGATAGAGATAAGAGATAGAGATGAGAGATAGAGATGATATATAAAGATGAGCGATAGAGATGCGAGATAGAGATGCGAGATAAAGATGCGAGATAGAGATGCGAGATAGAGATAAGAGATAGAGATCAGAGAAAAGAGATGATAGATATAGATGAGAGATAGAGATGCGAGATAGAGATGAGAGATTGAGATGAGAGATAGAGATGAGAGATAGAGATGCGAGATAGAGATGCGAGATAGAGATGCGAGATAGAGACGAGAGATAGAGATGAGAGATAGAGATGAGAGATAGAGATGCGAGATAGAGATGAGAGATAGAGATGCGAGACAGAGATGCGAGATTGAGATGAGAGATAGAGATGAAAGATAGAGATGCGAGATAGAGAGGCGAGATAGACATGAGAGATAGAGATGAGAGACTGTTAGAGAAGATAGATAGAGAAAATAGATAGAGATGAGAGATAGAGATGATAGATAGAGATGAGAGATAGAGATGAGAGATAGAGATGCGAGATGGAGATGCGAGATAGAGATAAGAGATAGAGATGAGAGATAGAGATGAGAGATAGAGATGCGAGATAGAGATAAGAGATAGAGATGCGATATAGAGATGAGAGATAGAGATGCGAGATAGAGATGAGAGATAGAGCTGATAGATATATATGAGAGATAGAGATGAGAGATAGAGATGAGAGATAGAGCTGATAGATAGAGATGAGAGATAACGATAAGAGATAGAACTGATAGATAGAGATGAGAGATAGAGATGCGAGATAGATTTGAGAGATAGAGATGATAGAGATGCGAGATAAGATGCGAAATAGCGAAGAGAGATAGAGATGATAGATAGAGATGAGAGATAGAGATGCGAGATAGATTTGAGAGATAGAGATGATAGAGATGCGAGATAAGATGCGAAATAGCGAAGAGAGATAGAGATGATAGATAGAGACGAGAGATAGAGATGAGAGATAGAGTTGATAGATAGAGATGAGAGATAGAGATGAGAAATAGAGGTGAGAGATAGAGATGCGAGATAGAGGTGAGAGATAGAGATGAGAGATAGAGGTGAGAGATAGAGATGAGAGATAGAGGTGAGAGATAGCGATGCGAGATAGAGATGACATTTTTAGAGATGCAAAAAAATAAACACCTGGTGGGTTCATTGGCGCTCGCGGCAATCGGGTCAAAAATCATTGCTTCGATATTCAAACTGAATCTCGATTCCTGGAACTTTAAACCAACCACTGCTGTAGATATTGAAACTTAATCTCGATTCCTGGAACTTTAAATCAACCACTGCTTTAGATATTCAAACTGAATCTTGATTCCTGGCTCTTTAAACCAACCACTGCTTTAGATATTCAAACTGAATCTTGATTCCTGGAACTTTAAACCAACCACTGCTTTAGATATTCAAACTGAATCTCGATTCCTGGAACTTTAAATCAACCACTGCTTTAGATATTCAAACTGAATCTCGATTCCTGGAACTTTAAACCAACCAATGCATTAGATATTCCAACTGAATCTCGATTCCTGGAACTTTAAACCAACCCCTGCTTTAGATATTCAAACTGAATCTCGATTCCTGGAACTTTAAACCAACCACTGCTTTAGATATTCAAACTGAATCTTGATTCCTGGAACTTTAAACCAACCACTGCTTTAGATATTCAAACTGAATCTTGATTCCTGGAACTTTAAGCCAACCACTGCTTTAGATATTCAAACTGAATCTCGATTCCTGGAACTTTAAATCAACCACTGCTTTAGATATTCAAACTGAATCTCGATTCCTGGAACTTTAAACCAACCACTGCGTTAGATATTCAAACTGAATCTCGATTCCTGGAACTTTAAACCAACCACTGCTTTAGATATTCAAACTGAATCTCGATTCCTGAAACTTTAAACCAACACATTTTTTATTTACCGGGTTTCAGATTTTATTTTATTGGATGCCTCTATACTGACCTATCTTTAGCAGGCTCTTCCTACACAGTCGTGTTTATATCTAAGAGAGGGGGACAGTTTGTTTAGACAACACATTATTTTCACTGCACATAGGACAACTCCATAGGTGTTCAGCTCCGCTTCACAGCTTATTCCCAAGCGTGTAGTGACTGACTATCTCAGTTGTAGGATGGTTTGCCATTCTTCTTTGCCTCTCTACATAGCGCTCTTGTCTGGCATCAAATCATGCTCAACATAAGATGAACAGTGAAGACTCTAGTGGCCATCACCGGCACCATACCGGGACAAGTTGTATGGAGATGTCGCCTGCCCAAGATTGGCGAATGCTTTCTTTGAACTTATCAATATTTACGTCTAAAGGTGTACACAAAAGAATCAGTCTTTTATCACATTCTCTTTTATTTGATGTCTTCACTGTTTAGACAAGGTCGTATTCAAATTCATTGCTAGACTAGATGTGTAGATCTACATAATTCCTTGATGATTTGATGCTACCAGATGATAGTCTAGCTCCGCTGACGCCACCCATTGGATACTACTGGAGACATAGAATGATAGTCATACACAAAAACTGCTTTCTTAAACGCGTCTCGGAAAATCAGCCCAGAGGCAGTAGTACCTATTTTTTTGCATAGCTAGTATGACAAGATAATATTATGGCAAGATAAAATTACGACAAGATACAATTATGACAAGATGAAATTATGACAAGATAAAATAATGGTAAGATAAAATAATGACAAGATAATATTATGACAAGATAATATTATGACAAGATATAATTATGACAAGATAATTTTATGACAAGATAATTATTATGACACGGTAAAATTAGGACAAGATAATATTCTGACAAGATAATATTATTGCAAGATATTATTATGACAAGATAATATTATGGCAAGATAATATTATGACAAGATAAAACTATGACAAGAAACAATACAAAGAAAGTCAAGTCATCAAAAGGGAAACAGACGGTAAAAGAAAAAAAAAAAAGAGTTCGACCTGTAGAAAAACTAACATTGGAGTGAGAAGCAACAACATCAGGCATCAGCTCTCTTCCCGACGTTCAAAGGCTCGACAAGAACGGGGACATCTTGTGGCCATCTACAAAATGTAAACTGTGCAACTGTGTTGGACTCGGAGAGTCTAGAATTTCTGATCCTCGTGTCGTCTTCGGCTCGAAATAACAATAGATAGAAAGAAATCTGACAGCTGATGTATTTCCTGTTTGGGCCTGTTCGTGGCACACATTAACCTATTTGACTTTAGATCAGTCTTTTTTGGAGCCGCGATAGCTCAGTGGTTAGTGAACTGGACTACAAAAGACAAGAGGTAGGGTTCGATCCCAACCGACGGGGTCCGGTTCACCCATCCTTTAATGGGTACCGGAATTTTTTCTGGGAAAGTAAAGCGGCACGGGCGTAATACCGACCACATTAACCCAAAAAATCATGTGCCGAAGGTCTGTAAAATTTATGGTCACTAACACCATATTCCCTATACGCCACTTGGCGTGACGGGGGTACTTTACTTTACTTACTAATTTAGTCTTTTTTAGTTCATAAAGTGAGTGTCATGGGCACAGTGATTAGAGCGTAGGTGAGCAATATAGAGAAAACGGGATTCCACCCCAGCCTGTTGTATTATACTTCTTCTGTGTTCTCCCAACAACAATGCCTCTTCATAATTTTTTGTTTTCTAATTTAAAGGCATTAAAGGGGTGTGCTAAAAATAATCTTGGAAGGGAAAATACTAGGTGAAAGAGGCAGACCAAGACTAACATGGACAACTAACATCAAAAGATGAACACGTCAACCTAAGACAACCTTCAATATGAAAGGAAGAGACAGAGTGAAATGGCGCTCCATGGTAGCCAGCCTTCGATGCGGAGACAGCACTCAATAACGATGATGATGATGATGATGATGATGACGATGATGATGATGATAATAATGATGATGATGATTATGTTGAATGGTGCGTCCGCTGCGTTTTTACAGTTTACAGCATGTAGTTATATCTGCGCCTTGTGAACATACCTGATCATGACTTGTTCCATTTGATAGCTACTTGCTTGATCGAACAGGTTCATAAACATCATCTCATGGTCAACGTGAGAATATCGATTAGAAACTTCAACCCAATTAAATCACTAATCAACAAGTCAACTGTCAGCTTAGATTCACTTGCCGTTTTTTATCGCAGAAGTGCGCACGCCTTCGTTCTTTGTAAACTCAAAACGACCCAAAAGAACAAGAAAGGAAGTCTGGTTCACTGAGTTAGAAAATGTAATCGCAACGAGAACTAGCGCTGTCAAATATTTCAATGAACTTATTAGCTGGCGTACACAAAAGGGAAGAGAGAAAAATATCGTGAATAACTTATAACAGTGGCTTGTACCTTAGGGCTCCCATGAGATCCGGCAGGGCAATTTGTGTCTTTGTGTTTATATGAAGAAAAAAACTTAAATTATCTGGGCACTTAGTTGCAGGAGGAGAAGAGAAAAAAAGTGAATAGGAAAGAATATAGAATATAAAAGAAAGAATATAGAATATATAAGAAAGAATATAGAATATATAAGAAAGAATATAGAATATATAGAATATATAAGAAAGAATGTAGAATATATAAGAAAGAAAATAGAATATATAAGAAAGAATATAGAATATGTAAGAAAGAATATAGAATATAGATATAAGAAAGAATATAGAATATATAAGAAAGAATATAGAATATATAGAATATGTGAGAACAACAGTGGGAGGAAACTCGTTATACTTAGCTTTGTTGTACAACTACATGTTGTGAGAACAACAGTGAGAGGAAACTCTTTATACTGAGTTTCGTTGTACAACTACATGTTGTGAGAACAACAGTGAGAGGAAACTCTTTATACTGAGCTTCGTTGTGCAACTACAAGTTGTGAGAACAACAGTGTGAGGAGACTCTTTATACTGAGCTTCGTTGTGCAACTACATGTTGTGAGAACAACAGTGAGAGGAAACTCTTTATACTGAAGCTCGTTGTGCAACTACATGTTGTGAGAACAACAGTGAGAGGAAACTCTTTATACTGAGCTTCGTTGTGCAACTACATGTTGTGAGAACAACAGTGAGAGGAAACTCTTTATACTGAGTTTCGTTGTGCAACTACAAGTTGTGAGAACAACAGTGTGAGGAGACTCTTTATACTGAGCTTCGTTGTACAACTACATGTTGTGAGAACAACAATGAGAGGAAACTCTTTATACTGAGTTTCGTTGTGCAACTACAAGTTGTGAGAACAACAGTGTGAGGAGACTCTTTATACTGAGTTTCGTTGTGCAACTACATGTTGTGAGAACAACAATGAGAGGAAACTCTTTATACTGAGCTTCGTTGTGCAACTACATGTCGTGGGAACAACAGTGAGAGGAAACTCTTTATACTGAAGCTCGTTGTGCAACTACATGTTGTGAGAACAACAGTGAGAGGAAACTCTTTATACTGAGCTTCGTTGTGCAACTACATGTTGTGAGAACAACAATGAGAGGAAACTCTTTATACTGAGCTTCGCAGCAGGGGAAAATTGGATCATCAGAAGAGAACCCCGTCGAGCAAGTGTTTCGGCCCTTTCGCTTCTCCCACTCTAAGGAAGGTGATCCCACCTAGGTCGTGACTCCCAGGCATTGACCTCCTGCTGAATTGAACTCTAAAGCTTACAATATATTCGGCACAAAATAAGTACACTTATTCTAGACAACACTTCTGGTTGTTGCTGTGGATGGTCTAGACTCACGTACACTCACTCAGTCGAACGGTCCAGAACCCGTTTCCACGTTATAGACTGGTCAACTCTATTCAATCAACTCTCCGGTACGTGGATACACCGTGAGCTTTTTACACATAAAGGAAATTACGCGTCCTTGACAACAAACCGGCGAAAACATACTGCCATCATGAGATAAACCAAAAATCGCATCCGTGCAGCGTGGAACACGAGCGGTCAGGTTGACTAACTGCGCTATCGTTGAGAACGACCAACCAATGGGTCGGGCGGACACCATCAATGCCCTCCGAGATGTTGGAGAGAACACAGGACATCGAAAACCATGAATCCACGTCACTCCTTCAGATGAAAGAGATGGGAATTAGGATGGGCACAGCCAGAAACGAGAAACATAGTGGGCGTGTAAGAAGACTTACCAACCAACACAGAACTAGAGTCGTCAGTCCCTGGACACTGCGAGACTTGCTGAAGAGGGGATCTGAGCACCTATGGACGTGTTCGGAGTGCAATGATGATGGCCCGTTATTAACTCAATAATTTCTTGTCGAATCTACGGTCAGGTCAGTACTCGGTCAAATACTTATTTGTCTTAACCCAGCACATTGATGTCCTTGTCGAGGCGGCAGCAGTCTAAAATGGCTTGTATTTGTACCAGTACCTGACCAACAGAGAAGCGCTAGAAAGGCTCTTGAAACTGATTCCCCCATCAGAAGCAACGGTTACATGTTCATGTCTTAGATTATTCCGGCTCCGCATTGGACTTAATAGTAGTATACGCAAACATAGGTTAATCTAAACCTTGATGAAATAAGTGCAATTCGTCATCAGGGACGTACACCACATTTCTTGAAACGAGGTAAACAAATAAAATATGTTGTGACATCTTTACTCAAAGAGCAATATAAAAACAACAGCGTTTCGGCCTTGCACACTCCTCCCTAGAGAACAAAAGTAAACAAAAACAGGATACCTTAAACATGGACATGGGGTATGTACTAAGATCTAGCTACGTCATAAGTCAAAAATGAGAAGAAATAAAAAGGGGGCCCGGGGGGAGTGGGGAGAAGAGAGAGAAAGCTAAATACGCAAAAAGAAAATGCAACAAGATTGGAAGTAGCGCTAAGGAAGCATAAAGTAGCAACGCCGGGAAATACATGTGGGAATAGACAAAGAATTGCAATGTCAATCTGGTGAACGAGGAACAAGGTAAACAAAGAACGAAAAGTCATTGTTCTTTGTATCGTTCCTTTAGTAAAGTTGTCACAATATAGTTTGTTTGTTTGTTTGTCTTGTTTTACTTACCAGCTGTACCGCCGCATTGCAGTTCTTTGTCTTCTCCAACAATTATTGTATGTTCGGTTTAAGGCATTAATTAACAACAACCACGATTTTCACCGGTTCTCCACTTTTAGCTCTGACTTTCACACTCTGGAATGCTCGTTTTTTCCCCCTTTTCGACTTGTCTTACTTCGTCCTATCACTCTTCTCGTTCTCTGTGGTTTGCAGTTAAGACGTAACTGATTATTTATTTGTAACCATGATTTTTATTATATTAGTTTTCACCATTTTTGTTTAACGTTTGATTTGAGTGGTGCTAGAATTCTATGAGCTGTTATCCTATAGGCATCAGAGGAAGAGATGGAGTCCAGCAAGGGTCGGGTAAAGTGGATGCTCGTAAATTGTTGTCGATGAAAACCACGTTGTCATAATTTTATGTCCGAGCGGATTGGAGATGAATGACGAGGCTAACACGAGTTCGGTATAACGTGTGGTTGGAAGGACAGGATCGTTCCAGGAAGGTGATGTTGTACTGATTTTTTTATTTTGCCGGAAAATTCATTCAGCATGACCAAGTTTATTCTATAATTCTCTTTTTCTTGAATTATGAAAAAAAAAAAAAATGGTGAGCGCACTCGTTTGCCTATTTGAAGTTTCGAAGTAGGAAATGCCAGTTGAGAGAAAACATTTGTCCCCATTTAAAAAACTTTCGGAGTACAGCCAGCCTCTTTAAACTGGAGACAAACTAGAGACGGGTTCGATCCTGCTTTGGTCCATATTTCTTTTTTCTGTTGTTGATTATTTGTCCATTTTTCCGAGTGATGTAAACATAGCTCTTCCTCTAAATTGATTCGCTCTTTAAACTGGTATTAGAGATGTTCTCTGGGAGGGTCAGGCAGCGAGGAAGCCACCGCTGGAAGCTGAGGGTTTTCACAATGACGTCACTAACACTTCATTACTGAACAGCACTTGTTATAAGACAACGTTTACATTTACCCTCATCAATCTTGCAGGATATGTTAAGGTTGTCTCCCTAGTAATCAAATATCAGGATAAAAACATTTTCTTAGTGACATACTTAATATAAGTGACATACTTAATGTAAGTGACATACTTAATATAAGTGACATACTTAAAGTAAGTGACATACTTAATGTAAGTGACATACTTAATGTAAGTGATATACTTAATGTAAGTGATATACTTAATATAAGTGACAAACTTAATGTAAGTGACATCATTAATATAAGTGACATACTTAATGTAAGTGACATACTTAATGTAAGTGACATACTTAATATAAGTGACATCATTAATATAAGTGACAAACTTAATGTAAGTGACATACTTAATATAAGTGACATACTTAATGTAAGTAACATACTTAATGTAAGTGATATACTTAATGTAAGTGACATACTTAATATAAGTGACATACTTAATGTAAGTGACATCATTAAAATAAGTGACATACATAATGTAAGTGACATGCTTAATATAAGTGACATACTTAATGTAAGTGATATACTTAATGTAAGTGACATACTTAATGTAAGTGACATACTTAATATAAGTGACATACTTAATGTAAGTGATATACTTAATGTAAGTGACATACTTAATATAAGTGACATACTTAATGTAAGTGACATACTTAATGTAAGTGACATACTTAATATAAGTGACATACTTAATGTAAGTGACATCATTAATAAAAGTGCCATACTTAATGTAAGTGACATCATTAATATAAGTGACATACTTAATGTAAGTGACATACTTAATATAAGTGACATACTTAATGTAAGTGACATACTTAATGTAAGTGACATACTTAATATTTGTGACATACTTAATGTAAGTGACATCATTAATATAAGTGACATACTTAATGTAAGTGACATCATTAATATAAGTGATATACTTAATGTAAGTGACATACTTAATATAAGTGACATATTTAATGTAAGTGACATACTTAATATAATTGACAAACTTAATGTAAGTGACATCATTAATATAAGTGACATACTTAATGTAATTGACATCATTAATATAAGTGACATACTTAATGTAAGTGACATCATTAATATAAGTGACATACTTAATGTAAGTGACATCATTAATATAAGTGACAAACTTAATGTAAGTGACATACTTAATGTAAGTGACATACTTAATATAAGTGACATACTTAATGTAAGTGACAGCATTAATATAAGTGACATACTTAATGTAAGTGATATACTTAATATGCTTAAGCTACTCAGTTTAAATTTGAATTGAGTATTTGATTGAATTTGAGTATTTGATTGAATTTGATTTGAGTTTGAATTTAAATATTTGGAAATTGTGTTAACCTCAGAAGGAAGATGTACAAAAGAGATGAGAATCAGAATGGCTCAGGCAAAAGCAGCTTTCCAAATAATGAGGAAGATACTATGCAATCCATTTTTGACAATAGAAATAAGAAAGAAGATTTCTTAAATATTACATAGATCCAGTCTTAATATATGGATCTAAATCATGGACAATTGGACAACAGACACGAAAATCACTGGTGTCTGTAGAAATGTGGTTTTACAGAAAAGTGTTGAGAATACCATGGATAGCTAGGAAGAGTAATTAAAACATTCTCAAAGAGGCCAAAGCAAAAAGAGAGCTAATTTCCAATATTTGGAAGAAACAATCATCATTTTTTGGCCATATAATGAGAAGAGAACAACAGGAATATATTGTAACAATTGGGAAAATTGAGGGACGAAGAGATAGAGGGAAGCAAAGAGAAAATATACCAGACAGCTTAAGAGAATGGCTTAGCAGAAGGTTAACAACAGAAATGATAAATAACTGTCGGGATCGAAAGTTGTGGAGAAACATGATCACCTACGCCAGCAGGCCCGGTACTTGATGATGATGATGATGATGATATTGTATTATAAATTTATAAAATATTATAAATTTACTTTAGTGGCTTAAGATATCTACAAATGAAAAGAGAACTACTAAACACAATTCAAACAAGACAAAGGCGATTTTGGGGCCATGTTAAAAGACACAACAGCCTACTAAAAGTAATCTTGGAGGGGAAAATACAAGGTAAAAGAGGCAGAGGCAGACCAAGTTTAACACAGACGAGTAACATCAAAAGAAGGACAAATCAACCTATGACAACCTGCACCATCAAAACAAGAGACTGCATCAGAGCAGAATGGTGCTCTATGGTAGTCAACCTTCATTGCGGAGACGGCACTCGATGATGATGATTATAGCGAGGCCTATAGTACTTTAAACCTTTCCCACTTTCCCCACAGTTTACTCCCTCCCCCCCCCCCGCCCCCATTTTTCACATTACCCCTTCAACTAAAGCCTAATTGGGAGTGCCCCCTGACACATGATCCATCCCTAGACTGTTATCTGTGGACAGATTGAGAACATAATTGACCGATATGGGAGAAAAGGGATCGATACATCACCACACACGACACAAAAAGATCAAGGTTGTATCTACATCATCCACTACGTCACATCCGGGATTAGACAGGTATCCAGTAACGAGTAAACAATGTGGGAAAATAGTTCCGACTAATTAAAGTCGCTTTTAAGATGTTAGAATTTGTATCTGCTGAACAAAGTTGTTGTTTTTTTCCCATTATGTATCCTTAATGAAAAATAAATATACCCCAGAAGGCAATATACATTTAAATCGGCAGATATTGGAAAGAGTAGACCACTATTTACATTTTAGTAGCAATATCGGCTCCCTCAATGAGATAGAGTTGCTAGCACAGAACAGAGACAAATGGCGAGATTTGATAAAGATCTTTCATCATCATGTGCCATACCGGTTGGCGTAGGTGATCATGTCCCTCCACAATCTTCTATCTACAATGCATCGTATCAGTTCTGTTGTTGACTGTTTTCCATGCCATGACACCAAGCTATCCAATATTTTCTCTCTTTGTTGTCCGCGATCTCTCTTTCCTTTTATTTTGCCAGTTGTAACCAAGTATTCCAACTTTCCTCTTCTCTTGATGTGCTCGAAAAATGTTGATTGTTTCTTTCTGTTGTTTTTTAAGAGCTCCCTTTTTGTGTTGGCCTCATTTGTGTTGACCCTTGAGAATAACCTCATTTGTCTTTTTAGCTGTCCAGAGAACTTTCAACATTCTTCTGAGAAATCCCATCTCTGTGGCCTCTAATCGTCTTTTCATTTGTTTGTCTACTGTCCATGATTCGCTTCCATAGGTCAGAATTGGTTCTATATAGCACCGATGAACTCTCTTTCTCATTTTTATTGACATAGATTTGTTGCATAAGATATTTTTCATTTTCTGAAATGCTATTTTGGCCTGAGCTATTCTGCTTTTTATTTCTGTGGTGCATCTCCCATCTGATGTTATTGTGCCCAAGTATTTGAAATGTTGCATTTGTTTCAGATTTGTCTCGTTTATTTTTATGCTGCATGATGGTGATGGTTGTTTAAGATCTTTACAAGGATTGAAAACTGCTAGAATAAAAATGTAAATAAGAGAAAAAGAGTATCTGGGTATATGCCCTATGGGCCGACTACGGTTCGAAAGGTCAATTGACAGACAGACAGACAGACAGACAGACAGAAAGACAGACAGACAGACAGACAGACAGACAGACAGACAGACAGACAGACAGACAGACAGACAGATAGATAGATAGATAGAAAGATAGACAGACAGACAGACAGACAGACAGACAGACAGACAGACAGACAGACAGACAGACAGACAGACAGACAGATAGATAGATAGATAGATTGATAGATAGATAGATAGATAGATAGATAGATAGATAGATAGATAGATAGATAGATAGATAGATAGATAGATAGATAGATAGATAGATAGATAGATAGATAGATAGATAGATAGATAGATAGATAGATAGATAGATAGATAGATAGATAGATAGATAGATAGATAGATAGATAGATAGATAGATAGATAGATAGATAGATAGATAGATAGATAGATAGATTGATAGATAGATATTGCAAACTACAGACTGTCGGCCATCGATAAAAATCAAAGAAAAGCCAAGATTTCGTTTTTTCGCTTGCACTTTCTGAAGTATTGTCCTTGCGAACCATTATTACTGTACTGGGTCAGACGCACTATAGCACACCAATCATCTAATCAATTGCTCAGAATGATCGCAGCGCCGCGCCGCGGGCACCGTGAATGGCAGGCGTATAAATGTGCACTGCAGTAACGATGGTAAAAACATATTCATCATCATTGTGCGTCTTACCGGTTGGTGTAGGCGAGCATGTCCCTCTACAATTCTTTGTCCTGAGTACATCGTATCAATTATGTTATTAGCTGTTTATCGCGCCACTACACCAAACTATTCAATATCTTCTATCTTTGCTGTCTACGATCTCTCTTTTCTTGTATTTCACAAAGTATTACAACTTTCCTCTTCCGATGATGTATCCGAAAAATGTCGACTATTTCTTTGTGGTGTTGTTAAGAGCTCTCTTTTCGTTTTGGTCTCGTTGAGAATCTCCTCGTTGGTCTTTTTACCTGTCCAGGGAGCTCTCAATATTCTTCTGAGAAATGTTGCTGCTTGCTTCCGTTCGCCCGATGACTGAAGGAATACACCTTCTCATCATCCCCCCTTAAGAGGACTATATGTGGGCGTGTTTGCGTTGTGTTGTGGTTTGCAGTAAAACTGTGATATTTGTGCCTTTCGGCCCAGCACATCCGACTTCAGCATGTTATTTTTGAGTACCGAGTTGTATTTCCTTTTTCGATCCCTGCTAGCTTAGCCAGACTAGACAGGTTAGTCTGTAACTGGAGCACCACGGAGAGGTGGAGCAGGATCTGGATGATTCTGGTTCACCGAAGCTATCGCAAGCCATCAGCTGTGTGTCGCTGACAGCTTCCAGCCTCTGCTGCAGGGAGGCCTACTTTGTCTCTCTTCTGAGAAATAATATCTCTGATGCTTCTAAACCGACTGTCCATGATTCACTTCCACATGTCATGATTGGCTCTATATAATACAGCACCGAAACTAGCTTTCTCATTTCTCTTAATATAGACTTGTTGCACGAGATTTTTTTTCATTTTCTGAAATGCTAATTTGGTCTGTCTTATTTCACTTTTTATTACTCAAATGATGACTGAATGATCGGTACGACGTCCGCCTCTCAACAGAAATTTGTTGTTGACGGAATGCAACGAGTTGATGCGGGCAGGTTGCCCTTTGACTCATAAGATGTGGCGGGTCGTAATGGCTTTCTTGTCATTCCCGCCTCTTACTGGAGAGCTTGGAGTTCGTCTGTCCCAGGCGACGCTGGGAAACTACTCGTCCAGCCCAGAGGTACTGCAATACTGGGTCTTCTATATCAGTAACAGCCACCACTACAGGGAACACGGCAATCCTAGCTTCTGTTATTCAGTCTGGTTTGACGCAGACTGCTTCCAGGGGAGACCACTAGGTGGTAGAACTGCTAGGCCTTGGTCAGCTGATGGTGCGCCGACCCTGCTATTGCGACCGCAGGTTGCAGGCTCTTCTGCTCCCCTCTGGACAGAAAGATCCCAGGTTCGATTCCTATTCCAAACGGTGACAAATACAATTTTAACAAATCAGATCCGTGATTTTTTTCATGGCTTTACCCTCCCAGCCGCGATAGCTCAGTGGTTAGTGAACTGGACTACAAAGGACAAGAGGTAGGGTTAGATTCCAACCGACGGCTTCCGGGCTCACCCAGCCTTAAATGGGTACCGGATATTTTCTATGAAGGTAAAGCGGCAGGGGCGTAATACTGACCACATTACCCCAAAAATCATGTGCTGAAGGTCTGTACAATTTATGTTCACTAACACTATATTCCCTAAGGGCCACTTGGCGTGACAGAGCTCTGTACTTTTTTTCTTTACCTTCCCTGGGCTTTGTGTTTTGAGATCCAATCTTTCGCTCCTTTGGATAACGGTACAAAACATGAGATTTTGTGTGGAATCTGCGCACGTTAAAACAACACTTGGCAGTTGAAAATCGAAAACAGCAGGCCCCAAAAATGGCCCTTGCACGGGCACAATTAATAGGAAAAATCTACCTAAAACATTACAACTCTCAGCGATGAAACTGAGAGTACCTCTGAAGTCGTAGAGTCTCTGACTCTATTTTTGTTAAGTTCTTACTTGCTTTGTTTAAGTTTTACCTTTGAGATGCTTCCTCATTTCTGGCTGTATTTCCTATTTCCGTGCTGAAGGTCAGTCCGAATGTTTTGTGTACCTATTTATTGCCGTGAAGCTGGAGTCATATCACTTTATCTTCATTTTCTTCTGATTGTATCCTAGAATAAACTACGCAGCAAAGACGATATCAATTTGAAAAGGTTTGTTTCAATCATTATTAAGGATGATTATTACAACGAGCCAAACTCCCGTGGATCATGGCAACACTTAGGATTCGTAGATTAGGTGGCTGGGCCATGTAAGAAAAATGACAAACAATCGTATTCCCAAACAAATATTGTATAGCGAATTTAAGGACGGAAAAAGACCAAAAGGCAGACCAGAGTTGATATATAAGGATGTTTGCAGGGCTTCCTTGAGGGAATGTTCTATGGATGAGGGAGAATGGGAAAATGTGGCTGCAGATAGTAGCACATGGAGTACAAAAATACAATATAGCACAGTAACTTTCGAGACAGTGCTGGTGTTAATTTCAGAGGACAAAAGGCGCAAGAGAAAAGAGACAAGACCAGGTACCGCAAATACACCTTGCTCGTTCTGTGGATGGATGTGTCTGTCCATGATTAGCAAATTCAGCCACGAGAGAAGATGTTCAGTGGAGAAGCACCCAATATGAGACAATAATGATTTACCAAACTACTGACTTATCACGATTGCTTGCTACCAACCGTCTGACAAGAAGCAAAGACCATATATATATTAAGGATGACTACAATTAATTTGTTTTGTTATAGTTTTTTTTTCTCCATGCAGCGACATGTGCCTGTTCATTTTTCTATTTTTAAATGTCTATGTATTTAGTACATACTCAACTTCAACGCTTGACCTATATTTTAGAGTTCGTTTCCGATCAAACTATGCATTTGGTCTCACCTACTTTGAAATACTGAACACTAGAATACAGAAAAACTACATTGCTAGAGAGAGGACTCCAGTTTATGTAGCTACTAATTTCGTTATAATTCTCTTTGTATCTGTGGACCTGTAAGAACATCATGATATCAGCGTAAATAAACTTTGAACCTGTAGAAACATCATGATATCAGCGTAAATAAACTTTGAGCCTGTAGAAACATCATGATATCAGCGTAAATAAACTTTGAACCTGTGAGAACATCATGATATCAGCGTAAATAAACTTTGAACCTGTGAGAACATCATGATATCAGCGTAAATAAACTTTAAACCTGTGAGAACATCATGATATCAGCGTAAATAAACTTTGAACCTGTGAGAACATCATGATATCAGCGTAAATAAACTTTGAACCTGTGAGAACATCATGATATCAGCGTAAATAAACTTTGAACCTGTGAGAACATCAAGATATCAGCGTAAATAAACTTTGAACCTGTGAGAACATCATGATATCAGCGTAAATAAACTTTGAGCCTGTAGAAACATCATGATATCAGCGTAAATAAACTTTAAACCTGTGAGAACATCATGATATCAGCGTAAATAAACTTTGAGCCTGTAGAAACATCATGATATAAGCGTAAATAAACTTTAAACCTGTGAGAACATCATGATATCAGCGTAAATAAACTTTGAACCTGTAAGAACATCATGATATCAGCGTAAATAAACTTTGAACCTGTGAGAACATCATGATATCAGCGTAAATAAACTTTGAGCCTGTAGAAACATCATGATATCAGCGTAAATAAACTTTAAACCTGTGAGAACATCATGATATCAGCGTAAATAAACTTTGAACCTGTAAGAACATCATGATATCAGCGTAAATAAACTTTGAACCTGTGAGAACATCATGATATCAGCGTAAATAAACTTTGAGCCTGTAGAAACATCATGATATCAGCGTAAATAAACTTTGAGCCTGTAGAAACATCATGATATCAGCGTAAATAAACTTTAAACCTGTGAGAACATCATGATATCAGCGTAAATAAACTTTGAGCCTGTAGAAACATCATGATATCAGCGTAAATAAACTTTGAACCTGTGAGAACATCATGATATCAGCGTAAATAAACTTTGAGCCTGTAGAAACATCATGATATCAGCGTAAATAAACTTTAAACCTGTGAGAACATCATGATATCAGCGTAAATAAACTTTGAACCTGTGAGAACATCATGATATCAGCGTAAATAAACTATGAACCTGTGAAAGCATCATGATATCAGCGTAAATAAACTATGAACCTGTGAAAGCATCATGATATCAGCGTAAATAAACTATGAACCTGTGAAAGCATCATGATATCAGCGTAAATAAACTTTGAACCTGTAGAAACATCATATCAGTGTAAATAAACTTTGAACCTGTAGAAACATCATGATATCAGTGTAAATAAACTTTGAACCTGTGAGAACATCATAATATTAGCGTAAATAAACTTTGGCATATGTTGACAATGATCCAGCACCTATGAGTCTGTCATGAGTGTTGTAATACCAACAAGAAAGCCGAGCAAGTACACTTAACAATCGTAAAACATTTTGTGCAACAAATCTATGTCTATTGAAGTTATAAAGAGAGTTTATCGGTGCTGTATACAGCCACATCCTATTTATGGAAGTAAATCATGGACAGTAGAGAAACAAATGAAAACACGATTATAGGGCCACATAGATGGGATTTCCCATAACAATACTGACAGTTCCCTGGACAGCTAAAAATAAAAAAGAGGAAATTATCAAAAAGGCGAACACAAAATGAGAGCACTTTAAAAACATCGAAAAGAAACAATCGACGTTTTTCTGATACTTCTATTATAGTCTTTTGCCATGTTTATAAATTAAATGATTAAATACTGGTCTGCTTGAAAATTAGTTGTCATTCTTTTTACTTCCCGTGAAGTAGTCAGCATGTTGATGGAGTAGGTTAGTCTTATTGAGTTATTGAGTTATTTGCGGGTCATCATCATTGCACTCCGAACATGTTCATAGGTGCTCAGATCCCCTCCTCAGCAATTCCCTCAGTGTCCAGCGACTGACGACTCCAGTTCTATGTTGGTTGATAAGTCTTCTTACACGGCCACCAAGTTTCTCATTTCTGGCCGTGCCCATCTTAACTCCCATTTCCATCATCCGAAGAAGTGACGTTGATCTGTGTTTGTCGAAGTCCTGTGCTCTTCCAACATCTCGAAGGGCATTGATGATGTCCGCCCGATCCATCGGTTGCCCGTCCTCAACGACAGCGCAGCTAGCCAACCTGTCCGCTCTCTCATTTCCCCGTACTCCCGCATGTCCAGGGACATAGACAAAGGTGACCTTACGTATTTTGGATTTCTGCAACGACTCTACCCATTGCATGCGTACAGAGCCCGCCTCCACTTTTTTATCATGCTCATCGAATCACTCAGTATACATGCGTGGGTGTAGTCTTGTGACTCTAACCATTTGAATGCCTTGGTAACTTTGTAGGTTAGTCTTGTGGAGCAACATGGTCTGGACGATCTGGACAATACAGAGTGACGGACTCGCTAGACGAACGTAGAGATCTCTGGAGGCTGGCTCAAACCTGTCCAACTCTCTGCACATTCAACGTTATATATTAGGTTAACAATAATGACATGGATACAGTCACATAGAAAGCTGATTCAGGAATAAATCTATCTTGAACTTCTATTCAGTTTCGAAAAATAACCTCTACTGAGATTAAATGTGTCAGACGAATGGCAGGAAACAGTCTGAAAAATAAAATCAGAAATGAAGTACTGAGAAAAAAGATAGAAATAGCCCCCGGCATAGAATATATATTTAAAAAAAACACAGATAAAATGGTTTGGTCACGTGACAATGCAGAGTAATCAAAATACAGCACATCGAGCTCGCAATAAATGTTGCGAGAATACCAGACCCAAGTGTCGATCACGAAAAAGATGGATGGAAGGAATATTAGAAGCACTAGGAAATATAAAAGCAACAGAAGTGAACTGAAGAACAAAAGACCACAACTTATATTTCCTCTCGACGCTGTAAGGCAAATGAGGAAGGAAAAAAGAAGAAGCAGATTCAGTTTGGACCTATCATTGAACATCTGAGTTCAGCAATGTCCAGGACGTACTAGAACTATCTCATTGATCCAGTAATATCATAACCGTAGTGATTCGCAAGAGATCTTCTGCTACAAAATCATTATCTGGTAACGAGCTTATCGAATTGTATCTTTCATTCCAGCTTTAAACTTCTGCTCATTTGTTGTTTTGTTGTATCCCTCGTTGGAATTTCCTTCAATTCATCACACGTCTCTCCCTCTGGTTGACGATGGTCGGTCTGTCTCTCTGTCTGGTTGACGATAATTCGTCTGTCTCTCTGTGTGGTTGACGATGGTCGGTCTGTCTCTCTGTCTGATTGACGATAATTCGTCTGTCTCTCTGTGTGGTTGACGATGGTCGGTCTGTCTCTCTGTCTGGTTGACGATGGTCGGTCTGTCTCTCTGTCTGGTTGACGATAATTCGTCTGTCTCTCTGTGTGGTTGACGATGGTCGGTCTGTCTCTCTGTCTGGTTGACGATAATTCGTCTGTCTCTCTGTGTGGTTGACGATGGTCGGTCTGTCTCTCTGTCTGGTTGACGATGGTCGGTCTGTCTCTCTGTCTGGTTGACGATGGTCGGTCTATCTCTCTGTCTGGTTGACGATGGTCGGTCTGTCTCTCTGTCTGGTTGACGATGATCGGTCTGTCTCTCTGTCTGGTTGACGATAATTCGTCTGTCTCTCTGTGTAGTTGATAATTCGTCTGTCTCTCTGTCTGGTTGACGATGGTCGGTCAGTTTCTCTATCTGGTTGACGATGGTCGGTCTGTCTCGCTGTGTAGTTGATAATTCGTCTGTCTTTCTGTGTGGTTGACGATGGTCGGTCAGTTTCTCTGTCTGGCTGACGATGGTCGGTCTGTCTCTCTGTCTGGTTGACCTGGAACCCAAAATGGAACCCAGACTTTTATGAGAAATACATCAGCGAGCTAACCACCACCGTGGTTTCTCAAAACTGTACCACCAACCCCACTGTCTACTCCTATCACAGTTGTTTGTCACTGATACTTTAGTTGAGCTATTCATTTATGTCTTCCCAGTAAAGATAAAACACATACTCCTCATCTGCTATACAGTCAAAAGTGATTATAAGAAGCTGTTACCGAAACTTTAACAACTTTTGAGGCAAAAGATTGAATATTGCACCCCGAGAACTCTCAAATCTGCCAGTATTTATTCTTTTGGTTGAGTCCATTAACTACTAAAATATCAATCACACATAAATATTGACTCTCCTTAAAAATGTTAAACATTGTGTGAACAAACTGAAACTACTTTAATAAAATATCAGTTTTTAAAACGTGAAATTGCATGACATTCTTCGTCCTTAATTTCTGTAAATTATTTTTAAGATTAGAATTAAAATACCACTTTGAGATAGAAACAAACAACTGTACCCTCTACACCAGCCTAACTGCAGTTCAACTTCACATGAAGCCTATCCTCTCAATAAGATTCTCCTACTTTCTCTTATAACGAGGACCTGACTGAGATTTCAAGAAATAAATTAATATCCGTGCCTCCATTTTTGTCGCAGCTTCTATCTAGATCACGCGCGACATGATCGGTATTAGAACTCCTCGCTCCTCTCTCGGCCATTTCCCCAGCAGACTGTGCACGCGTGCGAGTAGTGGCCAGTGTATAATCTTTAGTTTCCTCTGTTGTGAGTACATCGCTTCTACCCTCGCAAATTTACAAAGTGTTAAAGCGGGAATATAGCTCTTGGCTGCAGAATGCGTCTGTCGCGTAAGTTGTCAGATACGATTGTTTTGTGTGGCTGTCATTTAATTCATTGTGCAACTATAATTTATTGTTAAATGTCTTTATTGATAAAAAGCTTCTTCTTCTTTCTTCTTCTGCATGTACGATATATTCATAATATAATAAGTTACTTTATTACTGACATCAAGTCCTCATTTTGTTTCTTTAATCTTAGTCTAACAAAAAGAAAACTTCTGTTATGTTATTTTGTTATGTTATGCTTAATTAGGTTTGGACAATATGGGCAAATGGGCAATCATGGGCAATAGGACAAAAGACAAGAAAATCACAGGAGGTTGTATAAATGTTGTTTTACAAAAGAATGTTGACAATACCATGGGCAGCTAAGAAGAGTGATGAGAACGTTCTGAAAGAGGTCAAAGCAAAAAGAGAGCTAATTTACAAAATTAGGAAGAAACAATCATCATTTTTTTGGCCATGTAATGAGAAGAGAACAACTGGAATATATTGTAACAACTGGGAAAATTGAGGGACGAAGAGATAGAGGGAAGCAAAGAGAAAATACACCAGAAAGCTTAAGAGAATGGATTGGCAGAAGGTCAACAACAAAAATGATAAATAACTGTCGTGATCGAAAGTTGTGATGAGACATGATCACCTATGCCAGCAAGCTTGGTACTTGATGATGATGAATGAGTTAGGTTAAGTTTAGTTTAGTCGACATGTCTTGGGTTAAGGATCCATAAGGGCTCAGATCCCCCCAACCCCTCCGCAGTATATCTCTCAGCGTGTAGCGACTAAAGCCACCCGTGTTGTGTTGGTTAACAAGTCTTCTTTGAATTTATGCGTGATGTTGCCGTCTGGCATATCATGTTACATTATGAAGCTAATTGATGTTATGTTATGATGTTATTTTATGTTATGTCACGATGCTTTTTTATGTTATGCTATGATGTTATTTTATGTTATGCTATGATGTTATTTTATGTTATGCTATGATGCTATTTAGTTATGTTATGATGCTATTTTATGTTATGTTATGATGCTATTTTATGTTATGTTATGATGCTATTTTATGTTATGTTATGATGCTATTTTATGTTCTGTTATGATGCTATTTTATGTTATGTTAAGATGCTATTCTATGTTATGAACGTTGTTCCATTATCATTATGAACTGGGTTCCATTATCAGTTGTTAATGCTCATTGTGACATCACAGACCGACAGACTTCAGTGGTTGATGCTCATTGTGACATCACAAACCGACATTTTTCAGTTGTTGATGCTCATTGTGACATCACAGACCGACATTCTTCAGTGGTTGATGCTCATTGTGACATCACAGACCGACATTCTTCAGTGGTTGATGCTCATTGTGACATCACAGACCGACATTTTTCAGTGGTCATGCTCATTGTGACATCACAGACCGACATTCTTCAGTGGTCATGCTCATTGTGACATCACAGACCGACAGTTTTCAGTTGTTGATGCTCATTGTGACATCACAGACCGACATTCTTCAGTGGTTGATGCTCATTGTGACATCACAGACCGACATTCTTCAGTGGCTGATGCTCATTGTGACATCACAGACCGACATTCTTCAGTGGCTGATGCTCATTGTGACATCACAGACCGACATTCTTCAGTGGTTGATGCTCATTGTGACATCACAGACCGACAGTCTTGAGTGGTTGATGCTCATTGTGACATCATAGACCGACATTCTTCAGTGGCTGATGCTCATTGTGACATCACAGACCGACATTCTTCAGTGGTCATGCTCATTGTGACATCACAGACCGACAGTTTTCAGTTGTTGATGCTCATTGTGACATCACAGACCGACATTCTTCAGTGGCTGATGCTCATTGTGACATCACAGACCGACAGTCTTGAGTGGTTGATGCTCATTGTGACATCACAGACCGACAGTCTTGAGTGGTTGATGCTCATTGTGACATCACAGACCGACATTCTTCAGTGGTCATGCTCATTGTGACATCACAGACCGACAGTTTTCAGTTGTTGATGCTCATTGTGACATCACAGACCGACATTCTTCAGTGGTTGATGCTCATTGTGACATCACAGACCGACATTCTTCAGTGGTCATGCTCATTGTGACATCACAGACCGACAGTTTTCAGTTGTTGATGCTCATTGTGACATCACAGACCGACAGTTTTCAGTTGTTGATGCTCATTGTGACATCACAGACCGACATTCTTCAGTGGTTGATGCTCATTGTGACATCACAGACCGACATTCTTCAGTGGCTGATGCTCATTGTGACATCACAGACCGACATTCTTCAGTGGCTGATGCTCATTGTAACATCACAGACCGACAGTCTTGAGTGGTTGATGCTCATTGTGACATCACAGATCGACAGTCTTCAGTGGCTGATGCTCATTGTGACATCATAGACCGACATTCTTCAGTTGTTGATGCTCATTATGACATCGTAGACCGACATTCTTCAGTTGTTGATGCTCTTTGTGACATCACAGACCGACATTCTTTAGTGGTTGATGCTCTTTGTGACATCACAGACCGACATTCTTCAGTTGTTGATGCTCTTTGTGACATCACAGACCGACATTCTTCAGTTGTTGATGCTCTTTGTGACATCACAGACCGACATTCTTTAGTGGTTGATGCTCTTTGTGACATCACAGACCGACATTCTTCAGTTGTTGATGCTCTTTGTGACATCACAGACCGACATTCTTCAGTTGTTGATGCTCTTTGTGACATCACAGACCGACATTCTTTAGTGGTTGATGCTCATTGTGACATCACAGGCCGACATTCTTCAGTGGCTGATGCTCATTGTGACATCACAGACCGACAGTCTTGAGTGGTTGATGTTGATTGTGACATCACAGACCGACAGTCTTGTGTGGTTGATGCTCATTGTGACATCACAGACCGACAGTCTTGAGTGGTGGATGCTCATTGTGACATCACAGACCGACAGTCTTGAGTGGTTGATGCTCATTGTGACATCACAGACCGACAGTCTTGAGTGGTTGATGCTCATTGTGACATCACAGACCGACAGTCTTGTGTGGTTGATGCTCATTGTGACATCACAGACCGACAGTCTTGTGTGGTTGATGCTCATTGTGACATCACAGACCGACAGTCTTTAGTGGTGGATGCTCATTGTGACATCACTGACCGACAGTCTTGAGTGGTTGATGCTCATTGTGACATCACAGGCCGACAATCTTGAGTGGTTGATGCTCATTGTGACATCACTGACCGACAGTCTTCAGTGGTTGATGCTCATTGTGACATCACAGACCGACAGTCTTGAGTGGTTGATGCTCATTGTGACATCACAGACCGACAGTCTTGAGTGGTTGATGCTCATTGTGACATCACAGGCCGACAGTCTTGAGTGGTTGATGCTCATTGTGACATCACAGACCGACAGTCTTGAGTGGTTGATGCTCATTGTGACATCACAGACCGACAGTCTTGAGTGGTTGATGCTCATTGTGACATCACAGACCGACGGTCCTCAGTGGCTGATGCTCATTGTGACATCATAGACCGACATTCTTCAGTTGTTGATGCTCATTGTGACATCACAGACCGACAGTCTTGAGTGGTTGATGCTCATTGTGACATCACAGACCGACAGTCTTGAGTGGTTGATGCTCATTGTGACATCACAGACCGACAGTCTTGAGTGGTTGATGCTCATTGTGACATCAAAGACCGACGGTCCTCAGTGGCTGGCGGTACGTCTTACTGCGAATTTTAGGGCAACAACAAAATGTCTCCCTTCCGTGCACTCGGTGACCACCCTTCGCAGTGTGCTCCATGTCTGGCCCACAATATTATCATCATCATCATCATGAACCTTTTCTAGTGTCCAGGTGTAATGACAACATGGGTGTGTTGATTGTTAAGTTGTCGAGGAAATTGAAGCTGTTGATCTGGAGTTTGACGTGTCTAAAGATTGTTTTTCTTGTTTTTTTTTTTTTCAATAACAAAGCATTGCACACGTGAAAATAAAATAAATAAATTTAAAAAATAATATATATATATATAGAGAGAGAGAGTAAGAGAGAGAGAGAGAGAGAGTAAGAGAGAGAGAGAGTAAGTAAGAGAGAGAGAGTATATATAAAAGAAAAAAAGGACGGGGGAGGTTGCATCTTCATTGTTTAATGAATTGCAATAATTTTCGTCTCTTCATTTCTTTTTTATACGGATTGTGGAACATTGCTCCTCTTTGCTGCATGTCATAATTAGGATCTATCTATCTATCTATCTATCTGTCTGTCTGTCTGTCTGTCTGTCTGTCTGTCTGTCTGTCTGTCTGTCTGTCTGTCTGTCTGTCTGTCTGTCTGTCTGTCTGTCTGTCTGTCTGTCTATCTATCTACCTACCTATCTATCTACCTATCTATCTATCTATCTATCTATCTATCTATCTATCTATCTATCTATCTATCTATCTATCTATCTATCTATCTATCTATCTATCTATCTATCTATCTATCTATCTATCTATCTATCTATCTATCTATCGATATGTTCCAACAACGACAAGCAACTATATGATGGTGATGATGTGTCCACTTACTAGACATATATGGACATGTTGAGATACAAATGACAAAGTGATGCCAGTGTTAAATAATAAAGTTTTGGGCTTATTTTGGAAATAAGAAATTTAAACGAATACTCCTAAATCATAATTTAATTTGAAGTTTAAATGTTGGTTATTTAGTTATGGTTATGGTTATGGTAGGCCCCGGTATCACTGCAAACGAATTAAAATACATAATTGCTCAACCGCTCGTGCCAGTGGAATCATCCGAATTACTATCTCATCTCCCAAACAAAGAAAGGTAGCTGTAATCCCCATCATAGTGGTCTCAGCACACGCCAAAAGACATAAGGCGAAACCGCACAGAAAGTGAACACAGCCAAATGTTTTTGGTCATACGATATCATCATTCATCGTAAACAATTGAAATATCGAAGCATGATCAAAACGGATGAAACACACAGTTCACGGTGTGCACATAGCACCTAACTCAGTAGCTCCTGCAATAAGCCGGAGTTTAAATGTATTCCCTTTCATTTTCATTTATTAACGCAACAAATAAAATATTGTACGTTCTAGGGAACATAATTAGCGTCACGCGTTGTTATTATTGTAATCACTATAATTGTATAAATAGCCACATTAAAAAAATAATAACCCATCATTATCTAAAGAATGAAACTCAAGCTTCTTCAACTTAATCGCGTGTACATATTTTAATATCGTTCTTAAGGACACTGGCAAGAAGGCAATGTTAACAGCATGAAAAATATATTCACATCAAAGCAAAAACCATCACAACTTAATTTAACAATTAGTAAAATGTTGTATCTACGCAACATTTCTGTGTGGTGTTCAAACAGGGACATTGAATAAGAAAACAGATAAGAAAATCGAAGCATTTTCTTGGCATGTTGAAATGAGGAGAAAACTGGGGAGAAAATAAGAAAAAAGCAACTTAATATAATTTGAAAGAGACAACTGAAATTGTTAGGACATGAGAAGAGACGCAATAGCCTACTGAAGGTCTTCGTAGAAGGTAGGGTAGACGAATAAGAGAAAGATTAAGACTAAAGTCGCCATCATCAAAAGATGGACAGGTGAGCCTATGACAGCATACACCATCAAGGCAAAAGACAGTAAAATGGCGATCCATTGAAGTCGATCATCTTTGATGTGCAGACGGCAACCGAAGAATGAATGAAGGACATTAAAGATACCTTGAACAAAATTCTTCAGTGGTGAGGGGAGTTCCAGTCAAAGGTCACTTGAGATAAGGCATGCTTGATATTGAGCGTGTTGTTGAGTGCTCTGAACAACACAATAGAGAAGGCTGACATCCGTAATGTAAATTGTAAAGGGCGTATAATTTAAACAAATGCAACTGAATCATGGACAGTAGACAAATAGATGAATAGACGTTTACAGGCCACAGAGATGGGATTTCTCAGAAGAATGTTGAAAGTTGGAAGTTACAACTGGCAAAATAAAAGGAAAGAAAGATCGCGGACGACAAAGAGAAAAAAATTCTGGATAGCTTGGTGTCATGGCATGGCAAACGATCAACAACAGAACTGATATGATGCACTGTAGATAGAAGATTGTGGAAGGGCATGATCGCCTACGCCAACCGGTATGGCATATCATGATGATGATGATAATTTAAAGCGAAGACAAAGTGAGGAAACAATGGCACAACTGTTTATTTTCATCTCTCTAAAAAGAAAATACGGCACAGAACGGATGTATTTCTGACTATATAGCACCAAATTCCTATTTGAAAATGTATAAGGCCTTATTTCATCGTCTCGACAGACAGTTGTTAGCGAGCGACTGTGGTTTGTTAGTAGTTTGGTAATATATTACTGTTTTATGATGGAAGCTGTGTTTTTGTTCTTAGCGCCTGGCTTCATCTCCTCTCTACTACCCTTTTATCTTTTAGTTTTGACATCATCACTACTTCAAAATGTTGCTGTGTCGTACTTTTTATTCTCCATGTGGTAGGATCTAACGCCAGATTTTCCGTGTCTTTCGCTACAACAGAAAGTAGAAACTCTCTCATGTTCTTCTCATGTGACGCGGCCACCTTAATCTCCGACTCCTTAGTGTTGCCATGACAGATGGGAGTTGGGTCGTTGCAAGACGTTAGATTTGCTTACTTTAGAAGGTGACGCAGATGAAAGCTGTTTAACCTTCTCTCAATCCCATCATCTCAAGTCCAGATTTATGTTCAATGTAGAAGGATGCTAAGCCCACAGCTTTGATAAATTAAAATCTCCGTCCTCATTTTTGTCACACACATATACACACACGTACGCACGCACACACTTACACATGATCATATCACCTATGGGGACTGGTTGTTCTCGAGTCAAGACGCCGGCCTCGAGACAGAGAGGTTGTGGATTCAAATCCTGGCTGCACCAGTTGGGATTTTTATTTGTGATTTTTCTCTGCGGAAACCACCCCTGGTCTCAGCAGTGAGGCCCGGCTTGAAGCGTCACTTACTCATCGACGAAAAAAATATGAGTACCTCCGAAGACGGAGTATTCTACCTGTGCGGCGAGGAACCCCTGTGCCCACGGCTGCCAGGGAAAAATGGATTAACACAAGTTCCTAGTCGCTAGAGACTTCGTCAGAGGTCAAAGCTGGCGAACGCATTAAAAAAATGTTTAATAAAATCACCTATAAAAAGTTTTAAAAAATATAGCCGCCACAACATATCCCCCAGGCTCTGTAAAGAACCTTTAAGTTTTACTCTTTTTCTTACCACAGTTGTGTATCACTGATGCTTTAGTTTTCTTGCTGTGCTGATTTCACAAATTTAACCTGTCCATAGGATTCTTCTATTGAACATTCACATTTCAAAACGTCATCGTTTACTTTATACAAAACATTTAACATTTAAATTTAAATATTTCACAAAACAATAAATGTCAACTTTGTCATTCTTGATAGGTTTACTCACGTAAATCATAAATCATAAATCTACGAATATTTCTTCCTCTCCCTCTTCTTCTTATTCTTCCCATTACACTGGCAATCGTTGGAGCATCACTGACAGACTTAATCACTGACAGACTTAATCACTGACAGACTTAATCACTGACAGACTTAATCACAGACAGACTTAATCACTGACAGACTGTCTCCATTTCACTCTATCTTCAGCCATTCTCTGCGACTCTTTGATGCTATTTTCCCTTCTTATTTCCTCTTTGCCTACCTCTAATATACTATAGACACAAAAACTAAATTTAAAAAATGGATCATTCTCGTGTTGTGTCACGAAATAGAATCAATTCGATATAATATTGTAATTTTTAGTTTGCTTTTAACGCCTCTTTTGCCTTTCCGCGTCGTGCGAGGTAATATAGAGTGTTCGGGTAGTGTGTCTCCAGGACTGTGTTCATTGTAATGTTTACTTTCATTCATCATCACTGAGTGCCGTCTCCGAATCGAAGGTTGGCTACCAGAGAGCGCCATTCCGATCTGTTTCTTTCTTTGATGGTGCAGGTTGTCATAGGCTGTCTTGTCCATCTTTTGATGCTACTCGTCCATGTTGGCCTTGGTCTGCCTCTGCCTCTATTATCATGTATTTTCCCTTCCAATACTACTTTTAGTAGCTCCAATGCTCCAAAAATTGCATTTGTCATGTTCTAATTATTTTTAGTGGTTCTCTTTTTAATTTTTAGTTGTTTTAAAACTTCATCATTTGTTCTTTTTTCTTTCCATTCAATTCTACATATTCTTTTATAAATGCACATTTCAATGACTTCAATTTTCTGTTGTGTTTTCTTGTCTAATGTCCATGTTTCTGCACCATACAGGAATACTGAGAAGATATAACATTTTGCTATTCTTGGTTTTAGCCCTGGTGTTATTTGTTTTGATGTTAGTATACTTTTCATGACATTAACATTACTTTTTGCCATTCCTATTCTTTTGTTTATTTCAGTTGTACATTTTCCATCACTGGTTATAGTATGTCCAAGGTAGTTGTAGTTCTGAACTGTCTCCAGGTCTATTCCTTCAATTTTGAGATCCACTTGTGGGTTTAATGTTTACTTTAGAATATCGGTTTTGATAATATGCTGGTGAACGTATAGTATTTTTGCCCATGAATGTCATCATGTTTCTTGGATTCTTCCTCTTCTTCGTTCCCCTCTTCTTCTTCTTCTTTGTCCTCTTCTTTGTCTTCTTCTTCTTCGTCCTCTTCTTTGTCTTCTTCTTCTTCTTTGTCCTCTTCTTTGTCTTCTTCTTCTTCTTTGTCCTCTTCTTTGTCTTCTTCTTCTTCTTTGTCCTCTTCTTTGTCTTCGTCTTCTTCGTCCTCTTCTTTGTCTTCTTCTTCTTCTTTGTCCTCTTCTTTGTCTTCTTCTTCTTCGTCCTCTTCTTTGTCTTCTTCTACTTCGTCCTCTTCTTTGTCTTCTTCTTCTTCGTCCTCTTCTTCGTCCTCTTCTTCTTCTTTGTCCTCTTCTTTGCCTTTTCTTCTACTTCGTCTTCGTCATATTCTTTGTCTTCTTCGTCCTCTTCTTCTTCTTTGTCCTCTTCTTTGCCTTTTCTTCTACTTCGTCTTCGTCATATTCTTTGTCTTCTTCGTCCTCTTCTTCTTCTTTGTCCTCTTCTTTGCCTTTTCTTCTACTTCGTCTTCGTCATATTATTTGTCTTCCTCGTCCTCTTCTTCTTCTTTGTCCTCTTCTTTGTCCTCCTTTTCTTCTTCCTCGTCCTCTTCTTCTTCTATTCCTGGAACATCTAGGATTGTATTAGCTCAATTTTCACGCTTAGACTATGGTTCGCGTGTAAGGGCTTCACACGGGTCTTTGTCTTGCTGTAATACATGTGCATGTCTGAAGATTTCCCTTGCAGCTGATTTTCCGCACTTCCTCAAGAGTCTGTTTTTTTTTTTTTTTTTTTGCTCTGCCTTGGAATTTCTGGTGCGGTGGATGAATTCCTTTAAGCTTTTCGAACCAGGCGAGGGTTTTGTACCTTCTACGGAGCACAGGGAGCTCAAGATCTGCTGTTTTCTCTGAATATAAACAATGTATATAGTTTAAATAAAACTCTAGACTCGGAGTTTCCCCTGTGTTTGTCAACTGCCCCCAGCACTACCTACAAATTAATAACTACTATGAGTTCACGTCACTCCTTCTGATGAAAGAGATGGGAGTTGAGATGGGCACAGCCAAAAACAAGAAACTTAGTGGGCGTATGAGAAGGCTTATCAACCAACATAGAACTGGAGTCGTCAGTCGCTGGACACTGTGAGGCTTGCTGAGGAGGGGATCTGAGCACCTATGAACATGTTCGGAGTACAATGATGATGACCCGTAAATAACTCAATAAGAACTTATCCCTGATAAATCTTTGCTGAGACCCATCTTTGATGATAAGAAGATTGAGACCCATCTTTGATGATAAGAAAGAGCACTCCTCTGCTGTTGGGCCCAGATTACCAAATCAAATCTCTTATCCACGAGTCCCTAGAAAAGACCCATCTTTTATTTGATATGGAGAATACGCCCCTGATGCCATAGACTGACTTGGTATTTCATGCAAAATGAATCACCTGTGGCTAAAAACCTGTACGTAAATTCCTGTGTGTCACATTCACGCTTCGGCTTGACGCAATATAAAATTATTCATTAATTCTGAAAGAAGCAATCTAGATAACAACTAAACTTTTCATGGGGCATATAAAAGAATATTTCTATGAGCTGTTTCATGTTTATGGACGGTAGCAGCTACATATAATACATACAGGTACATTTTATCGTCTTTACTAAATAGACACCTGAAGTCAATCTATTTCTAACACAAATCGTGTGTTTGCGAACATTTCTGCAGATTTCATATTGTATAAAAAGTGTTTTTGATTTTTATTTTCTGAATTATTTGCCATATTTTCATTATGCCTAGTAATGTAAAAATTCATACGTGGCCGTTGCAAGAAAGTAATGCCATTGGTTAGAATTTCCAGATAATTAACCCATTTTTTCAAGTCTCAAGTTTCGAGTAAGTTTTTAGACAAGACCTGAGCTGTGCGGTTCTATAGTGGTAATGCAGATTGGATTTTGTATAGTGTCATTTCCATCTCATCCATTACATCGATTGTAGTTATTATTCATTTTATTATGTTTTCATTTGTTTGCTTTGGTTTTATATTTCCTGTAGAAGTATATTTGTTACAACATCGGATATAGCCCTGTGGTGTCTTCCAGCAAGGTAAAGCATATATTTTAAAATATTATTTCTCCTTATAATTATTGATAACATTTGTTTCGTCATCTCTCCGTGTATTTTTTTGTACTTAGCTTTAGCCTCTGGTTAAGTCCCTAAAGTCTAGAACTTAATTCACGTGTTAATCCGTTTTTCCCTGGTAGACGTATGCACAGGGGTCTCTCGCCACGCAGGCAGATAACTCCGACTTCGGAGGCAGTGATATTTTTTTTTCGTCGATGAGTAGTTGACGTTTCAAGCCGAGCCTAGCTGCTAAGACCAGGGGTGGTTGCCGCAGAGAGAAATCATAAATACAAATTCCAATTGGTGCAGCCGGGATTAGAACTCACAACTTCTCTGTCTCGATACCAGCACCTTGCCTCGAGACAAATCAGTTCCCTTGTCAATGCATTATATTATTGTCAAGTCAGTTATATTTTTGTTAGCTGCCACCGTGGATTTGATCATGTAAAGACAAAACCTCTATTCATGTATGCAAAGTCAAAAATCAAAGGACTAAGCAGTAAAAGTATCGAAAAATTGTTTCCAGCATTAAGGCGATGAAGCACGTGAAAAGACATGGTCACTAGCATCCACTGCTTTAATTCTCCGCTGCAGCATTCTCGGCAATACCGTCATCCAACATGCAACCAGATTAAAAGAACTTGCACGAAGTATTTTAAGGCTGACGTAGCTTAACTCCCCTTAACTGATATAAACACCAATATAATCCAAACATAGAAAGCGGAGTTTTGTTTATTTTTCCCTTGATTGTTCTCCACTAAGACCAGATACACGTAAAATTGCAATTGTGTTTTGAACATATTTATAGCTTTCATTAGTTTTTTTTTTTTTTCTAATTTCAAGAACTATGTCTGGAAAAAAAAAAAGAACAGAAATGTTATAATAGCCAAATTTAACTGTACGAAATTTCTCAGTTTTTTATTTATTTTTCTTCACTTAGCGGGTTTGCACTGCTCTATGTTTCTCACCCTGCGCTCCAATTCATTCTTCTTTAACACACGCGTATTTGTGTCGCTTTTCTAACCTTTGATTGTGTTGATTTGTCTACAAGGCAGTAGTTGTCCGCAGTTAACGTTGTCTATTCTATAACTGAAGTCGTATTATCAAACTACCCAGCATATCATATACTCTTGTTTGCACCAAATTAGTGATTCAAATCTATCATAGCTATAATTAAATCAATGTAATCTAGTCTTAAACTGAAACTGGAGGATGTTGATGGGTGCCTCCGGGATGTGTGATTCACTTGAAGAAGAAAATGTGCAAGTTAATTGCTACAGCAACATCAAGAACTACTACAAATATCTCCGTTACTGACAATGTTATTGTTACTATCTTTAAAAAAACATCAAAGAGAACTTAGGGCTAAAGAAGTCTCAAAACAGAGCGCTTAAAAAAAAAAAAAAAAAAAAAAAAAAAAGCAGGCGCACTAGAGAAAATAGTGCAAATCATAGTGTTTAACGGAAAAATTAGTAGAAATCATAGTGCGTCGCGAGGGAGCCGCGATAGCTCAGTGGTTAGTGAACTGGACTACAAAGGACAAAAGGTAGGGTTAGATCCCAACCGACGGCTTCCGGGTTCACCCAGCCTTAAATGTGTACCGGATTTGTTTCTGGGAAAGTAAAGCAGCACGGGCGTAATACCGACCACATTACCCCAAAAATAAAAAATCATGTGCTGAAGGTCTGTAAAAGTTATGGTCACTAATACCATATTCCATATTCGCCACTTGGTGGGACGGGGCTCTTTACTTTTTTTATAGTGCGTCGCGGAGAAAATAGTGCAAATCGTAGTGCGTCGCGGAGAAAATAGTGCAAATCGTAGTGCGTCGCGGAGAAAATAGTGCAAATCATAGTGCGTCGCGGAGAAAATAGTGCAAATCGTAGTGCGTCGCGGAGAAAATAGTGCAAATCGTAGTGCGTCGCGGAGAAAATAGTGCAAATCATAGTACGTTGCAGAGAAAATAGTGCAAATCATAGTACGTTGTGGAGAAAATAGTGCAAATCGTAGTACGTTGCGGAGAAAATAGTGCAAATCGTAGTGCGTCGCGGAGAAAATAGTGCAAATCATAGTACGTTGCGGAGAAAATAGTGCAAATCGTAGTGCGTCGCGGAGAAAATAGTGCAAATCATAGTACGTTGCGGAGAAAATAGTGCAAATCATAGTACGTTGCGGAGAAAATAGTGCAAATCGTAGTACGTCGCGGAGAAAATAGTGCAAACGATAGTTCGTCGCGGGGAAAATAGTGCAAATAAAATTGCGTTGTAAAGTGCATATCACAATGCTTCGCTAGTCACTTTGTGAAAAAATATGTTACTAGTATCATTATAATAGATCACACACGAAAGAAGAAGAAGAAGGAAGTAAATAATTATTCACAAAATGCTATAAATAGTCTGTCATCTGGCATGACCAAACAATCCTTGACCTTCGAAAGAAAGTCACTGCTCCAACAGTCATGGCTAATGGCCTCCATAGCAGCTCTAGGCAAGTTTTTTATGTAAACACGTCGTTAAATCTTCCACAAACTTCAGAAATATCCCCAATATTCTGTCTAGTTTCTTCATACACCTTCTACACATCATCATCATGTGTCATACCGGTTGGCGTAGGCGATCATGTCCTTCCACAATCTTCTATCTACAGTGCATCGTATCAGTTGTGTTGTTGACTGTTTTCCATGCCATGACACCATGACATTTTTTCTCTCTTTGTCGTCCGCGATCTCTCTTTCCTTTTATTTTGCCATTTGTAACCAAGTATTCCAACTATCCTCTTCTCATGATGTGCCCGAAAAATGTTGACTGTTTCTTTCTGATGATTTTTAGGAGTTCCCTTTTTGTGTTGGCCTCTTTGAGAATAACCTCATTTGTCTTTTTTAGCTGTCCAGGGAACTTTCAACATTCTTCTGAGAAATCCCATCTCTATGGCCTCTAATCGTCTTTTCATTTGTTTGTCTACTGTCCATGATTCGCTTACATAGGTCAGAATTGGTTCTATAAAGCACCGATGAAAAGACATAGATTTGACATAGATTTATTGCACACATTTTCACCTTCTACTACCTTTCTTATTCTTCATTTCACCAACTCGCTACACAAAAAAATCAAATGCAATATTCGCACGTGAAGTGATTTTCTATCAATATTTTATACACCACAACAGATTCGATTTTCTCGCCCATAATATAACAAGAATCTCCTCACAGTTGACGGTTTATGGCTTACTTTCATCTTCCACAAGGTTTATCGGTAATTTTTTAACGGTAATTCTTAGACTTATGTTACTATCTGCATTTTTTGCCGTGGCATCTGCTTTGTGTCTGCATTTTTACAAGATTTGCTTTTCGTGGCTGTTATTTTCCACTAAAAAAATAATCTTTCATTGAGAAATCTACAAGTCAATCTTTTAGATATGATTTATATATAACTGATAAAGAATTGCATTCCCTTTGAATTATTGATATATAACTGAAATAGAATTGCATTCCATTTGAACTATTGATATATAACTGAAATAGAATTTCATTCTTTTTTGGACTGTTTATATGTAAGTGAAATAGAATTGCATTTCTATTGAACTATTAATATATAATTTCAAATCCCCTTGAACTACTAATCATCATCATCAAGCACCATGCCTGCTGCGTAGGTGATCATGTCTCTCCACAACTTTCGATCTCAACAATTACTTATCATTTCTGCTGTTGACCTTCTGCCAAGACATTCTCTTAAGCTGCATAGTATCTTTTCTCTTTGATTCCCTCTATCTCTTCGTCCCTCATTTTTGAAAGGTATCACAATATATTCCAGCTGTTCCCTTTCCAGTACATGGCAAAAAAATTATGATTGTTTCTCCAAATTTTGGAGATTAGCTCTCCTTTTGTTTTGCCCTCTTTCAGAACGTTTTCACTACTCTTCTTAGCTGTTCTTGGCATTCTCAACATTCTTTTGTTGAACCACATTTATGCAGCTTCCAGCGATTTTCTTGTCTGTTGTCCTATTGTCTATGATTCACATCCATATGTAAAGACTGACTCTACATAACATTTAAGAAATAGTTTTCTTGTTTTTATTGTTGAAAATGGAATGCACAGTATCTTCCTCAATCTTTTTGGAAAGCTGCTTTTGCCTGAGCTATTCTTCGTTTCACCTCTGATCTACAATCTGAGGTTAATATTGTTTCCAGATATTTAAATTCATTTACCTGTTAAAATAGTGTTCCATGTGACCTTATTGTGCATTGCGGTGATATTGTTTTCTTTGTTGCTACCATTACCTATGTCCTTTTGCTATTGAGAGTGATTATTTTATTTTTTGCTTTCCTTCTCCATGTCTAGCATTTCTTGTAACTGATTTTCACTCTTAGCGATAAAGACTGTACCATCAGCATTCCTGAGATTATTTAGATATGAACTACTAATAGGGAACTGAAATCTAAAAGTACAATTCTAAACAATTTCAATCCAAATAAGTTGTTTATAAAACTAAATTATTTTTGAGAATAATGTTTTTGACAATCTCTGAAATCTTTATCAACATAACTCTGTTGAGTGAAGATCTTTTCCATAGAGTTCTTTTCTATTCATCTTCTTCCTAGCCACTAAACCTCAGGGCTGCTACAACAACATTGATGGTTCAAAGTTCTATCATTCTTCCTACCTACTAAACATTTAGAGCTGCTACAACAACATTGATGGTTCAAAGTTCTATCATTCTTCCTACCTACTAAACATTTAGAGCTGCTACAACAACATTGATGGTTCAAAGTTCTATCATTCTTCCTACCTACTAAACATTTAGAGCTGCTAGAACAACATTGATGGTTCAAAGTTCCATCATTCTTCCTACCTACTAAACATTTAGAGCTGCTACAACAACATTGATGGTTCAAAGTTCCATCATTCTTCCTACCTACTAAACATTTAGAGCTGCTACAACAACATTGATGGTTGAAAAGTTCCATCATTCTTCCTACCTACTAAACATTTAGAGCTGCTACAACAACATTGATGGTTGAAAAGTTCCATCATTCTTCCTACCTACTAAACATTTAGAGCTGCTAGAACAACATTGATGGTTCAAAGTTCCATCATTCTTCCTACCTACTAAACCTTAGAGCTGCTAGAACAACATTGATGGTTCAAAGTTCTATCATTCTTCCTACCTACTAAACCTCATGGCTGCTAGAACAACATTGATGGTTCAAAGTTCTATCATTCTTCCTACCTACTAAACCTCATGGCTGCTAGAACAACATTGATGGTTCAAAGTTCCATCATTCTTCCAACCTACTAAACCTTAGAGCTGCTAGAACAACATTGATGGTTCAAAGTTCTGTCATTCTTCCTACCTACTAAACCTCAGGACTGCTACAACAACATTGATGGTTCAAAGTTCCATCATTCTTCCTACCTACTAAACCTCAGGGCTACTACAACAACATTGATGGTTCAAAGTTCCATCATTCTTCCTACCTACTAAACCTTAGAGCTGCTAGAACAACATTGATGGTTCAAAGTTCCATCATTCTTCCTACCTACTAAACCTCAGGACTGCTACAACAACACTGATGGTTCAAAGTTCCATCATTCTTCCTACCTACTAAACCTCAGGGCTACTACAACAACATTGATGGTTCAAAGTTCTATCATTCTTCCTACCTACTAACGCTCAAAGCTATAGGAACACATTGATTCTTCAACAAACTTCTCATTCTCTATATTTGCGACTAGTCCACCGCTCATTGTCAACAGACGAAACGAAGGCCTGTCTATTCTGTGATGCTATCTTCCCATGATTTATTTGTTACGCTTTAAACGTTTTCACTCCCCTTTTCTTGCAAGACAGCTTTTGCTCGGCTCGACCAGCGTGAAATATATGGCTGTAACACCTAAGTTTACATAACCTGATGGTCGTCACGAAATCTCATTATGGACCTTTATGTTACTTGGTTCTACTTTGAACTTCTTAATTTATAGCTCTGTCCAAGTAGGACGTAGGTTATTAGTGCGACTTTTCTATGGCATCTCTTGTGAATTTGACAAGTTGATATTTGGTTAGTTGGTTGGTTGGCTAGTTTGTAATTGGATGGTTGGTTGGTTAGTCGATATTTGGTTGGTTGGCTAGTCGATATTTGTTTGGTTGGTTGGCTAGTCGATATTTGTTTGGTTGGTTGGCTAGTCGATATTTGTTTGGTTAGTTGGCTAGTCGATATTTGTTTGGTTGGTTGGCTAGTCGATATTTGTTTGGTTGGTTGGTTAGTCGATATTTGTTTGGTTGGTTGGCTAGTCGATATTTGTTTGGTTGGTTGGCTAGTCAATATTTGTTTGGTTGGTTGGCTAGTCGATATTTGTTTGGTTGGTTGGCTAGTCGATATTTGTTTGGTTGGTTGGCTAGTTGATATTTGTTTGATTGGCTAGTCGATATTTGTTTGGTTGGTTGGCTAGTTGATATTTGTTTGATTGGCTAGTCGATATTTGTTTGGTTGGTTGGCTAGTTGATATTTGTTTGATTGGCTAGTCGATATTTGTTTGGTTGGTTGGCTAGTTGATATTTGTTTGATTGGCTAGTCGATATTTGTTTGGTTGGTTGGCTAGTCGATATTTGTTTGGTTGGTTGGCTAGTAGATATTTGTTTCGTTGGCTAGTCGATATTTGTTTGGTTGGCTAGTGGATATTTGTTTGGTTGGCTAGTTGATATTTGTTTGGTTGGCTAGTCGATATTTGTTTGGTTGGCTAGTTGATATTTGTTTGGTTGGCTAGTCGATATTTGTTTGGTTGGCTAGTTGATATTTGTTTGGTTGGCTAGTCGATATTTGTTTGGTTGGCTAGCTAGTTGATATTTGTTTGGTTGGCTAGTCGATATTTGTTTGGTTGGCTAGTAGATATTTGTTTGGTTGGCTAGTTGATATTTGTTTGGTTGGCTAGTCGATATTTGTATGGTTGGCTAGTCGATATTTTGTTTGGTTGGTTGACTAGTAGATATTTGTTTGGTTGGTTGGCTAGTAGATATTTGTTTGGTTGGTTGGCTAGTCGATATTTGTTTGGTTGGTTGGCTAGTAGATATTTGTTTGGTTGGCTAGTCGATATTTGTTTGGTTGGCTAGTCGATATTTGTTTGGTTGGCTAGTCGATATTTGTTTGGTTGGCTAGTCGATATTTCTTTGGTTGGCTAGTCGATATTTGTTTGATTGGCTAGTCGATATTTGTTTGGTTGGCTAGTCGATATTTGTTTGGTTGGCTAGTCGATGTTTGGTTGGTTGTTTGGCTAGTTGATATTTGTTTGGTTGGTTAGTCGATATTTGTTTGGTTGGCTAGTCGATGTTTGGTTGGTTGTTTGGCTAGTTGATATTTTCATTGGTTCATTGGCTAGTCGTTATTTGGTTGGTTGGTTGGTTGGTTGGCTAGTCAATATTTGGTTGATTGATTGGTTGGTTAGTTGGCTAGTCGATATTTGGTTGGTTGGTTGGCTAGTTGATATTTGGTTGGTTGGTTGGCTAGTCTATATTTGGTTGGTTGGTTGATTGGTTAGTTGGCTAGTAGATATTTGATTGGTTGGCTGGTTAGTTGGCTAGTCGATATTTGGTTGGTTGGTTAGTTGGTTAGTTGGCTAGTCCAAATTTTGGTTAGTTGGTTGGTTGGTTATTTGGCTAGTCGATATTTGTTTGGTTGGTTGGTTAGTTGGCTAGTCGATATTTAGTTGGTTGGTTATTTGGCTAGTCGATATTTGGTTGGTTGGTTGGTATTTGGCTAGTTGATATTTGGTTAGTTGATTGTTGGTTAGTTGGCTAGTCGATATTTGGTTGGTTGGTTAACTGGCTAGTCGATATTTGGTTGGTTGGTTAGCTGGCTAGTCGATATTTGGTTGGTTGGCCAGTTGAAATTGTGTTGGTTGGTTGGTTGGTTGGTTGGTTGACTAGTCTATATTTGGTTGGTTGGTTGGCTAGTCGATATTTGGTTGGTTGGTTGGCTAGTTGATATTTTCGGTGGTTGATTTGCTAGTCGATATTTGGTTGGTTGTTGAATTATTTTCACCTCTCATTGAACCTATGCTGGTTCACAAGTCTTCCCCGTTCTCTCTGCAGCTTTATTTAAATTAGGCAATATCCCTCATGACTTGAACATCTGGGAGTCACACCACGGCTGCATATTCACCAACTGCATCAATCGTTACCGATGTATGATCTATCCATCATTATGACAGATATGAGTGCACTCATAAATTTACTGAAAAGACCGTAGCAAGGTGCACGACAACCGTAGCATCGGCGCAGAACAATTAAAGCGAAACCTTTGGTTGTCTTGATACAGCAGTTATCCTCACAGTTGAAAGCAAACGGCTGCCGAATAAATCCTACGCTGGTTATATTGAACAGCTATCGAAACCATGACGTAGTACGCACAACGACTTGACAACAGAGGAACGACGTATTCACACCGCCTATTTCACTACATAGAACGCAGCCAGTGCACAAACTCTGCAGCAACGGCGCAGAATCCTAACAGTGGAGCCTCGTGTTGACCTCTCTACATGGATCTACATCAACGAGCGGAAATTAATTAACCCTCGGTTCAATTTCTTCGACGCTCAATGGAACACAAATTGTATTCCATCATAGTGGAACCGGAAGTCCGCCTCTGCGGTAAATAATAAAATGTTCATTTATATAGCTATTTGGATAGTTGGGATGAAAGAAGTGCCCGTTATTGTTGAAAGTAAGTTATGTAGAACTTAATAAGAGTTGTTTGTTCGTGAGATTGTGTGGAGTGTGAAAAGCTATTTAAAAAAAAAAAAACACCTCATAAGTAAAGATAATATTCTGAGCTACAGTAGAGCAATTGTTGTGGTGATTCATGATTGTACAAAGAAGTTACGACGGTGGTTTTCTAATGCCTTCCGTCGGTTTGTTTACGGTTGGCTTCGCTAGCCTTTGACTAAAATGTCTCACCCGCAGAGAAAATTGAAGGACAAAGAGATAGAGGAAAGCAAAGAGAAAAAATGCCAGAGAGCTTAAGAGAACGGCTTGGCAGAAGGTTAAAAACAGAAATGATAAATAAATGTCGAGATCGAAAGTTGTGGAGAGACATGATCACCTACGCCAACAGGCCTGGCACTTGATGATGATGATGATGATAATGATGACAGTAGAGCAATGGTTAATGAATTAATTGGCTGAGGTCAAGAGGTCAGGCTTGATTCCTATTGACGGTTTCTAGGTTCAGCCAGCCATAAACTGGTACCAGATATATTTTTTCTTATAAAGAAAAGCAGCACTGGCGTAGTCCTGACTATTAATGCGACCAAATAATTTACTAGAGGTGGAAATTGATGGGCAGTCATTTTTTTTTAAAATGTCTTTTATCGCTATACTTGTACGTGATGTAGTTATGTCCATTTTTTCCCCCCTCAGTATCAGAGACATGTACACTGACAAGAACTAACGAATTTCATGTCTGAAATAAAGTCAGTGTGTCGTGAGAACTTTTGAAGCACGTTAGTTGAATCCAGTTTACATTCTATAACCACGTCGTGAGAAAAGAATAGCTTAAATATATAATAATAACAGCAGACAAGATGAAATGACACACTAACAAAGTAAAGTAACAATAGCGAAATTCTACAGTCTAACAACCTAACAAAGATCTACCTACAGTAGAACTGATTAAAAAAAAAAAAACAATGAGGCTAGGAAGACGTGTAGCGTTATCGCACACGCCTTTGGCATTTGATGATGATGATGATGATAGTGATGATGATGATGATGATGATAATGATGATGATGATGATGATGATAATGATGATGATGATAATCATGATGATGATGGTGATGATGATGATGATGATGATGACGATGATGATGATAATTATGATGATGATAATTATGATGATGATGATGATGATGATGGTGGTGGTGGTGCTGCATTGTACACTGTGGAATCTCATTATGATAAAGAGTTTACATTATTTCATCTTTTATACATCATAAAAGACACAGCAGCCTGCTAAAAGTAATCTTGGAAGGGAAAATGCAAGGTAAAAGAGGCAGAGGCAGACCAAGACTAACATGGACGAGTAAATTATAAAAATGGACAAGTCAGACTATAACAACCTGCACTATCCATACAAGAGACAAAGCGAAATGTCGCTCCATGGTAGCCAACCTTTGATGCAGAGACGGCACTCAATGATGATGATGATGTTGATAGTATGCCATTATATATAAAGTATATTTTACAGCAGAGGCAGCTGCGATGGCACATTGGTTAATGAATTGGACTACAATGGACAAGACTTCCGGGTTCACCCAACCTTAAATGGGTACCGGTTTTTTTATCATTTTTCTAGGAAAACAAAGGGGCACATGCGTAATACCAACCACATTACCCCAAAAACTCATGTACCGAAGGTCTGTAAAAAATATGGTCAATGACACCATATTCCCTATACGACACTTTGCGTGACATGCTCTTTACTTTACATGTTTATATGTTACCGCAGTCATTAATGTAGTTATTGAGTTATTTGCGGGTCATCATTATTACACTCAGAACATGTCCATATGTGCTCAGATCACTTCCTCAGCAAGTTCTGCAGTGTCCAGCGACTGACGACTTCAGTTCTCTGTTGGTTGATTAGTCTTCTTACACGCCCACTAAGTTTCTCGTTTCTGGTAAATAGTCATAAATGTAGTAAGTTTATTCAGCCACAAGGAGAAACAATCGAAAATTGTCAGCTTGTGAGTCGTTTCTAAAAATGTTTCTAAATCAATTGATGGTTTGATTTGAGATGTTTCTGACATCTAAAAACACGTTCTGAGGTTCACATTGTTTTATTATTATTTTTTTAAATCAATACTAATCAATATACTGTACAGTATTATTATTGGCCCTCTTCATCCAAAAAATGTAATACATCGGTGTCCCGTTCAATGTAGAGTGCGTTGCTGCATTTGAAACCAACTTTAATGTGCATGTAGAGTGTGTTGTTGCATTTGAAATCAACTTTAAAGTGCATGTAGAGTGTGTTGTTGCATTTGAAACCAACTTTAATGTGCATGTAGAGTGTGTTGCTGCATTTGAAACCAACTTTAATGTGCATGTAGAGTGTGTTGTTGCATTTGAAACCAACTTTAAAGTGCACGCAGGGTGCGTTGCTGCATTTGAAATCAACTTTAATGTGCATGTAAGTGTGTTGTTGCATTTGAAACCAACTTTAATGTGCATGTAGAGTGTGTTATTGCATTTGAAACCAACTTTAATGTGCATGTAGAGTGTGTTGTTGCATTTGAAACCAACTTTAAAGTGCATGTAGAGTGTGTTGTTGCATTTGAAACCAACTTTAATGTGCATGTAGAGTGTGTTTTTGTATTTGAAACCAACTTTAATGTGCATGTAGAGTGTGTTGTTGCATTTGAAACCAACTTTAATGTGCATGTAGAGTGTGTTGTTGCATTTGAAACCAACTTTAATGTGCATGTAGAGTGTGTTGTTGCATTTGAAAACAACTTTAATGTGCATGTAGAGTGTGTTGTTGCATTTGAAACCAACTTTAATGTGCATGTGGAGTGCGTTGTTGCATTTGAAACCAACTTTAATGTGCATGTAGAGTGTGTTGTTGCATTTGAAACCAACATTAAAGTGCAACTCTACCTTATTTAATCTCAACATATATTTCTACCCCGCCCCACTCCAGTAGCTCGTACTTTACACCACACTTCTTCTACTTTACTTCCTAATTTGCCTTGAAGTGTCGATGGTAGTTTTTTTTTTTAATTCTATCACCGCTGGTCTTTCATCCTAGAGACTAGGAACTGAATTTTGCGTGTTAATTTGTTATTCTCTGGCAGCCGTGAGCACATGAGTCTCTCGCCTCATAGGCAGATAACTTCGTCTTCGGATGTTCTCATAATTTGTCCGTCTATGAGTAATTGACGCTTTAAGCCGAACCGCATTGCTGAGACCAGGAGTGGCTGCCGCAGAGAGAAATCATAAATAAAAATCACAACTTGTGCAGCCGAGATTTAAACTTACAACCTCTCTGTCTCGAGACCAGTGTCTTGCCACGAGACCAACCAGTCCCTAGAGGGACGATATAATGTTCGGGTTCATGCTCTCTTATTGGCCTCTGCTGCTGTTATTTTTCCTAGTGTTTGTAATATTCCATCAATCCATCTTTAGCTCTTATGTTGGCCTCTGCTGCTGTTATGTTTCCTAGAGTTTCTAATATTCCATCAATCCATCTTCAGCTCTTATGTTGGCCTCTGCTTCTGTTTTGTTTCCTAGCGTTTCTAATATTCCATCAATCCATCATTTTTGTGGTTATCCTTGGGTCTCCTTTGTGTCCGGTGGTTTGGCTAACTTACATGTGTAGTCCATAAGGTAATAAATAAAGGGAAGACAGTGCATACCCCCGTCATACACCTGTTCTAACTTCGAAATTGTCTGTGAAGTCTACTGCTGTTCTAAGTGTGCAGCAGCTGTTGTTAATGTAAATACTTTTAATAAGATTGGTTAGATGTTGGCTTACTTCGTATGATGTTCGTGTCCATAGTTGCTCTCTGTTTACTCGGTCGAATGATTTTTCTTGATCTATGAAAGCTACACTGCACTACTCGAAAATCAATAATCTAATCTTGAATTCGTCATGTGCGCACACACATACACACAAATATGAACACGCGCATACTAGCATACACACACTAACATACACACTAGCATACACACACTAACATACACACTAGCATACACACTAGCATACACAAACTAACATACACACTAGCATACACACACTAACATACACACACTAACATACACACTAGCATACACACACTAACATACACACTAAAGGGGATAGTTCGTTCGACGTTGGTATCTGAGCAGGAACGACCCAAAGGGTTCAAAGCTTTCCACTGACGTTTTATTTATTTTTTTTTTATTTAATAAAGAACCAGTAGTTTCTTAATGTCATTACGGTCTCTGGTATCATGGTCATATGAACCAATGCCTAGCCCTTTCGGATAACAGTAATTAACAGTAATTCCATGTACACTCGTTGACATTAAAGAACCTATAGCAGTTGTTGACGGATTGCCACGCGTTGATGCGTACAGGTTGCCCTTGACTCATTTGATGTGGCGGGTCGTAATGGCTTTCTTGACATTCCTGGCTTTTACTGGAGAAGTTGGAGTTCGTCTATCCCAGGCTATGGTGGGAAACTACTAGTCCAGCCCAGAGGTACTGCTATACTGGGTCCAGATATCAGTAACAGCCACCACTACAGGGAACACGGCGATCCTAGCTTCTGTTAGCCATTCTGTTTTGACGCAGACTGTTACCAGGGGAGACGACGAGGAGGTAGAACTGCTAGGCCTTGGTCAGCTGATGGTGCGCCGACCCTGCTATTGCGATCGCAGGTCGCAGGCGCTTCTGCTCCCCCACCTATAGCAGTTACAATGGAAAAGAGAAGGTCATAATTTTGACCGCTATCAGGGCGAAATTTCAGCAAACCCCTAACCACTCAGTGGATCACAGGCAGTGCTGCGGAGTTCGTGCGTGTGGGTCAGGGTTCTTCTTGATTTCTCTCTCGAGATTCTCGAGGGGGATATCTAGTTACCTACTTATTCATCCGGCGTGCAGTGATCCTAACATTTACAAACAAAAACATAACCACATGCACTAATGTACAGATGCACTAGCATATATTAACATACACATAGACACACTAACATACACAGAAGCAAAGCTGTTTGTAAGCCTGCAGTTTTATTATAATAACAATGTGCTAATTACTGGTTGATTTGGGTGTACAAGAAAGTAATTTTATAAAAATTATTTCTTATTTTAATAGTGTCTTGTCGTGCCTCGTTTCGCCTTCACATCTCGCCGTATTTTGTCTTGTCTTATCTCACCTAGTCTTGTGTTGTCTCTGTCTCATCTGTTTTGTTTTGTCTCGTCTTACCTTGTCTTGACTCGTCCCACCTTGTCTTGTATCATCTTGTTTTTTCTTGCCTCGTCTTACCTTGTCTTGTCGTATCTTGTCTTTGCGTGTCTCGTTTTACCCTGTCTTGTCTTGACTCGTCCCACCTTGTCTTGTATCATCTTGTTTTTTCTTGCCTCGTCTTACCTTGTCTTGTCGTATCGTGTCTTTGCGTGTCTCGTTTTACCCTGTCTTGTCTTGTCTCGTCCAACCTTGTTTTGTTTCATCTCGCCTTGTCTTGTCTCGTCTTATTTTGTCTTGTCTTGCCTCGTCTTACATTGTCTTGTCATATTTTGTCTTATCTCATCTCGCCTTGTCTTCTCTCATCTCGCTTGTCTTGTCTTATCACATCTCGCCTTGTCTTGTCTCGTCTTTCCTTATCTTGTCATGTTTTGTCGTATCTCATCTCGCCTTGTCTTATCTCATCTCGCATTGTCTTGTCTTGTCTTGTCTTGTCTTGTCTTGTCTTGTCTTGTCTTGTCTCGTCTTTCCTTATCTTGTCATGTTTTGTCGTATCTCGTCTCGCCTTATCTTATCTCGTCTCGTCTTGTCTTGTCTGGTTTCGTTTTGTCTTATCTCGTCTTCTTCTCTATCAACTTTTGCCTTTCATTATTTAGGACAAGATGTACGACTGTCAACAGTGTTCTATGTTTTGCTCCACACATGGTATCTTGTATGACGACAATTATCTCCTTTGTTCATGTCTTTGTATTTTTTTAGGTGAGTCTTTCTCCGCCTCTTCTGTTTTTGCATCTGGTCCTTAACACTTGTTATGTATGCACCATGCCGGCAACCTTGTTACGTGTCTAAAATATATCATTTTTGTGTCTCTAAGTGAAGCTCTTGACTAGTGTCCCCCACGTTTTTCCTAATCTCTTCTTCATCTTCGGCGTACACCGTTAAGTCGGCGTTGATGCGTTGTGTCGCTAGTTTACGACAAGTTGCGATATCTGCGCCTTTATTCATTTCTTAATTTATTATTTTGTCTTATTATTACATTAGTTTTTTGTTTTTTTTTTCAAGAACATGTCATTTCAGTAGTTGTGTTCTTTCTTTAACATTTACTGTTATTGCCCCTGTCTGGCAGTGGTGGCACAACTTTGGAAGGACTACTGGGATGTAAAAATTAGTAAAATTGACCCCCCCCCCACCCCAATTTAATTTTTTAAAGTCATCATGATCATGTGCCATACCGGTTGGAGTAGCTGATCATGTCCTTCCGCAATTCTCTAGCCAAAGTGCATAGTATCGTTTCTGTTATTGACTGTTCTCTATGCCAAGACACTAAGCTATCCAGTATCTTCTCTCTTTGTCGTCTGCGATCTCTCTTTCTCTCTATTTTACCAGTTGTAACCAAATATTCCAACTTTTCTCTTCTCTTGATGTGCCCGAAAAAAATCTTGATTGTTTCTTTTTGATGTTTTTAGGAGCTCCCTTTTTTATGTTGGCCTCTTTGAGAATAATCTCATTGGTCTTGTTAGCTGTACAAAGGAACTCTCAACATTCTCATGAAATATCCCATCTATGTTGTCTCTAATCGTCGTTTCATTTGTTTGTCTGGGGGACTAGTTGGTCTCGAGGCAAGACACCGGACTCAAGACAAAGAGGTTGTGGGTTCAAATCCTGGCTCCCCCAGATGGGATTTTTACCTATGATTTCTCTCAGCGACAACCACCCCTGGTCTCAGCAGTGAGACCCGGCTTGAAACGTCAATTACTCACCGACGAAAAAAATATGAGTACCTCCGAAGACGGAGTTATCTGCTCGTGTGGCGAGGGACCCCTGTGCACAATGTTGCCAGGGAAAAATGGATTAACACGCAAAATTCAGTTCCTAGTCTCTAAGGACTTCGTCAGAGGTAAAAAGCTGGCGTACGGAAAAAAAATGTGTTTTTCTACTGTCCATGATTTACTTCCATAGGTCAGAAGTCGTTCTATATAGCACCGATCAACTCTCTTTCTCACTTCTATTGACATACACTTATTGCACAAGAAATGCGTCATTTACTAAAATACTATTCTGTACTGAGCTATTCTACTTTTTATTTCTGTGGTGCTTTCTGATGTTATTATTGTGCCCAAGTATTTGAGGCGTTGCACCTGTTTCCTATTTGTCCAGTTTGTTTTTATGTTGCATGGTGATGATGATTGTTCCTTCGATATGTTAATTTAAGCTACTCTCACTTTGATGTTACATCGAAATAGTAAATGTTATTTGGCCAACATCCGCAAACAAAAATGCCCATACTAACAGACATACAGAACGCTGCTGCTGAACACCTGGGTAATATCCGGACTAACATATGGCATTGCTGTGAACGGTGAAAATTAATCTCAACAGTAGAAAAAACATTCAACGCCTTTATAGAAAAAAATGTTTTAAAAATAGTGTTGCCTACTTACAAGTGAGAAGCATTGCGATCTAGCCAGAAACGCATCTGTACAATTTATGGTTCTAAGACCGTACAACGGAGTTCGTGCACATAGCTCAAGGTTGTCCTCTCAGTATTTCTAGAAGAAGATCGCAGCCCCTATCAAGGTTCATGGATATTCTCAGAACCCAATGATGATGACGGAGACATAACATACCGTAAACGGAGACATAACATACCGTAAACGGAGACATAACATACCGTAAACGGAGACATAACATACCGTAAACGGAGACATAACATACCGTAAACGGAGACATAACATACCGTAAACGGAGACATAACATACCGTAAACGGAGACATAACATACCGTAAACGGAGACATAACATACCGTAAACGGAGACATAACATACCGTAAACGAAGACATAACATACCGTAAACGGAGACATAACATACCGTAAACGGAGACATAACATACCGTAAACGGAGACATAACATACCGTAAACGGAGACATAACATACCGTAAACGAAGACATAACATACCGTAAACGGAGACATAACACACCGTAAAGGGAAAGATTTCAAATTAAACATTTGCTTGCTTCCTTGCGTTCGCCCGATGACTAAAGTATTCTAGAGTATTCTAGTTGACTATATAATTCCTCTTCATCATCCGCCCTTAAAAGGACATTAAGTGGGTGTGTCTGCGTTGTGTTGTGGTTTGCAGTATAACTGTGATATTTGCGCCTTTCGGCCCAACACATCCGACTTCAACACGACATTTTTGAGTACTGGGTTGTCTTCCCTCTTCGATCCCAACTCGCTTGGCCAGACTAGACAAGTTAATCTGTTACTAGAGGCACCACGGGGAGGTGGAGCAGGGTCTGGATGGTTCTGGTTCACCGATTCTGGCGCAAGCCATCAGCTGTGGGTCGCTGACAACTTCCAGCTCTGGTGCTGTGAGGAGCGCCTTCGCCTCCAAATTAAACATTTGAAGGGTACGTTAAGAGACTAACCAAGACTTCTGCTCCATAAAAATAAAAAGAAAAATGGGGTATATCGAAGTGGTTAGTGTGATCATTTACTTTTCCAGCAAGTGCAGGTTAAATTCAACAAATCGTCATTTAGGGAAACACAGCTCGGGGGTTCACATCGATTCTGAAGTTGGGTGTAGGAGATAGTCACTAAGAAAGTAGGACGGCCTGGTGTGGAATTCAACACATAACCCATAAATGCGTTACTGAAAAATATGAACACTGAAAACATAATGCTCATACGTCACAAGGGACGACTGATAGTTTTGTTTCTATAAAGAAGTAACAAGTAAAGTAAAGAGCCACGTCACGCCAACTGGCGGATAGGGAATATGGTGTTAGTGACCATACCTTTTTATACACCTTCGACCCATGATTTTTGGGGCAATGAGGTCGGTATTACGCCCGTACCGCTTTACTTTCCCATAAAAAAATCCAGTACCCATTTAAGGCTCGGTGAACCTGGAGCCGTCGATCAGGATCGCTCTTGTCCTTTGTAGTTTAGTTCACTAACCACTGAGCTATCGCGGCTCCCTCTATAAAGAAGTGCAGTGGACTGATTTCAGGAGTTGAAATAACAAGTAAGTGAGAATAGAATTTCTCTTCCGACATCCAGGTGATTCATGATGATGAGATTATCACCTTCCAGCTGGCCCCATTTGGAACTTGACTCACGTTACAGCTACTTTGAAGTTGCCTCTGTATTTTATTATACAGAAAAATTGATAGAGCAAAAGAGAGCTTTTGTAGAACTACCTCAAGTGTAAAAGTCAACAATGAATTAAAGAAATACGTAGAAACTCTACAAGTCTACAATTAAAGAAATAAATAAACTTACAAGTCCATATTGAGTTAAAGAAATAGATAAATACAAGTCCACATTGAGTTAAAGAAATACATAAACTCTACAAGTCCACAATGAGTTAAAGAAATACATAAACTCTACAAGTCTACAATGAGTTAAAGAAATACATAAACTACAAGTCAACAATGAGTTAAAGCAATACATAAACTCTACAAGTCTACAATGAGTTAAAGAAATACATATACTCTACAAGTCTACAATGAGTTAAAGAAATACGCAAATTAAATTAGCAGTGCAGTATCCAAATTGGAGAGCAATGTTGTCTGTTGTGTGGGCTGTATTTAACTCTATGTTACTGCAGGCATCACGACGAGATAAATTAGTGGCCAGTCTAGAGTGGTTAGTTTGTTACTACAGGCATCACGACGAGATATATTAGTGGCCGGACTAGAGTGGATTGTTTGTTAATACAGGCATCACGACGAGATAAATTAGTGGCCGGACTACAGTGGTTAGTTTGTTACTACATGCATCACGACGAGATATATTAGTGGCCAGACTAGAGTGGATAGTTTGTTATTACAGGCATCACGAGGAGATAAATTATTGGCCGGACTAGAGTAGTTAGTTTGTTACTACAGGCATCACGAGTTGAATTAGTGGACCGGACTAGAGTAGTTAGTTTGTTACTACAAGCATCACGAGTTGAATTAGTGGGCCGGACTAGAGTTGTTAGTTTGTTACTATACTACATGCATCACGACGAGTTGAATTAGTGGGCCGGACTAGAGTGGTTAGTTTGTTACTACATGCATCACGACGAGTTGAATTAGGGGGCCGGATTAGAGTGGTTAGTTTGTTACTACTGGTATCACGACGAGTTGAATTATTGGCTGGACTAGAGTGGTTAGCTTGTTACTACAGGCATCACGAGTTGAATTAGTGGGCCGGACTAGAGTAGTTAGTTTGTTACTACAAGCATCACGAGTTGAATTAGTGGGCCGGACTAGAGTTGTTAGTTTGTTACTACATGCATCACGACGAGTTGAATTAGTGGGCCGGACTAGAGTTGTTAGTTTGTTACTACATGCATCACGACGAGTTGAATTAGGGGGCCGGATTAGAGTGGTTAGTTTGTTACTACTGGTATCACGACGAGTTGAATTATTGGCCGGACTAGAGTGGTTAGCTTGTTACTACAGGCATCACGAGTTGAATTAGTGGGCCGAACTAGACTGGTTAGTTTGTTACTACAAGCATCACGAGTTGAATTAGTGGGCCGGACTAGAGTGGTTAGTTTGTTACTACAGGCATCACGACGAGATATATTAGTGGCCGGACTAGAGTGGTTAGTTTTTTACTACATGCATCACGACGAGTTGAATTAGGGAGCCGGACTAGAGTAGTTAGTTTGTTACTACAGACATCACGACGAGTTGAATTAGTGTCTGTATTGTTCTGATTCACCGATCCTGTCGCAAGCCATCATCTGTGAGTGACTGACGATTTCACTTGCGTTTCTTTTCACGCGCCTTTGACTCCATACTTTGTGTACAATAATTGTGGCACTGACTATCAATTTGTTATTCTATAAACTTTCTGAAATAGAGCTAATTTCCAATATTAGGAAAAAATCAATATTTTTTGGCCATGCAATGAGAAGGGAGTAGCTGGAATATATTGTGACACCTGGAAAAATTGAATGACGCAGAGATAGGGAGAAGCAAAAAAAAATAAAAATACCATGCAGCTTAGAGAATGGCTTGGCAGATGTCCAACAACAGAAATGATAAATAACTGGTCGAGATAGAAAGTTGTGGAGAGACATGATCACCTACGCCAGCAGGCACGGTACTTGATGATGATAATGATGATGATGATGATAATGATGATGATGATGATGATGATGATGATGATGATGATGATGATGATGATGATGATGATGATGATGATGATGATGATGATGATGATGATGATGATGATGATGATGATGATCATGATGATGATGATGATGATGATGATGATGATGATGATGATGATGTACCCACTGTATGCCAATAACGTAACATTTAGCAAAACATCGAGCATATTTAAAACTTTATATTTTTCATTGGCAACACCACAGAACAAATGTAAAGAAAATGGATATCTACAAAAGAAAGAGACTGGTATCCAACCTTAGCCAAGTAATACGACATTTACAGATCAGTCATTACGAGTTTTAGAATAAGGGCGAGATGAACAATTGACTGTTCGCGTTGTAGTGAGATAAATAATTGAAAAGTTCAAGTGCGGATAAGATAAATAATTCCTGTAAAATCCTAGTTTTCCTGACAAATACTGAGTGGTCTGTCTTTAGGTACATGAAGAGGAGATGTTGTGTACTCTCAGATTTGGTCAGCAGTAGCTCTATAACTATCGCTCAGTTTTAACTTTTAGGCTAGGAATTAATTTGCTGGTTCAGACAGAGTTATCTGTCTTGGAATTGTAAACTATATAATGGAGGGTTTGTTTGTTTTTTTTTTTTGTATATTTTTGGTGTGATTTGTACATAATGAAAAGAGAACTACTAAACACAATTCAAACAAGATAAATGCGATTTTTGGGCCATGTTAAAAGACACAACAGCCTACTAAAAGTAATCCTGGAGGAGAAAGTACAAGGTAAAAGAGGCAGAGGCAGACCAAGACTAACATGGATGAGTAACATCAAAAGATTGACAAATCAGCCTAAGACAACCTGCACCATCAAAGCAAGAGATAGAGCAGAATGGCGCTCCATGGTAGCCAACCTTCGTTGCGGAGACGGCACTCGATGATGATGATGATTTGTACATAATGAGGGCTTGGCCCAAAACGTTGTTTGTCTCGTCTCGTCTCTCTGTCTATTATTTTAGCTGCTGCATACAATTTCTATGTTTTTATTTTACATAATGATGTCACATTGAAGGTTTGTGTTCGTTTGTAATTAACACATTCTCAAATTGCAAAATTAAATTAAAGCGCGAATGTCGTGAACCACGAAAATACGATGAATACGAAATAGTAATATTTGATCATAACACTTGAGTAGTCAGAAACGTTCGTTTGTAGTTAAGGAATTAGGTCATTGTCTGCTATCAGCTCATTCACTGCACCTGGCTCCTAGAAATAGAATATTCTTACAAATATGTGTGTGTGTGTGTGCTTATTTCTATCTCGCTTTATTTCGTTATTTCTTTATTTCGTTCTTTCTTTCTTTCTTTCCTTGCTTGCTTGCGTTCGCCTGATGACTAAAGGAATACACATCTTCGTCATCCACCCTTAAAAGGACGATAAGTGGAAATGTCTGCTTTGTGTTGTAGTTGGCAATATAACTGTGATATTTGCTCCTTTCGGCCCAACACATCCGACTCCAGCACAACATTATTTTAGTACAGAGTTGTATCCCTCTTCGATCACTACTCGCGTGACCAGACTAGACAGGTTAGTCTGTTAATGGAGGCACCGCGGAGAAGTGGAGCAGGATATGGATTATTCTGGTTCACCTATCCTGGCACAAGCCATCAGCTGTGGGTCGCTCGACAACTTCCAGCTTTGTGCTGAGAAGCGCCTTTGTTGTCTCCCTTTCTTTGTTTAAAGGTGTGTATTGTAAATGGGCGACTTTTATATATATAAATATATGTATATACACATTCTTGAAATACGTTTTGTTATATTATTTATTAATCTATCTATCTATTGGTCTTTCGAGCCATAACCAGTCCATAGAGCATAGAATCAGATACTCTTTCTCGTATCTAAATTTTTATTCTAACAGTTTTCAATCCTTGTGAAGATCTTTCATCAAATATCGCCATTTGTCTCTGTTCTGTGTAAGCAACTCTATCTCATTGAGGGAGTCGATTCCTGCTGCTCTTACCTCTCTGATCAATGTTCTTCTAAGTATCTCTCTGGGTTGGCCTCTTTTCCTCTTATGTTGTTTCCCACATGAGGGCTAATATAACATAAATATTATTTATTTATTGATAAAGTAAATTTTACCTCAGCCTCAACAGAAAAATGGCCGACTAAGGAGTGCAGAAAAGAACAAAAATGTGGTCTCCCAATACAAAATTAAAGTAAACGGTACAGTATAAGAAAAGGTGAATGATTTCAAATATCAGGAAACAATGTTGACTTCCGGTGATAGATACACAGCAGATCTGCGGTATAGAATAAGTCAGGCAAGGCTGCATTAAATAGACATTTCTTAAAAGATAATATCAACCTATTTTTCTCCATGGAAATAATAAAAAGAGTTCTTAAGCTTTTATCGGAACTAGTTTAGACATATGAAAGTAAATCATGTACCATCATCATCATGTGCCATACCGGTTGGCGTAGGCGATCATGTCCTTCCACAATCTTCTATCCACAGTGCATCGTATCAGTTTTGCTGTTGTCTATTTTTCATGCCATGACACCAAGCTATCCAGTATTTTCTCTCTTTGTCGTCCGAGATCTCTCTTTCCTTTTATTTTGCCAGTTGTAACCAAGTATTCCAACTTTCCTCTTCTCATAATGTGCCTGAAAAATGTTGATTGTTTCTTTCTGACGTTTTTTAGGAGCTGCCTTTTTGCATTGGCCTCTTTGAGAACTTCCTCATTTGTCTTTTTAGCTGTCCAGAGAACTTTGAACATTCTTCTGAGAAATCCCATCTCTGTGGCCTTTTTCATCTTTTCGTTTGTTTGTCTGCTGTCCATGATTCGCTTCTATAGGTCAGAATTGATTCTATATAGCACCGATGGACAACTGTGCAAAAAACTAGAAGATCGTTGGAGACTATAGAAACAGTTTTACAGATAAATGTTGAAATACATTGGACAGCCGACCAAAAAAAAATAAAAAGCGTAATGAGGCCGTTCTAAAAAAAAAAAAAAAAAAGGCTGAAACAAAAACAAAGTTAATTTCCAACACCAGACGGAAGTAATAATCGTTTTTGGCCATTTCATGAGAAGAAAAAAACAATTGGAATATATTGTTCAAAGTGGAAAAACTAATGGAACAAAATATAGCAGGAAGCAGAAAATATACAAGACAGTTTGTAAAATAGTTTGGTGGGAATGTCAACAACAGAAATAAAATTGGCATAATCCTTCATGATGGTATTATTATTATTATTATTATTATTATTACTATTGTTTTTATTATTATTACTATTATTACTATTGTTATTATTACTATTACTATTACTATTTAAAGAAAGAGAAATATCAAGCACTATTCAAAAGTTGAAGGGAGACTTAAAACTGATTTGCAACTGCGCCGCGCCTGCCATAGCACACGAGGCATTTCGGCATCTTATGCATTGTTGGCTCTTGGTCTAAGTCAAGGGAGGGAGGAAGAAGAATAATTATTGAAACTCTGAAAGTTATTAGTTAATTACTTCCCTTTCCCTAATTAACTCGGCAGCTATTGGTTAAATTGCATCCCTTTCCCTAATTAACACGGCAGATATTGGTTAAATTGCTTCTCTTTCCCTAATTAACACGGCAGCTATGATTAAATTGCTTCTCTTTCCCTAATTAACACGGCAGCTATTGATTAAATTGCTTCCCTTTCTCAAATTAACACGGCAGCTATTGATTTAATTGCTTCTCTTTCCCTAATTAACACGGCAGCTATTGATTTAATTGCTTCCCTTTCCCTAATTAACTCGGCAGCTATTGGTTAAATTGATCCCTTTCCCTAATTAACTCGACAGCTATTGGTTAAATTACTTCCATTCCCTAATTAACTCGGCAGCTATTGGTTAAATTGATCCCATTCCCTAATTAACTCGACAGCTATTGGTTAAATTACTTCCATTCCCTAATTAACGCGGCAGCTATTGGTTAAATTACTTCCTTTCCCTAATTAACTCGGCACAGGCATTATAATAACTAAACTGCCGATTATGCGAAAATGTTAGCTACAATCTCCAGTTTATGAGTCAATTGAACGGAATAACTGTGCAGCACTAAATGAAGTCGGGAGCCGCGATAGCTCATTGGTTAGTGAACTTGACTACAAAGGACAAGAGGTCGGATTCGATCCTAGTCGGCGACTTCCAGGTTCATCCAGCCTAAATTGGGTACCGGATTTTTTTCTAGGATAGTCAAGTGGCACGAGCGTAATAGCGGCCACATTACCCCATAAACCATGTGCCGAAGGTCTGTAAAATATTATGGTCACTAACACCATATTCCCTATACACCACTTGGCGTGAGCTGTGCGTTTCATCCGTTTTAGTAGTGTTTCAAAAATAAATGTCTAAGGAAAATACTTAGTATAGCGTGGAACGAATTCAAAACAAACGAGGAAATTAGAGAAATCGCCAATCAACCACTAATATCTTCAGTAATAAAGAAAAGACGATGGTCATATGTTGGACATGCGATGAGAAGAGATAATAACCGAATAGCAAGGCAAGCCCTCATATGGGAAACAACAGGTAAGAGAAAAATGAGGAAGACCCAGAGAGACACTGAGAAAAACATTGATGAGAGAGGCAAGAGCAGCAGGATTGTTATCCCTCAATGAGATAGAGCTGCTTGCACAGAACAGAGACAAATGGCGAGATTTGATAAACTATCTTTAAAAAAATTGAAAACTACTAGAACAAAAATTCAGATAAGAGAAGGGGTATCTCGGTCTACGCCCTATGGGCCGGCTGCGGCTCGAAAGGTCAATAGATAGATAGTAGTGTTTCAATATTCCGATTGTTTACGATGAATTATGATATCGTATGACATGGAGCAGACGGCTGTGTTCACTTTCTGTGCGGTTTCGCCTTATGTCTTTTGGCGTGTGCTGAGACTGCTAAGATGGGGACTACTGCTACCTTTCTTTGTTTGGGAGATGAGATATTAATTCGGATGATTCCACTGGAACGGGCGGTTGAGCAATTATGGATTGTAATTCGTTTGCAGTGATACCGGGGCCTTCCATAAACATAACTGTAACTGTAATAACATAACGGGGGCACTTTACTTTTCATTTCAAACTCGCAGGAAAAACCTGAAAGGATAACTTTAATAACGGTTATATCGACACAGTTGTTTGTCTTTATCTAAAAGTGGCGCTTTAGTTCTAATCTTGAAAATTGAGCACCACTTATGGATGACGATGTCCTGAACCTGGTATATACCCCTCATTCTTAAAATGGATGCTTTATGAAAGTAGGTAGTTTCAATTGGTAATACAGCAAACACAAAACGTTAAATATTATAGCTGAAGTAAATATTTCTCATTTATGTTTTAGTAAAATAATGTTTGGACAGCTAAGAAGAGTCATGAAAATGTTCCGAAAGAGACCAAAGCAAAAAGAGAGCTAATTTCCAATATTAAAAAGAAACAATCATCATTTTTTTGGCCATGCAATGAGAAGGGAACAACTGGAATATATTGTGACAACTGTGAATATTAAGGGACAAAGAGATAGAGGGAAGCAAAGAGAAAAGATGCCAGACAGCTTAAGAGAATGGCTTGGCAGAAGGTCAACAACAGAAATGAAAAATAACTGTCGAGATCGAAAATTGTGTAGAGACATATCACCACGCCAGCAGGCATGGCACTTGATGATGATGATAATGATGATGATGATGGGGATGAAAATAATGTTCTAACTAAAAGATTAAAGATTGGTAAAAATAAGATTTTTCGGGGTACACCGTTCAATTTTCATCCATAGTAATTTTATATTTTAAGATTCAACTTTTTCTAATCACTTTGAATGTGTAGGACAAGAAGCTTGTGTATTTTATTCTCCTGGAAACTCACAGGTGAGGAAATAAACTAAACTACCAGTGACAAACAGCTGTGCAGACATTTAAGAATTAAATGGCTTACACGTTGGACCAGATTAACGCTGAACTCACGACCAGTCAGGAGCATATTGCATGAGACATCAGGAGTATATTGCATGAGACATCAGGAGTATATTGCTTGAGACATCAGGAGAATATTGCTTGGGACATCAGGAGTATATTGCTTGAGACCTCAGGAGTATATTGCTTGGGACATCAGGAGTATATTGCATGAGACATCAGGAGAATATTGCATGAGACATCAGGAGCATATTGCTTGAGACCTTAGGAGTATATTGCTTGGGACATCAGGAGTATACTGCATGAGACATCAGGAGTATATTGCTTGAGACATCAGGAGTATATTACATGAGACATCAGGAGTATATTGCATGAGACATCAGGAGCATATTGCATGAGACATCAGGAGTATATTGCTTGAGACATCAGGAGTATATTGCATGAGACATCAGGAGTATATTGCATGAGACATCAGGAGTATATTGCTTGAGACATCAGGAGTATATTGCATGAGACATCAGGAGAATATTGCATGAGACATCAGGAGTATATTGCATGAGACATCAGGAGTATATTGCATGAGACATCAGGAGTATATTGCTTGAGACATCAGGAGTATATTGCATGAGACATCAGGAGAATATTGCATGAGACATCAGGAGCATATTTCATGAGACATCAGGAGTACATTGCTTGGGACATCAGGAGTATATTGCTTGGGACATCAGGAGTATATTGCTTGGGACATCAGGAGTATATTGCATGAGACATCAGGAGTATATTGCATGAGACATCAGGAATATATTGCATGCGACATCATGAGCATATTGCATGAGACATCAGGAGTATATTGCATGAGACATCAGGAGTATATTGCATGAGACATCAGGAGTATATTGCTTGAGACATCAGGAGTATATTGCATGAGACATCAGGAGTATATTGCATGAGACATCAGGAGTATATTGCATGAGACATCAGGAGTATATTGCATGAGACATCCGGAGCATATTGAATGAGACATCAGGAGTATATTGCATGAGACATCCGGAGCATATTGTATGAGACATCAGTAGCATATTGCATGAGACATCAGGAATATATTGCATGCGACATCTTGAGCATATTGCATGAGACATGAGGAGCATATTGTATTAGACATCAGGAGCATATTGCATGAGACATCATGAGCATATTGCATGAAACATCAGGAGCATATTGCATGAGACATCATGAGCATATTGCATGAGACATCAGGTGCATATTGCATGAGACATCAGGAGTATATTGCATGAGACATCAGGAGCATATTGCATGAGACATCAGGAGTACATTGAATGAGACATCATGAGTATATTGCATGAGACATCAGGAGTATATTGCATGAGACATCAGGAGTATATTGCATGAGACATCAGGAGCATATTGCATGAGACATCGGGAGCATATTGCATGAGACATCAGGAGCATATTGCATGAGACATCATGAGTATATTGCATGAGACATCAGGAGCATATTGCATGAGACATCGGGAGCATATTGCATGAGACATCAGGCGTATATTACATGAGACATCGGGAGCATATTGCATGAGACATCAGGAGCATATTGCATGAGACATCATGAGTATATTGTATGATATATCAGGAGCATATTGCATGAGACATCGGGAGCATATTGAATGAGACATCAGGAGTATATTGCTTGGGACATCAGGAGTATGTTGCTTGGGACATCAAGAGTATATTGCATGAGACATCAGGAGTATATTGCATGAGACATCAGGAGTATATTGCTTGAGACATCAGGAGTATATTGCATGAGACATCAGGAGTATATTGCATGAGACATCAGGAGTATATTGCATGAGACATCAGGAGTATATTGCTTGAGACATCAGGAGTATATTGCATGAGACATCAGGAGAATATTGCATGAGACATCAGGAGCATATTTCATGAGACATCAGGGGTACATTGCTTGGGACATCAGGAGTATATTGCTTGGGACATCAGGAGTATATTGCATGAGACATCAGGAGTATATTGCATGAGACATCAGGAATATATTGCATGCGACATCATGAGCATATTGCATGAGACATCAGGAGTATATTGCATGAGACATCAGGAGTATATTGCATGAGACATCAGGAGTATATTGCTTGAGACATCAGGAGTATATTGCATGAGACATCAGGAGTATATTGCATGAGACATCAGGAGTATATTGCATGAGACATCAGGAGTATATTGCATGAGACATCCGGAGCATATTGAATGAGACATCAGGAGTATATTGCATGAGACATCCGGAGCATATTGTATGAGACATCAGTAGCATATTGCATGAGACATCAGGAATATATTGCATGCGACATCTTGAGCATATTGCATGAGACATGAGGAGCATATTGTATTAGACATCAGGAGCATATTGCATGAGACATCATGAGCATATTGCATGAAACATCAGGAGCATATTGCATGAGACATCATGAGCATATTGCATGAGACATCAGGTGCATATTGCATGAGACATCAGGAGTATATTGCATGAGACATCAGGAGCATATTGCATGAGACATCAGGAGTACATTGAATGAGACATCATGAGTATATTGCATGAGACATCAGGAGTATATTGCATGAGACATCAGGAGTATATTGCATGAGACATCAGGAGCATATTGCATGAGACATCGGGAGCATATTGCATGAGACATCAGGAGCATATTGCATGAGACATCATGAGTATATTGCATGAGACATCAGGAGCATATTGCATGAGACATCGGGAGCATATTGCATGAGACATCAGGCGTATATTACATGAGACATCGGGAGCATATTGCATGAGACATCATGAGTATATTGTATGATATATCAGGAGCATATTGCATGAGACATCGGGAGCATATTGAATGAGACATCAGGAGTATATTGCATGATACATCAGGAGCATATTGCATGAGACATCAGGAACATATTGCATGAGACATCAGGAGCATATTGCATGAGACATCAGGAACATTTTGCATGAGACATCAGAAGCATATTGCATGAGACATCAGGAGTATATTGCTTGAGACATCTGGAGCATTTTGCATTAGACATGAAAAGCATATTGCATGAGACATCAGGAGTATATTGCATGAGACGGTGAGGTTACAAGGCTGCCGGATTTCTCAGAAAAATGTAGACCGACGGAATCGGAGTTGCAAAATAATGTCACAATGCCAACTGCGCCATTAATGATGGTCAGAAAGTCACACACATATCCCTCTATATAAAGCATCGCGGTATAAACAGCAGAACATAGGAAGAAATAATAGACAAAAACGAGGCTGTTGTATCAACAATGAACGGAAACTCATTACATAGAACATTTCAACAGGAAAGGATCTGAACGTCAGCGTGGAATTCAAGATCAAGCAATGTTTTTGGCTCTTTAGCTCCTTGCCACACTTCACAGTTGTTTGTGACTGATACTTTAGTTGATTAGCACATCTGTTTCTTTCCGGGAACATATAAAATACACATCCTTGTTTCTATACATTCAAATTGATTAAAATAAATTGTACTTAAAAATTTAAACACTTTTGAGGTTAAAAACTGAATGTTGCATCTCCCGAAACTCTCAGATTTGACAATACTTGGTCTTTTGTTAGGAATTTTCGTTGTCTCTTCTTCCTCTTTTCTTCCTCTTTTCTTCTTCTTCTGCTTCTTCTACCTTTCAGTTCCCTGCGCAGAATATGTTTTCAACACACTTTCCAAGCCGTTCTGTTTCTTGCCATTCTTTTAAGATCATTCCATGTCTTCCCCATCATCTTCATCACTGCTTCCATCTGTCTTCTTCAAGAATTAGTCATAATAATGATAATAATAATTAGTAAGAATGTTAGAAATATTAGTCTACTAAAATATAATTTAATAAAAAAAATATTGACTTTAGCTAAACAAATTTATTTTTTTTTTCTGTGTGAGGTGTCTCACAAATTGAAACCACTGTCGTAAAATATAAATGTATATCTGGGATGAGGCAGGCAAGAAGGCCCAGAAATATAGAGAGAACAGAAGTCACGGAAACCCTCAAAAACTTTGGCCTAGACTGGAGAGAAGTAGAAAAAACATCGAAGAATACCGATGGATGGAGAGAATTTGTCCCTGACTAATGCTCCAATAAGGGGTATAAAGGACTTCGATTGATTGATTGATTGATTGGTTGGTTGATTCATTGATTGATTGATTGATTCATTCATTCATTGATAGGTTGATACGAGGATAGAAAAAGTAAAGAAAGAATAAAGAATAAATGAGCTCTTCCTGCTGCACTTTCTAGAAAGGCACTCTAAGACACTGCTAGATTGCTTAAAATGGCTAAATGGAGGGACTGGTTGGTAAGACGCCGGCCTCGAGGCAGAGAGGTTGTGGGTTCAAATCCCGACTGAACCAGTTGGAATTTTTATTTATCATTCCTCTCTGCTGCAACTACCCCTGGTCTCAGCAGAGAGGCCCGGTTTGAAACGTCAGTTATTCATGGACGGGAAACTATGAGTACTTCCGAAGACGTTGTTATCGGCCTGTGCAGCGAGGGACCCCTGTGCACACGAAAAGTAAAGCACCTCCGTCACGCCAAGTGGCGTATAGGGAAATATGGTGTTAGTGACCCTATATTTTACAGACCTTCAGCACATGATTTTTGGGGTAATGTGGTCGGTATTACGCCCGTGCTGCTTTACTTTCCCAGAAAAAAAAGTCCGGTACCCATTTAAGGCTGGGTGAACCCGGAAGCCGTCGATTGGGATCGAACCCTACCCCTTGTCCTTTGTAGTCCAGTTCACTAACCACTAAAGATTAGCGTGCAAAATTCAGTTCCTAGTCTCTAGGGACTTCGTCAGAGGTGAAAGCCGGCGAACGCCAAAAAAAAAAAAAAAAAAAAAAAAAAAAAAAAAAAAAAAAAAAAATAGCACATCTACATGGAACACACACAAAAAAAAACACTAACGAATAACAAAATAATTTTTAAAAAAATAAACAAAACATTAAACTTAATAACAATAACTATGGGGCCTCTTATAGATCATAATAGTTAACAAATATATCAACGACATAAGCTCTTACAAATCCTAAAAACAGACAGTCAACATGAAAACACATTGATTATACAAGTATGGCCCTTACTTTTAACATTATTATAATTATTGTCTATTCTGATGTTAGATCACCTAAGTTGACGTTATGAAAGTACATTGTTCCGTTGAGGAAGGAAACACAGATACTATGTAATACAACATAATGAAGAATAGTAACAACGAATGCAAAAGAAAGCTAAACAAAATGTTAACTGGGCATTCATTTAGAAATAACGACGTGAAAACCGAGTGCCAGACGACAATAATGAGGACAACTAAAACCGAGTGAAGCGAAGGTAGAAGATTTCCAAAATGGAAAGTCAGAATGAATAACTTAGCAATAATATATATTCTAAGCAACTTCGGTGTGGATTTCGTATTGTTATTGAAATTTTAATTACACAAATTATTATTTTTTGTTCCCGCTCGCCAACTTTCAACTTTGGCGAAGTCCTAGAGACTAGGAACTGAGTTTTGATTGTTAATCCGTTTTTCCCTGGCAGTCATGTATTGTATACAGGGGTCCCTTATCGCACAGGCAGATAACTCCGACTTCGGAGGTACTCATATTTTTTTCCCGTCCATGAGTACTTGACGTTTCAAGCCGGGGTTCGCTGCTGAGACCAGGGGTGATTGCCGCAGAGAGAAATCATAAATAAAAATCTCAACTGGCCCAGCTGGGATTTTAACTCACAACCTCTCTGTCTCGAGACCGGCGTCTTGCCTCGAAACCAACCAGTCCCCATTTTGCAAGAATAAAAATCAAGTGACTTTTTTTTTAAGAACTGTGAGTTTTAAATGCATTCTATTTCAGTTACATCAGTTTTTATTTTTCATTTTTATAAAATACAATACATGTACTTGGAGTTAGGAAGGATAGTTGTTTACTGGAGTGGTAGTAGGGACACAAGGAGTACTAACAATCAGCAGGTCCAGGATACCCACCTTGTCAACCACGCAACGTCACTGGCTGTGCCTACTAATAAATGTGTTATTTTTCGTAATAATAAACGTGTGTTCTTAACAAACATTTAGTTATTTCTCTTCTCCTTATTACTAGATACGAGTTCACTTGGTCCCTAGCCCTACTTAACAAACATTTAGTTGGTTCTCTTCTCCATAATAATAGATACGAGTTCACTTGATCCCTAGCCCTACTTAACAAACATTTAGTTATTTCTCTTCTCCATAATACTAGATACGAGTTCACTTGGTCCCTAGCCCTACTTAACAAACATTCAGTTGATTCTCTTCTCCATAATACTAGATACGAGTTCACTTGGTCCCTAGCCCTACTTAACAAACATTTAGTTGGTTCTCTTCTCCGTAATAATAGATACGAGCTAATTTGCTCAAATGTTCATAAATTATTTCCAAAAATTACTCATCAGCATCACCAGGTTTAACATATTATTATGACTGTTCTTCTATTTTGAATGCAGCTGACAAAAATATCAGGATAACAGCAGGCTGATCCAATAACGTGACAAACAGAAATATCTGGTCGACTCAGAAATGTTTTAGAATTTCAGAAAGCATCATATGTCCCAAATCTTGTTGTTTCTATGACGTTTTCAGCATTAAACATTGTCGGGAATCCATTATTAGCTGGTTTGACGTCAGGACGTAATATAATAACAGCTTGTTTGTGTGTCTTTTGCTGTCGCACATCTTGTCTCTACAGATAACTCTTGTATCGATAATGGCTTTTTATTTTTTATATTTTTTTTTTTTGGTGTGTGGTTACGGGCCCTCTATTGTCCAATGATAAGGTACACACAGACTATGACGTCAGCGGTAACCAATGGCTAATCGACTGTCACCGGAAGTAGAAGGATATTTTCCAGGCTAGAGGTGTTCGTGGCTGTTACTGAAATTAAAAAGGCGAGTTAGCATACACAGATTTGGCAATAACAAATTATGGTCTGTCTTGTTATAGTCGCAAACCATATCATTGACAATACTTTGATCGCTTACATTCTCCCACAAATAGAGTCATAAACTACAGCCTGTAATATAATGATTTTGTTTCGTTTCTCCACAGATATCAACTAGTGAGATCGATGATTTATCTTTACCACGTTTGACAAAACAGACTTTTCCTGTTTCAGCGGTCTATATATCGCCAGTGCGACAGATGTTAATTACACAAGCTCAACAAACACAGAAAAGAATTAAAACCTCTCGCGACGTCAACTACCACACCAAGAGAAGATAATCACTTAAATATGAAATCTAAAGAGAAAGCTGATTTTTCAGCATAAGCACTAAAAGGCTGGATTATCAGTTTTATTATCGCAGCAGGAGTATAGAGACAGCACATATTTTGAGTCAGCAACAAACAAAATTCTGGCATAGTCTCATTACTAATACAACGAGCATTATGCCAGTTGGCCTTTAAAGAACAAACATTTTATTGTTGGGTCTGAAAATATTTTTTCCTCGCTTGAACACTTGTACGTATAAAGCTCAATATACATTTTGATTTGTTAATTAATTTCCAAATATTGCAGAAAGGCAAGGGTCAAATATTTACATTAAAATTAACTCTGTTCCCATAAATATGTAATCTTGTTACAGTTACGAAGCATAGACTGTATTGTTTCTTGAATAAGGACTGTGTATTCGATTGTAATAAACGATTTTTTTTTATTGATAAATTATCTTTACGGCATTATCCTATTACTGGGGTCTATCAGGGGGCGTATTGAACATCATCAAGTACCGGGCCTGCTGGCGTAGGTGATTATGTCTCTCCATAACTTTCAATCTCGACACGTATTGAACATATAGGAATAAAGGTCGATTGTCCTGAGCAGTCGGCTAGAGATGTTCGGGTCTGCGTTTTTATTTCACTCCCGATAGCAACAACTTAGATAGCAACAACTAGTAATTTGACTAGGATTCGAACCCGCATTCACTTTGCTTGGAGCACGCGAGTTATCGATACAGCAACCCACTCTCCCCAGTAATAAAGTATTGCAAATTCGGTAAAATAATAAAATGGTTTATTTAGATATTGCAAATTAGATAGAGCAGTGAAGTATGTTCATTGATTAGATATTGCTAAATAGATAGAAAAGTGAAATATGTTCATTGATTAGATATTGCTAATTAGATAGAAAAGTGAAATATGTTCATTGATTAGATATTGCAAATTAGATAGAGAAGTGAAGTATGTTCATTGATTAGATATTGCAAATTAGATAGAGAAGTGAAGTATGTTCATTGATTTGATATTGCAAATTAGATAGAGCGTTGAAGTATGTTCATTGATTAGATATTGCAAATTTGATAGAGCAGTGAAGTATGTTCATTGATTAGATATTGCAAATTAGATAGAGCAGGGAAGCATGTTCATTTATTAGGTATTGCTGATTAGATAGAGCGTTAAAGTATGTTCATTGATTAGATATTGCAAATTAGATAGACCGTTCAAGTATGTTCATTTATTAGATATTGCAAATTAGATAGAACAGTAAAGTATGTTCATTGATTAGATATTGCAAATTAGATAGACCGTTGAAGTATGTTCATTTATTAGATATTGCAAATTAGATAGAGCAGTGAAGCATGTTCATTTATTAGATATTGCTAATTAGATAGAGCGTTAAAGTATGTTCATTGATTAGATATTGCAAATTAGATAGACCGTTGAAGTATGTTCATTTATTAGGTAGAGCGTTAAAGTATGTTCATTGATTAGATATTGCAAATTAGATAGACCGTTGAAGTATGTTCATTTATTAGATATTGCTAATTAGATTGAGCAGTGAAGTATGTTCATTGATTAGATATTGCAAATTAGATAGACCGTTGAAGTATGTTCATTGATTAGATATTTCAAATTAGATTGAGCAGTGAATTATGTTCATTGATTAGATATTGTAAATTAGATAGACCGTTGAAGTATGTTCATTGATTAGATATTGCAAATTAGATAGATCAGTGAAGTATGTTCATTGATTAGATATTGCAAATTAGATAGACCTTTGAAGTATTTTCATTGGTTAGATATTGCAAATTAGACAGAAAAACTATATAGAAGTATTTATTGCAAATGTTATAAAGAAGTAATATAAATTTATTAATTTTATATTGCAAATTAAATGGAGTAGTGTTATCTACCTTATGATTGTACGTTGTCAGTTATATGAAACAGATATAGAAGTTCATTGATTATATATTGTTAGTTTCATATCCTGGTAATGTTTTTCAATTAAATCTTAGAGAAAACCTAAATATTCTTTTTGAAAGAGTTCCAAAAGCTTTGAAATTTCTGTTCAAATTTACGAGAAAATGTCATTCTTAGGTAAATGTTCGTTAATGACAAACGGGGTTTTTAATATTTGTGATTAGTTAATAAGTTTAATAAATATCGTTGTTTGTCCACAAATCTTAGTAGCAGCCAGCAGTCTTGTTGAAACAACTCTTTAAATCAAATATAGTAGATTCCTAACAAGCTTGATGTGCCGTAATTAGATAAACTAATTCAATTACACGGTTGTTCGGAGACGATAAACGAACAAATGAGAACACTTACTTGTTACATCAAGGTTTGTTTCAAGTAAGCGGTTTTATTCTTTATTCAGTGTTACAATTATCCAGAATTTACTTTATATTCCAGTTTATTATCTTAATGTGTGCTAAAGAGGTTAGACAATAATACTATTTGCAAACATTATATTTTTACATTTTGTATTTATGAAAATAACAAAGATGTACGTTTAACAAGGACTGCAATTAATTGTTATGTTCGAAATTACTTCTAAATTATACATAATTAATTGAATATTTTTCCAATTAAATTTTAAGTAACGTTTTTTTAAAGTAAAATAAGGCCGTTAAAAAACATATGCTTCAAGTACATTTTTTTCAACAGCAAAAAATATGCATTCCATGTTACTTTTATGCTATACAATGTTAACAATCGTTTGTTGAGAATCAAATGGGAGTTATATTTTATATTCAATTTAGACAGATCTAAAGATTATTGGATTGGAAGTTATTTTGTTTCATTTCTTGCGCAGATAAGTGTTCAAATCGACATTCCATAGATTATCATGATCAAAGCTAACTTATTGGATATTTGTTCAAATAACCTTAACAATAACAGCATGAATTTGAGCCCGGAACATCACAATCATAAACACGACGACAACAGTTGTCATGAACAAAATCTATTGGAACAAATATCAAAAACCCAGCCAGTAAGTTACCAAACTCGGCCCGTACAGAGATCTAAACTTCCGCCACATATTACAATATGTCCCCCAGATGAGCAAGACGTTATGACATCGCATTATCTAGAGGAAGAAGAATTCGAGAATGACGTATTTCAGCCTCCCACAACAATGGCGTCATCTCAGTCGCCATCATATTCTGATGAGAAGCACAAAGTGCATTCTGGGAGACTTTATCTCATTTGCCACACCGGAAATGCATATATTTTGTCAACACCTACAAGATCGCCCACAGCGTCACCAACACAATCTCTGGCCACATTTTTTCCTTTTCGGGCCTCACCGCCTCCGTGCGCCCAAGACTGCAACTCTACCAGCTCTTCGCCGTGCTCTTTGCCTACTCCAACATCAAGCCCAAAAGTGTCTGTGTTTGTGCGAGTCTACCGTTGTAACACTGAACACTTTGCTATAATTACACGCGACTCCCTTTTCACGAGTAAACCGGTTTATCTGAACATGCGTCACTCCAGAGTCATCCCAGGGGATTGCTTAGGCCGTTTCATTGTAGCCGGACAGTGTGACTCTGGGAGCATCATTGAGTTTGAAGTACCAGAGCTCTCATCGTTGTCTCAGTGGCTGGACGCTTTTCAAGTATACACACCAGCTGTTTCCCCTAACCGCAGCATTGGAGGTAGCAGTAGCAGTTCTGGAAGTGTCGGTGCATCTTCCTCTTGTTCCTCGCCCATCCCGCGAAGCCCAGTTCTACCAACACTAGCAGAGACGGACGAGGATGACTGAGAAGCAAATCTCCAACGATGAGGGGACTCCACACAAGAATATAAATATCGTTACCTTTTTTTTTTCAAAATGTCATTTGTCTTTCTAAGCTGTTTTTGCTGTTGTTGTTTCCTTTGCCAACGTTTGGCAAGCAAAGAATGGTCCATGTATTTGTTACCTCATCTCACGGATTTATCATTAGACCAGGATTTTTCCAAATTTGCTCAGATGAATGTTAGGATGTTCGTATATATATATATATATATATATATATATATATATATATATATATATATATATATATATATATATATATATATATATATATATTACAACACAGATCGACCGACTAGAAAAAGTACCAAATGAAGCAATGCTCCATATATTGGGGTAAACGAGAGATACTCCCTGTATAGCAATGAGGTAACCTCTTCATTTTTCATCCATGGATGACAGGATCAAGATCTCACGCCGAAAATACCTGAAATTATGTGCAGATAAAGAGCATTCATTGTATCAAGAGCTTAACATAGGGAAGGGTAAAAAAAAGTAAAGTACCCCCCGTCACGCCAAGTGGCGTATAGGGAAATATGGTGTTAGTGACCCTATATTTTACAGACCTTCAGCACATGATTTTTGGGGTAATGTGGTCGGTATTACGCCCGTGCTGCTTTTACTTTCCCAGAAAAAATCCGGTACCCATTTAAGGCTGGGTGAACCCGGAGCCGTCGGTTGGGATCGAACCCTACCCCTTGTCCGTAGTAGTCCAGTTCACTAACCACTGAGCTATCGCGGCTCCTACTAATTTTTAGGGAATTAGTAAAACCCAGGTGTCCTCGCCAGGATTACGAACCCCGACTGTTGCCGTGGTAAGCCAACCGCCTATCGATTGCGCTAACCGGACAAAGGGTGGCAAGCTAAAAAGAAGTAAATCATGGATAGATATGCCGCGTAGATAATGTTATCAAACAGATCTGTGGGCTTACCAATATCACAACACAGGCGAGGAATAGTTACTGGTCTCTATATCATTCAGGGACACATTGTCAGGTATTGTCACACTCGACAGGAAGTTCGGGGAGTAGAATCCAGTCGTGGTTGATGCGGAGGTCAACTGTCTCATCTGAATCAACACCGACGAGGACGATGCAGTCATCTATACAGGCGTCTCCGTAATAAGACACTAAATTTACAGCACAGTCTGCAGACAGAATAGTCAAAGAGGACAGAAGTGCGTACGTTATGAACACGAGGTAGTATGATGATGGAGGTGATGGCGGTGGCTAGGGCGTTCAACTGGTTATAGTCACACGACTACACAAACCCCAGCATACTACGTGATTCGGTGAATCTGATAAGAAAAGTGTCAAGTGAGTTTCAAGATGGCGTCCGTGTGTGGACAGTGCTTTCCCTTACAGCGTGTGTTGTTTCGAAATACACCAGTAACACGCGGTGTGATTCTTGAGATTAATATTCTGCTCCTGCCTGTTGTGGTTGTTTAACTTCTGACAGGCTGGTGGATGGTGGAAATTCTCGTTGTTATGTGGGTATTTATATTATTTTCATTCGAGATTGACCTATCGATGGTAGGTAATTGTTTTTTACTGTCGCGCCAGGCAGACGGAAATGTCCATTCCGAATTGTACAAAGTCTGTGACGGTGGATGGGGCGGAAGAGTCAGAAATGACCAACAGCACAGAAAGCGAAAACAGCAAAGTGTATGGTACACAAGAGGCATGCTCAGGACACGAAAGACGAATGTGGCTGACCACCGTGAAAGAGATTGGAGCCTCATCACGTACTAGTCCAGGGGAAGCTATGAAGAAGAATTCGAACTTATGTCGGAGAAAAGATCTTAAAATAAGTAGTTGGAATGTTAGGACTCTATATCAAGAAGGGAAATTGGAAAATCTGATTCAAGAAGCAGAACGAATAAATATAGATATCTTAGGCCTATCAGAGACAAGATGGAAAGAATGCGGGTACATAGAGAACGAAAAATATACATTTATATCCTCGGGAAACACAACAGAACATCAAAAAGGGGTAGGAATACTGATAAAAAGAGAACTACAAAAATAGATAAGTACCCACTGGACATACAGTGATAGGATTATACTAGTCAAATTGAAAGCAAAATCATTCAACATAGCAATAATACAGACATATGCACCTACTCAAGACTACACAGATGAAGAAATAGAGGCATACTATTAAGACCTAAATAAAGTTATGAAGCAAGTGAAATATTCAGACATCTTGGTTGTAATGGGTGACATGAGCGCTAAAGTAGGAAAAGGTAGATATAAGACCATTATAGGACATCATGGTTTAGGAAAAAGAAATGACAGAGGAGAAAGATTCATACAATTCTGTAAAGAAAACAGTCTGATAATATGTAACACCTACTTTGAGCAAGAGAAAAGGAAACTATACACATGAAAAAGCCCTGGAGATAAGAAGAGGAATCAGATAGATTACATAATGATAAAAGAAAGGTTCTGTAACAGCGTCAAGAAAGCCAAAACCTACCCAGGAGCAGATATTAATTCAGATCACAATCCTGTAATGATTAAAATGAAAATCTAACTAAAGAGAAAAAAAAAAAATCTAATTCATCAAGAAATCCACTAGATATCTTCTTCCTCTTTTCTCTTTCACTGATACCTAAAAGGCGTCGTGGTTTATATCATGTGTCGTTCTTGTGCTGCACGAATTGTCTGAATTAGTGATTTTCCTTTGTTGTTACATGTCTCTGTCACTGCATCTATCCATCTTCTTCTGGGTCTTCCTCTTGGTCTTTTTCCATGCATTCTCGAGAAGAACGCCCTTGATGGTGATTGGTGAGGATTCATTCTGACCAGGTGGCCAAACCATTTAAGGTGTTGTTGTTCTATATATTCTTGGCAGGTTTTGTTCCTACCATTTTTCTTATGGTTTCATTTGGTATTCTATCTCTTCTTGTGTTGTTTGTTACTTTTCTCAAGCATCGCATCTCACATGTATTGATCTTTCTTAAATGTGATTTAGATATAACAGGTTTTAATCAAAAAGATATTAAAGATACCTATACAATACAAGTAAAGAACACACACCAGAAGCTGCTAGAAGAAGGAATTGAGCAATACAGAAGAGAAAATCCTGATGAAAAAGTAGCAATCAAATGGCAATGCATAAAGAAAAGCATACAAGAAACCTGCGACACCTTACCCAAAAGAGAAAAGAAAAAAAAAATGGATAACTAACACAATCTTAGAAAAAATGGAAGAAAGGAGACAAGCGAAGAACACTGCCCAATACAATAAAATAGATAATGAATACGCAAAATGTGCAAAAAGGCAAAAGAAGACTGGCTCAGCCAAAAATGTATAGAAATAGAAACTATGGAAAGCAAACAAGACTTAAGAGGAATGCACACATAAATAAAGAGAATGACTAATAAAACTAAAAAAAAGCCACAGAAGGTGGATGCATTGCAGACAAAAAAGGGAAAATGCTAAGAGACAATAAAGATGATATAGATATATGGCAGGAATATATAACAGAACTATTTCATGATCAAAGGGTCAAGAAACCAGTTATAAAATCTACATCAGGCTATAAAATCTTAAAATCTGAGGTGGAAAAAGCTATAAATACAATGAAAAAGGGAAAAGTAGCGATACCTGACAGCATACAGATAGAGATGATACAAGCACTAGAAGATTTTGGCATTGAAGTGATTACAGACATATGCAACGACATATACCACACAGGATACATACCAAATGAACTAAAAACATCAACTTTCATTGCATTGCCTAAAAAGAATGGTGCAGTTGAATGCAGTGACTTTAGAACAATAAACCTAATGAGCCATGTTACAAAAATCTTGCTAAGAGTTATACAAGGAAGGATTCAGAATAAAATCAATACTGAATAAGATTAGCAGCTATTTGGATTTAGGAAAGATAGCGGGACAAAAGAAGCCATATTCTGCATGAGAACATTAATCGAAAAGTACACAGAAGTAAACAAACCAATATATGTCTGCTTCATAGACTACACCAAAGCTTTTGATAGAGTACACCACAAACAACTTATAGATTGACTAAAGAGATACATCCAGATGACATGGACATACGACTAATATGTAATCTATACTGGGAGCAAACAGCAATAATAAAATATAACAAAGAGAACTCTACACCCATTGACATAAAAAGAGGAGTAAGACAGGGATGCATCCTATCACCAAGCTTGTTCAATCTATACACTGAGCAAATATTTAAAAACATCTCAGAGATGCCAGGCCTACAAATTAATGGAAAGATAATCAATAACCTACGATATGCTGATGATACTGTACTACTAGCAGAAAATCCTAAAGATCTACAACAATTACTTAATGAAATAAACATGATAAGCAAAAAATATGGACTAGATATGAATATCAAAAAGACTAAAACTATGATTATGATCAAAGGAAATACTCAAAACCCACAAATGGATATCAAAATTGAAGGAATAGACCTGGAGACAGTTCAGAACTACAACTACCTTGGACATACTATAACCAGTGATGGAAAATGTACAACTGAAATAAACAAAAGAATAGGAATGGCAAAAAGTAATTTTAATGCCATGAAGAACATACTAATATCAAAACAAATAACACCAGGGCTAAAACTAAGAATAGCAAAATGTTTCATCTTCTCAATATTCCTATATGGTGCAGAAACATGGACATTAGACAAGAAACAGAACAGAGAATTGAAGTCTTTGAAATGTGGATATATATAGAAGAATATGTAGAATTGGATGGAGGGAAAAGAAAACAAACGATGAAGTCTTAAGATAACTAAAAATTAAAAGAGAACTACTAAACACAATTCAAACAAGACAAATGCGATTTTTGGGTCATGTTAAAAGACACAACAGCCTACTAAAAGTAATCCTGGAGGGAAAATACAAGGTAAAAGAGGCAGAGGCAGACCAAGACTAACATGGACGAGTAACATCAAAAGATGGACAAATCAGTCTATGACAACCTGCACCATCAAAGCAAGAGACAGAGCAGAATAGCGCTCCATGGTAGCCAACCTTCGATGCGGAGACGGATCGATGATGATGATGAGGATGATAAGAAAAGTGGCGGCGGGCTCTGTATGCAGGCTTGTCTGTCGAATTGTAGAAGTCAACGACACGCAGAATCATCTTTGTCTACTTCCCTGGTCATTCGGGAGTCCGGGTAAATAAAAGAGCGGACAGGCTGGCTAGCTGTGCTGTTATGGAGGAAGGTCAACCATCGGATCACGCAGAAAGGGCACAGGACTTTGATAAACCATGAATCCATATCACTCCCTCGGATGAAGGATATTGGAGTAAAGATTGGTACAACCAGAAACGAGAGACTTGTTTGGGGGGAAAGGGGGACATAAGAGCACTTATCAACCAACACAGAACTGAGGTCGTCAGTCGCTGGATGCTCCCGGACTTGCTGAAGAGGGGATCTCAGCACTTAATGTTCGGAGTGCAATGATAAGCCACAAATAGCTCAATAACTATGTGTGTGTGTGTGTGTATATATATATACATAAATATATATATATACATACACACATAAACACACATATGTATAAGTGTGTCTATGTGTAAATACATATAAGCTAAATGGCGGCAGGATAAGTTATGCGATATATATATATATAATGTCATCCAAATGTCTAATTTATTTCGAAAGTCTGACGCCATCATCATCATCATCCCCATAACCATGGTGCAGTTAGGCACCACTAACAGACTTCGTCAAACGTCTCCAGTTCTATTTGTATTAATTGTTTGGGACTCTCCAAAGTCGAGGCCTGTCCATTATTTCTTGTTATCTTTCCAACTCTTTCTCTACCTATCTCTCTATCTCCTTTCTTTCACTGTTCCTTACTGGATGACCTTTGGTAGGCCAGGCAGAGATGACTGTCATACTCCAAGCAGATACAAATACATGGCACCGGTCCGAAGGTTACAATCTAAAGTCTTTAGAATCAAGTAAACAAGTTAATTTTAAAAACGGCATCTTCCCCTAAAGAGCAAAACTTAACTACTTCTTGTCGTCGATGTAGACAACATGGCGTCCATAACGTCCTCGTCACGTCACTTCCTTTTCCACTCTAATAGAAAATGAACAATTCAGACACTAAAGGTTGATATGAAGAATAGGAATGGCGAAAAGTAATTTTAATGACATCAAAAATATACTAACATCAAAAGAAATAAAACCAGGGCTAAAGCTGAGAATAGCAAAATGTTACATCTTCTCAACATTCCTGTATAGTGCAGAAACATGTACACTAGACAAGAAAACAGAACAGAAAATTGAAGCCTTTGAAATGTGGATATATAGAAGAATAGGAAGAATTGGATGGAAGGAAATTAAAATAAATGATGAAGTCTTAAAAGAATTAAAAATGAAAAGAAAACTACTAAACACAATTCAAACAAGACAACAAATGATATTTTGGGGGCATGTTAAAAGACACAACAGCATACTAAAAGTAGTCTTGGAAGGGGAAAAAACAAGGTAAAAGAGGCAGACCAAAACTAACATGTAACATCTAAAGATGGACAAATCAGCCTATAACAACCTGCACCATCAAAGCAAGAGACAGAGCGCAATGGGGCTGTACATGGTAGCCAACCTTTGATGCGGAGACGGCATTCAATGATGGTGATGAAAGATGAACAAGTCAGTCTACAACAACCTGCACCATCAAAGCAAGAGACAGAGCGCAATGGGGCTGTACATGGTAGCCAACCTTCGATGTGGAGACGGCATTCAATGATGGTGATGAAAGATGAACAAGTCAGTCTACAACAACCTGCACCATCAAAGCAAGAGACAGAGCGCAATGGGGCTGTACATGGTAGCCAACCTTCGATGTGGAGACGGCACACAATGATGGTGATGAAAGATGAACAAGTCAGTCTACAACAACCTGCACCATCAAAGCAAGAGACAGAGCGCAATGGGGCTGTACATGGTAGCCAACCTTCGATGTGGAGACGGCACACAATGATGATGATGATCAATGGTCGATCTGGAAAATATCGACCTAGAATACTAGTAAACTACCAACGTTTATTAATAACCGCTAACAAGTATACCTCTGATCAGATGACCAGATACGGTTAGAAACTATGAGCTGATATAATGAAAAAAGCATTATTCCACAGCGAGAAATGTGAGGTCGAAGACAATGAGGATAAGTGTGATACACGCTTCGAAAACCAATTAAAAGTTTTGCCAGACAGACTTTCACTTGGAACTCACAGGAAAAGAAGAAACGCGTGAAAATGAAAACTTTGAACCTTGGATTACAAAGATAAATTCCTTGAGAGGAGCTAGTGCCAGAAAGGTACGGCGGGAAGACGACGAAAACATTTGGTGTGTGTTCAAGCTATGAAGAAGCCGTTGATGATATATTTTGATCAGTAAATGTGTCGTTTGAGCTTCCAGTCATCTGTTTATTTTACGATTTATATGTTGACGACTATTTAAAAAACGTACTGAAGAATCAGATCGCTTACAGATAGCAAAAGAGTTCGCTTACAGCATTAAGCAATTATCGAGACATGTAATTAGCTATTGCAATGCCTTAAAACAAATATGGCCCACAGAAACAAGCCTGCATGACAAGTTTAGGGGAATCGGTGAAGACCTTCAATACGCCGTCTTGTTTGTGACCCAGGCTGGTCTAAATGTACAGCTGATCGCTGTAGAAGATGAATACTTTAAAATAATGAAAAGTTATGAAATAATAAACCTGCAACGTAGTGGTCACTCTGTTATATACGGTGTCTCACTCCCTCCAGAACCAAGCATTTCTTTGCTTGGTTTTACAACAAAACACATTTTCTTCAGGGTATATACAAAAACATGTTCCATTTATCAAGTACCTCGTAAGTACTGTACTCTAACACACACGAACAACAACCGTATTGTGTAAGCACTCTCGGACAAATAACAAAGATCAGCAGAGACGCGCGTCAGGCAGACGTGTCACAACAATTAGACACACACTACAGACACATTTCTTTTAATTTCTCACACAATTAACATACTCATGTTCAAATGCCATTGCAATATCTTCATTTGTGTTAGAATTGTTGAGAATATTCCAAGTACAACAGCGATTAGCCAAACTGTTCTACAAACCGCAGAAATATTAATACTGCTTCTTACAGACCTACAAATTATTTCAAGAATTTTTTTTTTCCCCCAGGGATTGACACAACTTAATACATGCTGCATGAAACATGCCTTAAAATCGATGCAGGATTATTTTATATTCATGACGTTGCTCATTTTCATTGGCTGAACCAAGTTATGAATTCCCTCGTGTAGCTCTTCAAATTATGCTTCTTGTACTTCTGAAATTGTTGTTCTGATGTTAAAAGTAAATTTCTATAAATATATATTTTTAAAGAAAAAATAGTGCCCTATGTCATTTAATTATATATATATATATATATATATATATATATATATATATATATGTATGTATATATATATATATATATATATATATATATATATATATGTATATATATATATATATATATATATATATATATGTATATATATATATATATATATATACATATATATATATATTTGTTGCCTAAATGTATTGATTTTATTTTGATTTCCTGTAAAATAAATATACATTTTAAACAAAAATAGATGACTTTGTATTCGGGAACTCAAACACGACATCACAAAAAATGCGACTGGACATTCACATCAATCTTGTTTTATTTTACCAAAATGTTTCCACATGAATACATGGTGCAGCAATCTTTATTCATTCGTTCTCAGCACATGACCTATGCATTTCTAACGCCTTCTTCTTATAAAACTCGACATAGTATTCTTGTGTTGTTTCTTCTCTTATCTTATCGGTTGAAATTTATTTTCTCGAACTTATGTTTGAGAATCTTCGGAAACATTTATTTTCTAAATTATTTAATTTCCTATGTAAAGACTGGGTAGATTGGGAGCTTTCACATATATATGTTAGCGCTGGAATTACACAAGAGTTGAGTAAATTTAGGTTTTGCACTGGAACTCGGATCTCCAGATGTCTCTCAGTATATAAATGCTTGTTATATATTTTTTCAATTTATCAAAGAAAAAATGAATCTTTTTAAAGAAAAACATACTACGATTAATTAGTTCCTGGTCTTGATCATTCCAACGCCGCTAGATGTCCCATAGTGATCATAGTGTTTTTTGCCATCTATCTCCATTCTGGGCGAGATGTTCGATCCTATCCAATGAGTCTATGCCTGCCAACTTTGCTACTCTTATCAGTGTTATTTTTAGTGTCTCTATGTCTTCCACTTTTTTTTCTGTAACCTGCTGTTTCCTATTTAAAAGCTTGTTTTGAAATTACTTTGTTGTCTCTTCTCAACATATGCCCGATATATGTCTATCTTCTCCTTCTAGTTGTGGATGAGATCGATGGTTTCATGGACGGTCATTTAGACATGATAGATAATAACATACTCATGTTATAAAGTCAATTAGAAAAAGAAAGAGGCTCAACAAGTCTTAAGTGTAGCGATGAGGAAATGTGGTATCAGCTACAGTGATATTGATGACCATCTGTATTTTCTTTTGTGTCTTTATTAAGCAAGGCTGTAAAAATTAATACCGTAAACCTTCATATTTTCGTATATGATTTTATTATCCCAAACATTCAGTCCATGAAGAATCGGCCTGTCGGTCTTGGCGATTCCAGGAAAGGCGTGAAGATTCTGGGAAAGACTTGAAGATTCCAGGTAAGGAAAAATCTGAACAGTGGATACCAGCACAGGCCACTAGGTGACCGTTTCTTAAATAAAGATACGATGAGCGATGGAGATACAGACTATAAACTGCTTTAATTTAGAAATATACTGCAGGTTACTGGAACCATCAGAATGAAAAACTTCGTCACCAGCTATATAGACAATATTTTTTTTTAATTGACCATTTCCTGCTAACTTGAACGCCATCGATGTTGTTCCAATGTGTGCTAACTTGAACGTCATCGAGGTTGTCCCAGAATTCATTGCACTAGGAAACATGGGAACCCAAGGAAATTATGTTAAATACAAAGAAATAAATGTTCAACTCCAGTGTTGAATCATTCCTATTATATGGCTGTGACAACATTGAGAAGAACACGATAATCACGAAGAAACAGACCTTCCTTAATGGATGTTTGCGCGGAATAAAAGGAAGGAAATAGCAGGACAAAATCAATAACGTAAAGTTATGGGAGAGTACTAGTCTGCCAGTCAAATACTAGTGGACAAAGAGATACAACGAAGACGATGACGTTCGGTAGATCACTGCGGAAGCCAACTGAGAATATTACACTACAAGCACTTTTTTGAATACCCAGTGGAAGAGACAAAGAGGAAGACCAAAATATTATTGAAGACAGAGGGAATTAAAGATGAATAGGGTAGGTAAGTCATGGAATATTCTTAACAGAATGACAAGAAAAAGAACGTCTTGGAAAGTATTTGTTGAAGACCTATGCTCCACAGAGAGTTATAAAGCAGAAGAAAAGGTTGCTCCAATTTCCCTTAAATTAAACATTTATGGGATCAACTCTATTTCTAATAATCTGAATTTAACTTTTAGGTTGTCTACTGACTGGTTTTAATGACTTGAACATCTTTGATGTTAAAAGATTTAGATTTATTTTAACATGATTTGCTGCAGTTCAAATTTCTTATCATTTGAACAACTTTTGGGTCCATACAAGATATTTTATCATTTGAACATCTTTTGGGTGCATACAAGATTTCTTATCATTTGAACATCTTTTGAGTGCAGCCAAGATTTCTGTTCAATTGAACATCTACGCGGCAGCCAATATTTCTGCTCATTTGAACATATTTGCGACAGCCAACATTTCTGCTCATTTGAAAATATTTGCGGCAACCAATATTTCTGCTCATTTGAACATATTTGCGGCAACCAATATTTCTGCTCATTTGAACATATTTGCGACAGCCAATATTTCTGCTCATTTAAACATATTTGCGACAGCAAATATTTCTGCTCATTTGAACATATTTGCGACAGTTAAAATTTCTTCTCATTTAGACAGCTTTGCGACAGGCAATATTTCTGCTCATCTGATTATCTTTAAGGCAGCCAGGGTTTTTTCTCATTTGAGCATCTTTGAGGTAGCCAATATTTCTACTCATTTGAAGATCTTTGCGGTAGCCAATATTTCTACTCATTTCAACATCATTCAAGCAGCCAATATTTCTGCTTATTTGAATATTTTTGCTGCAGCCAATATTTCTCATCATTTGAACATCTTTAATGCAGCCAAGATTTCTACTCATTTGAACATCATTGAGGCAACCAATACTTCTCCTCATTTGAACATCCTTTCTGCAGCCAAGATTTCTATTCATATCAACATCTTTCCGATAACCAATATTTCTGCTCATTTGAAAATCTTTGCGGCAGCCAATATTTCTTCTCATTTGAACATCTTTGCGACAGCCAATATTTCTTATCATTTGAACATCTTTAATGCAGCCAAGATTTCTTATCATTTGAACATCTTTAAGGCAGCCAAGATTTCTTCTCATTTTCATTTGAACATCTTTCCGGCAGCCAAGGTTACTTCTCATTTGAACATTTTTGCGGCAGCCAATATTTCTGCTCATTTTAACATCTTTAATGCAGCCAAGATTTCTTCTCATTTGAACATCTTTAAGGCAGCCAAGATCTCTTACCGTTTAAACATCTTTGCGGCAGCCAAGATTTCTTATCTTTTGAACATCTTTTCGACAATCAATATTTCTGCTCATTTGAACATCTTTAAGGCAGCCAAAATTTCTGCTCATTTGAACATTTTTGCGGTAGCCAATATTTCTACTCATTTGAACATCTTTTCGGCAGCCAAGATTTCTGCTCATTTCAACACCCTTCCGAAAAAATATAGCTCTGCTCATTTGAACATCTTTGCGGCAGCCAATATTTCTGTCTCTTTTGAATCTTTCCGGCATCCAATATTTCCGCTCATTTGAACATCTTTAAGGCAGCCAAGATTTATTTTCATTTGAACATCTTTGCAGCAGAAAAGATTTCTTCTCATTTGAACATCTCTAAGGCAGCCAATATTTTTTATCATTTGAACATCTTTGCAGCAGCTAATATGTCTTCTCATTTGAACATCTTTAAGGCAGCCAATATTTTTTCTCATTTGATCATCTTTGCGGCAGCCAATATTTCTTCTCATTTGAACATCTGTGCGGCAGCCAATATTTCTTATCATTTGAACATCTTTAATGCAGCCAAAATTTCTTCTCATTTGAACATCTTTAAGGCAGCCAATGTTACTTCTCATTTGAAAATCTTTGCGGCAGCCAATATTTCTGCTCATTCGAACATCTTTTCGGCAGCCAGCACTTCTACTCGTTGGAACATCTTTGCGGAATCCAATATTTTTGCTCATTTCAACATCTTTTCAGCAGCCAATATTTCTTCTCATTTCAACATCTTTGCCGCAGCCAATATTTTTGCTCATTTCAAAATCTTTCCGACAACCAATATTTCTTCTCATTTGAACATCTTTTCGGCAGCTAAGACTTCTACTCATGTGAATATCTTTGTGGCAGCCAATATTTTTTTCTCATTTGAACATCTTTGCGGCAGTCAATATTTCTTCTCAATTGAACATCTTTAAGGTAGTCAAAATTTCTGCTCATTTGAATATCTTTGCGGCAGCCAATATTTCTTTTCATTTGAACTTCTTTAATGGAACCAAGATTTCTTTTCATTTGAACAACTTTTGGCAGCCAATATTTCTGCTCATTTGATCATCTTTAATGCAGCCAATATTTCTTTTCATTTGAACATCTTTACAGCAGCCAATACTTCTTTTCATTTGAACATCTTTGCGGCAGCCAATATTTCTGCACATTTGAACATCTTTGAGGCAGCCAATATTTCTTCTCATTTGAACATTTTTGCGACAATTAAGATTTCTTCTCATTTGAGCATCTTTGCAGCAGCTAATATTTCTGCACATTTGAACATCTCTAGGGCCGCCAATATTTCTTCTCATTCGAACATCTTTGCGAATATTTATATTTTTCTCTCATTTGAACATCTGTAAGGCACCCAAGAAATCTGTTCATTTGAGCATCTTTGCGGCAGACAATATTTCTGCTCATTTGAAAATTTTTAAGACAGCCAATATTTTTCATCATTTGAACATCTTTTCGGCAGCCAATATTTCTGCTCATTCGAACATCTTTTCGGCAGCCAGCACTTCTACTCGTTGGAACATCTTTGCGGAATCCAATATTTTTGCTCATTTCAACATCTTTTCAGCAGCCAATATTTCTTCTCATTTCAACATCTTTGCCGCAGCCAATATTTTTGCTCATTTCAAAATCTTTCCGACAACCAATATTTCTTCTCATTTGAACATCTTTTCGGCAGCTAAGACTTCTACTCATGTGAATATCTTTGTGGCAGCCAATATTTTTTTCTCATTTGAACATCTTTGCGGCAGTCAATATTTCTTCTCAATTGAACATCTTTAAGGTAGTCAAAATTTCTGCTCATTTGAATATCTTTGCGGCAGCCAATATTTCTTTTCATTTGAACTTCTTTAATGGAACCAAGATTTCTTTTCATTTGAACAACTTTTTGGCAGCCAATATTTCTGCTCATTTGATCATCTTTAATGCAGCCAATATTTCTTTTCATTTGAACATCTTTACAGCAGCCAATACTTCTTTTCATTTGAACATCTTTGCGGCAGCCAATATTTCTGCACATTTGAACATCTTTGAGGCAGCCAATATTTCTTCTCATTTGAACATTTTTGCGACAATTAAGATTTCTTCTCATTTGAGCATCTTTGCAGCAGCTAATATTTCTGCACATTTGAACATCTCTAGGGCCGCCAATATTTCTTCTCATTCGAACATCTTTGCGAATATTTATATTTTTCTCTCATTTGAACATCTGTAAGGCACCCAAGAAATCTGTTCATTTGAGCATCTTTGCGGCAGACAATATTTCTGCTCATTTGAAAATTTTTAAGACAGCCAATATTTTTCATCATTTGAACATCTTTTCGGCAGCCAATATTTTTTCTCATTTCAACATCTTTGCGGCAGCCAATATTTTTGCTCATTTCAACATCTTTCCGACAACCAATATTTCTGCTCATCTGAACATCTTTGGGGCATGCAATATTTCTGCTCATTTGAATATCTTTGCGACAGCCAATATTTTTTATCATTTGAACATCTTTAAGGTAGTCAAAATTTCTCTTCATTTGAACATCTTTGCGGCAGTCAATATTTCTTCTCATTTGAGCATCTTTGCAGCAGCCAATATTTGTTTTCATTTGAACATCTTTAATGGAGCCAAGATTTCTTTTCATTTGAACATTTTTGTGGTAGCCAATATTTCTGCTCATTTGATCATCTTTAATGCAGCCAATATTTCTTTTCATTTGAACATTTTTATGGTAGCCAATATTTCTGCACATATGAACATCTCTAAGGCAGCCAATATTTCTTCTCATTTGAACATCTGTAAGGCAGCCAAGAAATCTGTTCATTTGAGAATCTTTGCGGCATCCAAAATTACTGCTCATTTGAACATCTTTACGACAGCGACTATTTCTTCTCTTTTGAACATCTTTAAGGTAGCCAATATTTCTGCTCATTTGAACATTTTTAAGGCAGCCAATATTTCTCATCATTTGAACATCTTTGCGGCAGCCAATATTTCTTCTCATTTGAACATCTTTGCGGTAGCCAATATTTTTGCTCATTTCAACATCTTTCAGAAAACCAATATTTCTACTCATCTGAACATCTTTGCTGCAGCCAATATTTCTTTTCATTTGAGCATCTTTAATGGAACCAAGATTTTTTTTCATTTGATCATCTTTAATGCAGCCAAGATTTTTTTCATTTGATCATCTTTAATGCAGCCAAGATTTTTTTTCATTTGAACGTTTTTGCAGCAGTCAATACTTCGTTTCATTTGAACATCTTTGGGGAAGCAATGGTTTCTTCTCATTTGAACATCTTTGCGGCAGCCAATTTTTCTGCACATTTGAACATCTCTGAGGCAACCAATATTTCTTCTAATTTGAACATTTTTGCGACAATTAAAATTTCTTCTCATTTGAGCATCTTTGCGGCAGCCAATATTTCTGCTCATTTGAACATCTTTAAGGCAGCCAATATTTCTGCTCTTTTGAACATCTTTGCGGCATCCAATATTCCTGCTCACTTGAACATCTTTAAGGCAGCCACGATGTAATCTCATTTGAACATCTTTAAGGCAGCCAATATTTCTTCTCATTTGAAAATCTTTTGGGTAGCCAAGATCTCTGCTCATTTGAACATCTTTGCGGCAGCCATGATTTCTACTCATTTGAACACCTTTCCGACAACCAATAGATCTGCTCATTTGAACATCTTTGTGGCTTCCAATATTTCTGCTCATTTGAACATCTTTAAGGCTGCCAAGATTTATTCTCATTTGAACATCTTTAAGGCAGCCAATATTTTTTCTCATTTGAACATCTTTGCAGCAGCAAAGATTTCTTTTCATTTGAACATCTTTACGGCTGACAATATTTCTGCTTTTTTGAACATCTTTAAGGCAGCCAATATTTCTTCTCATTTGAAAATCTTTTGGGTAGCCAAGATCTCTGCTCATTTGAACATCTTTGCGGCAGCCATGATTTCTACTCATTTGAACACCTTTCCGACAATCAATAGATCTGCTCGTTTGAACATCTTTGCGGCAGCCAAAATTTCTGCTCTTTTGAATATCTTTGTGGCTTCCAATATTTCTGCTCATTTGAACATCTTTAAGGTTGCCAAGATTTATTCTCATTTGAACATCTTTAAGGCAGCCAATATTTTTTCTCATTTGAACATCTTTGCAGCAGCAAAGATTTCTTTTCATTTGAACATCTTTGCGGCAGCCAATGTTTCTTCTCATTTGAATATCTTTGTGGCAGCCAACATTTCTGCTTATTTGAACATCTTTGCGGCAGCCAATATTTCTTCTCATTTGAACATCATTTTGGCAGCCAATATTTCTGCACATTTGAACATCTTTGTGGCAACCAATATTTCTGCTCATTTGAACATCTTTGTGGCAGCCATTATTTCTGCTCATTTGAACATCTTTGCGGCAGCCATTATTTCTGCTCATTTGAACATCTTTAAGGCAGCCATTATTTCTGCTCATTTGAACATCTTTGTGGTAACCACTATTTCTGCTCATTTGAACATCTTTGCGGCAGCCATTATTTCTGCTCATTTGAACATCTTTGTGGTAACCACTATTTCTACTCATTTGAACATCTTTGCGGCAGCCATTATTTCTGCTCATTTGAACATCTTTGCGGCAGCCATTATTTCTGCTCATTTGAACATCTTTGCGGCAGCCATTATTTCTGCTCATTTGAACATCTTTGTGGTAACCACTATTTCTGCTCATTTGAACATCTTTGCGGCAACCAATATTTCTGCACATTTGAACATCTTTGTGGTAACCAATATTTCTGCTCATTTGAACATCTTTGCGGCAGCCATTATTTCTGCTCATTTGAACATCTTTAAGGCAGCCATTATTTCTGCTCATTTGAACATCTTTGTGGTAACCACTATTTCTGCTCATTTGAACATCTTTGCGGCAGCCATTATTTCTGCTCATTTGAACATCTTTAAGGCAGCCATTATTTCTGCTCATTTGAACATCTTTGTGGCAACCACTATTTCTACTCATTTGAACATCTTTTCGGTCGCCAGGATTTCTGCTAATTTGAACATCTTTGCGGCAGCCAAGATTTCTTCTCATTTGAACATTTTTTCTACAGTCAATATTTCTGCTCATTTGAACATCTTTGCGGCAGCCAGTATTCTGCTCATTTGAATATATTTGAGGCTGCTAATATTTCTTCTCCTTTGAACATCGTTTAGGTAGCCTATATTTATGTTTATTTGAATATTTTTGCTGCAGCCAATATTTCTTATCATTTGAACATTTTTACGGCAGCCAATATTTCTGCTCATATGAACGTCTTTGCAGCAGCAACATTTCTGCTTTTTTGAACATCCTTGATGCTTTCCATATGTCTGCTAGCAGGTTGTACATTATAGAGCTGATGAGAGTTCTACCAATGAAATAAACAAATCAGACCAACTCTTCCGTTGCCTGGCAACCAAATCCCTGATACTGTAAACAGAAACAGCTGTTTTGATTGCTCTTGTGTTACGTTACAATTTTAGATGCATTTCTAGGAACGTTATTTATTTAGTGTGTGAAGATCATTTGAACCTAAAACAGTCGCCTCTTACTTCAAGAAACAAAAAAATGCGGTTCCAGTTTCCACAGCATGAAGGACCCCAACAAAATGCAATAAGGTTCTCATTATTTTTTGTATTTGTAACATTTGACTATATAAATTAACAAGCATGAATGTGTAGAAAACTGTAAAGGTGAAGGCTTCTCCGTAAAACATTTCAGCGGAGCAGTCCCCTGTATGTGATGACAAAGTGCCAAGACTTCCTTGCAGTTAATACCTATCCAGACACCGTGTGTCATGTTCCTGTTTTATAGAAGAGCCTACTGGGTAGTATAAAGCTCGGATTAGTAAACATTCAATTTTATCAATAAGCCAGTGTCCTAACCATCTGGCTTATGACGGTATTAATACTTAAAGAAATGGTAAATTGTACGTTGTTAACGGAAAGTACAAGGTGAGCACAAAAACACCCCTTGGTTTACCTGCAAATTCTAACCAACTGGTTGGTTACAGAACTACCTGCTGATAGTGGGGGCTACCTTTTTCGGCACAGCCGCACTGGGATCCCGCTGTAGACAAATTTCTCTACGAGCACCTGCCAAACACGTGGATGGACTGCGCTGGACAAAATGATCTGGTATTCAGCAATTGGCTCTTGAGATCACCAGACCTAAATTTTTGTGATTTTTTAACTTTGGAGGTATGTGAGGGACAGAGTGTATGTGCCTCTACTACCCGCAAACCTGAATAATAAATTTCTACAGGGACTGCGCCACCGAAGCTGTAAACTAGATCACGATCCTTATTGTGTTTTGATATTCCGATTGTTTTCTTGTTTTTTTTTTTTAACGATGAATGATGATATCGTATGACGATGGACAGTTTGGCTGCGTTCACTTTCGGCGCCGCGCCGCCTTATGTCTTTTGGCGTGTGCTGTACTTATGTTGGGGACTGCAGCTGCCTTTCTTTGTTTGGATTCTTTAATGCGATGAGATGTTAATTCTGATGATTCCACTGGCACTGGCGGTTGAGCAATTATGGATTTTAATTCGTTTGACAGTGATTCCGAGGCTTTTGACTGACTACAACAACTACGCCGGATTTGCTACAGCGAGTCTGGTCCGAGTTAGATTATTGCATCGATGTTTGCTGCGTATCAGGTGAGACGTGCATCATATGTGTGTGTTATACCCACCAATACCACATGAAACAGCGAATGGTTGATTCAGCTGTAACCACCAATGTGAAAGAGTTGTCCTAGAAAGTTGCATTCTGTATCAGTTGCAAATCAATGACTGCTTTGTGGCCACCCTGTATATCATGATATCGTGAATATGATAAGTTCGAGGTAAAACTCATGTCGACGCCTCATAGCCTCAAAGAGAATTAAAGGAACAGAGAAACAATGGTGCATATGACAAAGAGGACAATTCCTATGTAGTCGTATCAGCCTTTTCAAGAATCAGGCAATCTACTTTATCATATGACAGAAAAGACAATTCCTATGAAATCGTATCAGCCTTTTCAAGAATCAGGCAATCTACTTTATCATATGACAGAGAGGACAATTCCTATGAAGTTGTATCAGCCTTATCAAGAATCAGCAAGCTATTCCATCATATTACAAAGAAGACAATTCCTATGAAGTTGTATCAGCCTTATCAAGAATCAGCAAGCTATTTCATCATATTACAAAGAAGACAATTCCTATGAAGTTGTATCAGCCTTATCAAGAATCAGCAAGCTATTTCATCATATTACAAAGAAGACAATTCCTATGAAGTTGTATCAGCCTTATCAAGAATCAGCAAGCTACTTCATCTAAAGACACAAACGAATGCGAAATAATGATGGGTTCTTATATCTCATAGTTACCTGTTACCATGCAGAACTTCACCAGGTAAGATCTATGTGCAGGTTATCTACCCCCCAGCTTGTTTTGGAAGTGATGGAAACAGACTAAACTAAAGGACTTTCGTTTATCATATTGGTAGCTCAGCATCAACATTCGAGTAAAATAATATCTGGCAATGAAATAAAAATAAACATAAACCATAAGTTGATCTGTACAATGAAATATCGGCATTGTTAATTTATGAAAACATCTTCAACAAATATATGAAATATACTTTGTTTCTATCATTGAGAAAGGAAACATGCACTGCATAGGAAAACAGCAGAAGAGAAAGCACAACACAGAATATACTCAACGAGGATGAATGCATGGCTATAGCGCAGAGAAAACATAACACACAATTTATTAAACAACGAATGCATGACTATTTCGCAGAGAAGACATAACACACAATTTATATTAAACAACGAATTATTAGACTATTTCGCAGAGAAGACATAACACACAATTTATATTAAACAACGAATTATTAGACTATTTCGCAGAGAAGACATAACACACAATTTATATTAAACAACGAATTATTAGACTATTTCGCAGAGAAGACATAACACACAATTTATATTAAACAATGAATGCATGACTATTTCGCAGAGAAGACATAACACACAATTTATATTAAACAATGAATGCATGACTATTTCGCAGAGAAGACATAACACACAATTTATATTAAACAATGAATGCATGACTATTTCGCAGAGAAGACATAACACACAATTTATATTAAACAATGAATGCATGACTATTTCGCAGAGAAGACATAACACACAATTTATTAAACAACGAATTATTAGACTATTTCGCAGAGAAGACATAACACGCAATTTATATTAAACAACGAATGCATGGCTATAGCGCAGAGAAAACATAACACACAATTTATATTAAACAACGAATTATTAGACTATTTCGCAGAGAAGACATAACACACAATTTATATTAAACAACGAATTATTAGACTATTTCGCAGAGAAGACATAACACCCAATTTATTAAACAATGAATGCATGACTATTGCAAAAAGAAAACACAAGACACAATTTATTAAATAACAATTAATGCACAGCTGCTTCACAAACAAATAATAAGGTCTTGTGCTCAAAAACATGTAGTCCCTGTTCCAAAAACTCCCGCCAAGATCAAGTCTAAAAAAATGTCCTCTACAACTCTTCTGCTGTATTTTTAAAACGATAATTCCTTTACGGAACTTCCCTTTTTCAATGTCTATTGTTATTACATCAGTCATGAAGTAAAATAAACATGAAATCTATGTATGAAAGTGTTCCTTGTTGCAGTTTCCTCATATTCCAAGTCCGGCTTGTTGCAGGAGCTACTGAGTTAGGTGCTCTGTGCACACCGTGAACTGTGTGTTTCACCTGTTTTGATCATGTTTCGATATTCTAATTGTTTACGATGAATGATGATATCGTATGGCAGGGAACAGTTGGCTGTGTTCACTTTGTGTGCGGTTTCGCCTTATGTCTTTTGGTGTGTGCTGAGACTGCTTTGATGGGAACTACTGCTACCTTTCTTTGTTTGGGAGATGGGTTAGTAATTCTGATGATTCCACTGGCGATTGAGCAATTATGGATTTTAATTCGTTTGCAGTGATACCGAGCCTTCCATAACCAAAGAACCAAACATGAAATTATTGAATCCATCCCTCATGAGGCGGATTAATGAAATGGCAAAGGATATTGAAGTCATTTTTTGAGTTCCTTCTTGATTTTTATTCCAGTGACCAGATAGGTACCAGAGCCAACAAAGGGAGATGGAAGAATGATTGGGTCACCTCTTTTGATGCGTTGCCAATGTATCATGCCTCTCTGTATTGTTCTGTTGGCCCTCTATTCAGCCCTCTGTGTCTTTTATGGATGTGAATCATGGACAATAGACAAGGAAATCACTGGAGTCTGTAGAAATGTGGTTTTACAGAAGAATGTTGAAAATACCATGGACAGCTAAGAAGAGTAATGAAACGTTCTGAAAGAGGTCAAAGCAAAAAGAGAGCTAATTTCCAATATTAGGAAGAAGCAATCATCATATTTTAGCCATATAATGAGACGAGAACAGCTGGAATATATTGTAACAACTGGAAAAATTGAGGGACGAAGAGATAGAGGGAAGCAAAAAGAAACGATACCAGACAGCTTAAAAGAATGGCTTTGCAGAAAGTCAACAACAGAAATTATAAATAACTGTCGAGATCGAAAGTTGTGGAGAGACATGATCACCCATGCCAGCAGGCCCGGTACTTGATGATGATGATATGATGATGATGATGATGATAGTATTTTAATCGTTGCCGAACGGAGGACTGACTCGACAACGGTGTTGAAGGCAGGAGCTGGAACGGCCTGGTATCGGGCTCAGGGACAACAGGGAGCTAAGGTGCTTAGTGGCCAGAGCCAATCAGGAAGCAACGGCAAACCACTGATTGCAGACTGCCGATAAATCATAACGGCCAAAAAGAATTAAAGAGAAGAATAACAGCCGTCTTATTTTCCATCATCAATTCTCCTCCCATTGGTTGTAAAAATGTAAAACGTATTGCCTTATTGTCAATCATCGATGAATGATGACTATCTTAGTCGCCGTCACTCGACGATTTATCATCACTTGGTCACCATCTGCTGCACGCGGCCACAACTCCGTATATCTTATAAATTCGATAGATGTCTGCCACAGAAGTCACTTAATTTTTGTTCCAACTTCTTACTTCCCTTATTCAATTGTTTAACCTCTCCGTCTTCCAATTTCAATATTCCTTGCAGGAATGTCCCAACCAGAATGTTGGAGCTTTTGAATCCATTTACCAGGCTAAACTCTCTTTCTTTACTAACGTATTAAGAGATCTGTGTGTACACATATTTTGTATGTGATTGTTTTACGAGCTTTTCGATTTGTAATTCGGTCTTGTATATGTGAAAGTCTCACGCTGATATCTTATTTTTTTATTTATATTTTCTATTATAATTCTAAAATTATGGTGCATATTTTGCGTATGTATGCCAGTACACACAGTAAGATACTTTGTATGTTAAACGTTATGATTATTTTGATTTCCCAAAGTTTTTTTTTTTTAAATCGTCGACTGTAGTCTGTGATATTACAGAATTTATTGCGATGTTGCAGCTTTACTTGGTCATGTTAATATTACTTGCTGCACAAAGTGTATCACAAAGGCTTTCGACTCAGTAAATAGAGATGGGCTCTACCGCGTATTAGAAAGCAGAGGCTGCCCACTAAATTATTTAAGCTGATTATGTCCTTTCATGCAGACATGAATGCAAAAATCTACTTTGATGGGAGTTCATCAGAGTGTTTTAAAGTCAACAACGGAGCGAAACAGGGATGTGTCCTAGCCACCACCCTTTTTGGTATATTTTTTGCTGCCCTTCTTTACGCCTTCGAAAAGAGCTCAGGAGATATTTACATTCGTACAAGATCAGATGGCTCACTGTTCAACTTAGCTCGACTAAGAGCAAAAACAAAAACAAATGTTGCCATACTTAAAGAACTTTTATTTGCTGACGATGCTGCCCTAGTCGCTCATAGTGAAGCCACCCTACAATCGCTGATCAACAATATGGACAAAGCATGCGACATTTTTTCACTGTCAATGTGTTCAGAAAACAGTAATACTAAGTCAAGGTGACATTAAACCTCTATTAATAACTTTAAAAGATTGTCCACTAGAATCAGTTCAGAAATTCACGTATCTTGGTTCCATAATTACGCAAACCACTTCACTTGATGATGAAATAAACAGTCGAATTGGTAAGGCAGCTACGACTTTCAGCAAACTCACAGAAAGGGCCTAGAACAACACGAAACTAACACTGAAGACCAAACTCTTAATATATCAAACTTGTGTGCTTAGCACACTATTATATGGATCTGAAACCTGGACAACATACTCAAATAAGGAAAAAAGACTAAATGTTTTCTACAGGCGATGTCTCCGCAGAATAATGCACATCAAATGGCAGGACAAAATAACCAACTTAACTGTCATGCAACGTGCTAAGACCCCAATAATCATGTCGATGCTCAGATGTGGACGACTAAGATGGCTGGGGCATGTCCAACGAATGGAAGAAAAACGCATCCCAGGCAAATACTATATGGTGAACTAATACACGGAAAAAGACAAATCAGCAGACCTAAACTACGATATAGAGATATCTGTAAATCATCTCTGAATGACTTCTCCATCTATGAAAATGACTGGGAACATCTGGCTAGTGATCGCACATCATGGAGAACATGTATAAGGAATGGTATAACATCATTTGAGACAGCTAAGGCAAAACTTAGAAGTGAAAAGACTCATGAAAAAGGATGGAAAACCCTGTGGATCAGTAGGCATGACTAGTTCATTCTGTGGCCGTGTGTGTTTGTCAAACATTGATAGAATTAGCCACGAGAGAAGCTGTTCGGCAAAAACAAAACTTTCAAAATATGCACAATAGCCTCCACTAGCGTCTGACAAGACGAACAAGAACAAGGCTATACATACAAAGTGTACAAATTCTAAGAGCAGTTATTGAATTGTGCTTTTTGCTTTCTTACCACTGATTTTGCTAGACATTACTTTTGCCCCTTCCACGTTGATTTCCATGCCGAGTTCCGTGGAAGTTTGCTTTAGTTTATTTATTGGTAAATCTTCTAAACTACTAGCATCCGTCTAGGTCGATATCAAAATGAAGGTTTGAGATTTTCTGCTTTCCAATATTTACTGTACAAAGCAGAGTCTTAGAGAGTATCATTCATTGTTTGCTATTTGAAGTCATGAAACCTGCGTGATAACTGTGGATATTTACATATATCTGTCTATCTATTGACCTTTCGAGCCGTAGCCGGCCCATCGGGCATACACCCAGATACTCTTTCTCTTATCTAAATTTTTATTCTATCAGTTTTCAATCCTTCTAAATATATTTTATCAAATCTCGCCATTTGTCTCTGTTCTGTGCAAGCAACTCTATCTCATTGAGGGAGCCGATTCCTGCTGCTCTTGCCTCTCTGATCAATGATCACAGTCTACGTTTCATTAACAAAAGCGTTTTTACGATAGCGGCTTCTTAAACCTCTGATCAACGGTTTAATACCAAGCGGGAGATAAGCAAATTCTTAAATATTTTATACTCTCTTGATAAAAAGTATGTTTTGCATTAAACATTACAAAAGTATATTTACATTACTTCCAAACAGAATATCTCGACTGATAAAATTTCATCCGAATTTTTTTGCATTCGCCTGATAATTACTAAGGAATGGATAGACCTCTTTGTCATTCGTCATTAAAATGACATTAAGTGGGCGTAAATGTGTTGTGTTGTCGTTTATTTGCGCATATCGGCCCAATACATCCGACTTTAGCACTGAATTTATTATTACCGTGTTGCCTTCCCTCTTCAGTTACTACTCGTTTGGTCAGACTAAACTGAAGATGACAAAAAGTTCGGATTTTCTAGATGAGTCCCTCTATGAGTCCCTCTATGAGCCCCACTATGAGCCCTTCTATAAGCCCCTATATAAGTCCCTCTATAATTCCCTCTATGAGTCCCTCTACAAGTCCCTCTATGAGCCCCTCTATGAGTCCGTCTATGAGCCCTTCTATAAGCCCCTCTATAAGTCCCTCTATAAGCCCCTCTATGAGTCCATCTACAAGTCCCTCTATGAGCCCCTCTATGAATCCCTCTACAAGCCCCTCTATGAGTCCCTCTATAAGCCCCTCTATGAGCCCTCTATATGTCCCTGTATAAGTCCTTCTATGAGCCCATATATGAGTCTCTTTATAAGCCCCTTTATAAGTTCCTCTATGAGTCCCTCTATAAGCCCCTCTATGAGCCCTCTATATGTCCCTGTATAAGTCCTTCTATGAGCCCATATATGAGTCTCTTTATAAGCCCCTTTATAAGTTCCTCTATGAGTCCCTCTATAAGCCCCTCTATGAGCCCTCTATATGTCCCTGTATAAGTCCTTCTATGAGCCCATATATGAGTCTCTTTATAAGCTCCTCTATAAGTCCCTCTATGAGGCCCTCTATAAGTCCCTCTATGAGCCCCTCTATGTCCCTCTATGAGTCCCTCTTAAGTCCCTCTATGAGCCCCTCTATGTCCCTCTTTGAGCCATTATATAAGCCCCTCTATGAGTCCCTCTATAAGTCCCTCTATGAGTCCCTCTATAAGCCCCTCTATGTCCCTCTATAAGCCCCTCTATGTCCCTCTATAAGCCCCTCTATTAGTCCCTCTATGAGTCTCTCTATAAGCCCCTCTATAAGTCCCTCTATATGAGTCCCTCTATAAGCCCCTTTATGTCCCTCTATGAGTCCCTCTATAAGCCCCTCTATGTCCCTCTTTGAATCCCTCTAAAAGTCCCTCCTTGAGTCCCTCTATGCCCCTCTATGAGCCCCTCTATGAGTCCCTCTATAAGCCCTTCTATGAATCCCTCTATAAGCCCCTCTATGAGTCCCTCTATAAGCCCCTCTATGAGTCCCTCTAAAAGCCCCTCTATGTCCCTCTATGAGTCCCTCTATAAGTCCCTCTATAAAACCTTTTTGAATCCCTCTATAAGCCCCTCTATGAGTCTCTCTATGAATCCCTCTATAAATCCCTCTATAAATCCCTCTATGAGCCCCTCTATGAGCCCCTCTATGAATCCATCTATAAGTCTCTCTATGAGCCCCTCAATGATTCCCTCTATGAGCCCCCTCTATGAATCCCTCTATAAGTCCCTCTAAGAATCCCTCTATGAATCCCTCTATAAGTCCCTCTAAGAGTCCTACTATGAATCCATCTATAAGTCCCTCTATGAGCCCCTCTATGAATCCCTCTATAAGTCCCTCTATGAGCCCCTCTATGAGCCCCTCTATGAATCCATCTATGTCCCTCTATGAGTCCCTCTAGGAGTCCCTCTATGAATCCCTCTATAAGTCCTTCTATAAGTCCCTCTATGAACCCCTCTAAGTCCCTCTTTGAATCCCTCTATGTCCCTCTATGAGTCCCTCTATGTCCCTCTATGAGTCCCTCTATGAGCCCCTCTATGACTTAATCTATGAGCCCCTCTATAGACCAATCAAATGGGCTCTATCATCAGAGAATTGTGTTGATATCAAAGTATGGACAGGAAAAAACTGAACAATCAATGAAACGGAGCACAAAAGGGAAGAGTGGAAAAATATCGTGAACAATTCAATATAGTTGTTCCCCTGGAGATTCGTAGGGAACCAAACAAAAAAAAATATGGCAAGAAGGCAATTTTATTTGTCTACATCATGTTTTTTTTTTCTTCTTCTTTCTTCATACATCTTTTTAGCACTACAGATAAACAAGAAAGGGGGTGGGGGGACGACAATAGAGATACAATATGTTTAGCTCATTAAGAATTAACTCAATATACCTGTATGGTGCAGAAACATGGACATTAGACAAGAAAACAGAACAGAAAATAGAAGCCTTTGAAATGTGGATTTATAGAAGAATGGGTAGAATTTGATGGAAAGGAAAGAAAACAAACGATAAAGTTTTAAAATAACTAAAAATGAAAAGAGAACTGCTAAACACGATTAGAACTAGACAAATGACATTTTTTGGGCATGTTAAAAGACACAACAGCCTAATAAAAGTAATCTTGGAGGGGAAAATACAAGGTAAAAGAGACAGAGGCAGACCAAGACTAACATGGACGAGTAACATCAAAAGATGGACAAGTCAGCCTATAACAATCTGCACCATCAAAGCAAGAGACAGAGTGAAATGGTGCTCCATGATACCCAACCTTCGATGTGGAAACGGCGCTCAAGTATGAAGAATCAACAAACTTGATACAACGAGAAGATAACACAGCTAATGCTTAAGGTCAATGCTGAAAAAAGAAAACTCATGACCGATAACTCTGGGGGCATTGTTGCAAAACTCAAAATAAATGGACAAGATCTAGAAACAGTTAACAAATTTAAATACTTGGGATCAACTGTCATCGATGAAGGTTCAAAACCTGAAATGTCGGCAAGAATAGCGCAAACTATAGCAACCCTTGCAAAGCAAAAGTTTATTTGAAAAGATAAAAACATCAGTTTTTTAAAATCAGGTTGAAACCACCCTCACAGCAGTTTTTTTTTTTTTTTTCAAAAATAGTTTTTCTATAACCTTGTGAGAACAGTCCCTTATAACATCATCATCATCATATGCCATACCGGTTGGCGTAGGCGATCATATCCTTCCAGTGGCGTATACTGGTTTTGGGGTCTGGGCTACCGCTGACATAATAAATAAAAACATACATTATATTCACTAGGCTAATATAAAGTAATATTTTCTAATGACTTCGCTACATTTTAAATTACTTACTTATTTATATGTAAACTCTAACCGTCTTGTTTGGGACGAAAATGTATTGATGACTTTATCATTTAAAGTACTGGTGGGTTGGTTTCTAAGTTTCTGATGGAATGATTTCTCAATAGACATTAATGCTAAACCAGATAAACGTTCTTGTGTCTGAGTGGAGCGACAATAAGATTTGATTCTCTTGAGAGCAGAAAAAGTTCTTTCTACAGATGCTGATGCGCATAACGTAGTTATAAATAGCTAAAGAGGTTCAGGTAATCAGACATAGTTTCACTTTCACTTTGTAAGATTCTGATTGGCTAGAGCTAAAAATAACCCATGAAACCGCATTCATCTAGCGGTAGTTTGCCGTATTATTTTTATGGGAATTTTTGAATGTCAAGGTCGTTAATACTAGGTCCGGATAGAGGAAAAAATGTACCGCTGGCTCCTAGAGGTTTCAATGTAGAATAGTTTCGGTTTCATTCACAAACGTTATAGTGGCCAGAGGAAAACCTTGCGTTAATAAATGCAAATAAAAGCAAATAAATCATATTGGCCTACGAAATGTGTAATAGAATATTCGAAAATTTGTAATATAACTATTTAAAAAACTATATAATAAATTATTATTTCCTTTTGTATTTCGTTAAAATGTTCAGGCTACCGGCGGTAGCATAGAGAATACGCCACTGTGACCTTCCACAATCTTCTATCTACAGAAAATAATAGTGAACCTGATTTATAAAAGTACGAAGGTACGGTACTACCGGATGTGTTTTTCGATGACCCTGTACTACTTATTTCCCCTGGCGACCTTCGACAACATGAGACAGGAGCAAAAGACGTAAACTGTTTCCTTATTTTAAGGTAAAGAAAAGCCTTAAGTTACAATCTTAAGTGGTCTCTGAGAAACAGATTTGGGAAATTTATGAGATAATGTCCTAAATTATTTCTGCCGAATGAGTGATCTCATCTGACGATAATTCGCACGACGTGCACCCGACACTGTTATTAAATTAGTTATTATTATTATTCAGTTATTCAATTCTAAAACCAGTGCCAGTAGTTGTCTGAGTTGTTTATTATAGTTTATCATTATTAATAAAATTGTATCATCCTGATTCATTGTCACTGTGATTCTCAGTACTCATTGTATCAACATTTGTGTTAGTGTTTATAGTTAATGTTTTTGTGCATTTAATTTGATTTTTTTTAACAAGGGTCGGTATTCCTAACGCAAGGGTCATCTTCAGTACTTCTTACTTAGAATTAAGTTAAGAATACTCTGAATACTAATAGTTCTTCTTTAAGTCTTTAAGTTCTATATTCTATCTATCTATTGACCTTTCGAGCCGTAGCCGGCCCATAGGCGTAGACCAAGATACTCCTCTTATATTTATATTATCTGAATTTTTGTTCTAGCAGTTTTCAATTCTTTTAAAGATATTTTATCAAATCTCGCCATTTGTCTCTGTTCTGTGCAAGCAGCTCTTTCTAGCTCATTGAGGGAGCTGAATCCTGCTGCTCTTGCCTCTCTCATCAATGTTCTTCTCAGTGTCTCTCTCTCTGGGTCTTCCTCTTTTTCTCTTACCTGTTGTTTCCCATATGAGGGCTTGCTTTGCTATTTGGTTATTATCTCTTCTCATCACATGTCCAACATATGACCATCGTCTTTTTTCATTATTACTGAAGATATTAGTATTTGATTGGTGATTAATTTCCTCATTTGTTTTGAATTCGTTCCACGCTATACCAAGTATTTTTCTTAGACATTTATTTTCGAATGTGTTCAACTTTGTTTCTATATCTCTTGTTTTTTTAGCTTTCACATGCATTTAAGTTCTAGTTAGACTTAATTAGAGGACAGAATTAACATTAACCGCAAGGCGACATTACTCCGAACATGAATTATAATGAATAATTTAGGACGCTAACTTAGTCCTTGTAAATTACCAAGATTTTTACTTTTGTGATTTCGGATCATTCCGTGATGAATGAATTAAGTCTATCAAGATTCCATACTAAACTTTCATTTGTTGTGGTTTTGAACTAAAACTATTATATTGCTGTGAAACATGGAGAACAACAAAAATTACAATCATGAAGATACTTCATTAATGGATGCTTGTTCAAAACAAATGGATGGAAGTTGTAGGACAAAATCACTAACATAGAATTATGGGAAAGTACAAGTCAAATAGCATTGGATAAAGAGATACAACAAAGACGATGGCACTAGATAGGACACACACTGCGGAAGCCAACTAAGAGTATTACACAACAGTCTCTTTTTTGGGAATCAAGGAAAAAGACAAAGAGGAAGACCAAAATAAATAATCTTGTAGTAGAAGACAGATGGAAACAGAGGTGAAGATGATAGGGAAAACATGGGATGATCTTAAAAGAATGGCAAGAAACAGAACAGCTTGGAAAGTATTTGTTGAAGACCTATGCTCCTCAGGGAGTTGAAAGGAAGACGACTTCTTCCATGAAATACCAATTTTAAGAATGAGTAGAATGTACTAGTCTCAAGACATATACTCTACATCTAAAAGATTTCAAAGACTATATCTTATATGTCACTTTTAGATTAAAACAAGCAGTGTAGTGTGACAAAAGCCATGTTGGTTTTTTTTTTTAAAAGCATGGCCATTAGGGAGGACAGCAAGTTTTGGAAAGGAAAATCACTCCCTCAAGTATTTTTATGGATCAGATACAATTTCTGAACATAGCATGGCTGAAGTATAGGCCAATACATGCTCTGAAGTGTTTGCTGCAATAAGGACATATGTGTATATTGAGTGGTGGCCTGTCAAGGATGATGATCATGTGTAAGAATGTCCTTATGAAGTGATTGTTTCAGAATGGCTTTATCTGTTTGCATATTTTTTTTTCCTTCATAGATTGCCATATCCTTAGCAATCTTGCAGCACCACTATTGAGCAGTTAGCAGCGTAATGTTTCCACCTCATATAAAGTCTTTATAAGTAATGAAAAGGAGAAGATGGTAGTACCAACGATCATGTAAACATGATACACATTCAAGTTTTTATTTATGCCATGTATTTATGTTTTTTTTTTCAGTTTCCTAACTTGCTCAGTTGTTCATGGTGCAGCCACAAGTATTACCAGAATGAGCCAAGCATTACAAGACCCCGACATTCAGTTCTTTGTAAATCGAGAAACACAGAAACAACGTTTTCAAGGAATTGTTCATGAAATTACTGCTAGATGCTGGGATACATGTATGGGAAACCCAGGAAATAAACTGGACTCTAAAACTGAAGGATGTATCCGTAATTGTGTTGACAGATTCTTGGACACATCAAATTTTGTTGTCAATCGTTTAGAATCAACTCCAGTGCCAGCAGCATCTACAAATCAATCAACAGGATTCAAGTTTGACTAACACTGGTAAAGATTAAGTATAATTAATCACAAGAGATTTTTACTGATTTAAAATTGTATTTCACAAGACAAATATCCTGAAGTTCACATTTTGGCGACCATGTCAAGTCTTTCTACATTTTCTTCAAACCAAATGCAAGGCCTCCACAGAAGGGAAGCTTTCCCTTAGACCATGATGGAGAATGCAAGGAATTTATGGGAAAATACATGCAATGTTTGCGCATTAATAAACGAGACACAACCATGTGTCGACAGGAGTCAAAAGATTATTTAAACTGTAGGATGGAGAAAAATCTGATGCTGCGTGAAGATTGGAGCAAATTGGGCTTCCGTGAAGATGACAGTAAAGAGACTTAGATTTTAATTTGAATACAGAGATGTGAACTTGATAATATTAGGCACCAGCAAAATAATTCTGGAGTTAAAGAATTAATCCTTTTTAGATGCTACCTCTTTGCAAGTCACTTATTGTCAATAGTTACGTTATATTGTTTGTTTTACTTCATTGGTTCAGTATATTACATTTATACTGGTTTAGTTACTTCTTTCTGGTCATAGCCCACTTAATTGTGGTGTATGATTTTGATATGTATTTTTTTTATTACTTTTGGGTAAGATGAAAAAAAATGCTTGTACAATGCAAAGCAACTATGCTGGACATTTTCAACTTCCTCCAGAGATTGGATTTGTCTTTAACTATCAGCCTCTATGTATTTGAACATCTAGACCATCATGGGTCATGAACAGGGCAAAGCACCAGAGGTTTTTACATCTTCCCATAGTTTCTTATGCAGGGTTACTCCGGGGGGTCATATTTTCATATTGCAAGCTTTGAGAGAGAAATTCATTGGAGTTTGGCTGCCCTACAAGTAGTGTATGTGGCAGTGTCACAGAGACCAGCTTTGTTATGTATGCAGAAATAGGTTAAAATGCAGTGTTAACAAGACATTGGCATGTAATTTTGTCACATAATCAGTTGTTTTAGAAGTTTCTTGACTGAGTGGTAAATTTTATCATGTTAAATTGTTTTTTTTTTTAAATATATTTTCAGTCATAAGTAAATCGTTAAAATTGTTTTCATGGTTAAAGACTTGATTAATTGATATTTTGAGCAGAATAAACAAGTCTGAGTTAATAGTTCATTGTAATGCAAGTTCATGCATGTTTGTATGTCAGAGGTATGATTTAAAATGTTCTTCATATAATAATAATAAACTGATATTGCACAATTACAGTAGATGATTATAAGCATCTATCACGAGAAACACTTAAAAAGAACACTGAGACGAGAAGCAACAACAGTGGACATTAATTTCCTTGCCAAGGCTGAAAGACGTGAAGAGTCTAGAATTTCTGCACTAATTTTGAAAAAAAAAACAATAGAACATTCCCTGTAAATTAAACAACTGTACTGTGAACATCAGAATGTCACAGCAAAAATTACCAAGTGTTTGGCCACCATTTGCTCTGAATTTAGAAATATTTTTTAGTGTGAAAAAAAAAGTAAAGAGCCCCATCACACCAAGTGGCGTATAGGGAATATGGTGTTAGTGACCATAATTTTTATAAACCGCCAGCAGATTTTTGGAGGGAGCCGTGATAGCTCGGTGGTTAGTGAACTGGACTACAAAGGACAAGGGGTAGGGTTCGATCCCAACTGACGGCTTCCGGGTTCACCCAGCCTTTAATGGGTACCCGATTTTTTTCTGGGAAAGTGAAGCGGCACGGGCGTAATACCGGCCACATTACCCCAAAAATCATGTGCCGGAGGTCTGTAAAATTTATGGTCACCAACACCATATTCCCTATACGCCACTTGGCGTGACGGGGGTACTTTACTTACGTGATTTTTGGAGTAAATGTGGGTGGTATTACGCTCATGCCGCTTTACTTTCCCAGAAAAAAACTGGTACCCATTAAAGGCTGAGTGAACCTGGGAGCCGTCGACTTCTTGTCTTTTATAGTCCAGTTTTTTATTTAGTGTAGTTAGGATAAAATTAGACAGAACATTAGCTTTAGATAATAGGTATGTTATTTGTAGGTCATCATCATTGCACTCCAAACATGTCCATAGGTGCTCAGATACCTCCCTCAGCAAGTCCCACAGTGTCCAGCGACTGATAACTCGTTCTTTATTGGTTGATAAGTCTTCTTATATGCCCACTAAGTTTCTATTAGGCATGTGCTAATGTGCTACAATGGAAATGATCAATTAAAACTAATGTCTTAATTCTGTTACAGCAGGTTCGGTGACGGCTGAGAATCCTTTGTGGGTCTAGAAGTGTCAGCTGCAGTAAATGTGTTGATTGTTCAGAAAAATGCTCTATTGTTAATTTGTGCAAGAATTGCTTCAGAGTGGTATCATTACTGACAGAGTGACTTTAATAGATTTGGTTGAAGCTTAATTTGTGAGCAATCACTTTAGAGCTTTGTGATTGCTGACACAGTGACATGCATAAATTTGGTTGAAGTTTAATTTGTGAGCAATCACTTTAGAGGGAGCTGCGATAGCTCAGTGGTTAGCGAACTGGACTACAAAGGACAAAAGGTTGGGTTTCATCCCAACCGAAGGCTTCCGGGCTCACCAAGCCTTAAATGGGTACCGGATTTTTTTCTGGGAAAGTAAAGCGATATGGGTGTAATACCAACCACATTACCCCAAAAATCACGTGTTGAGGGTCTATAAAATTTATGGTCACTAACACCACATTGCCTATATGCCATTTGGCGTGACGGGGGCTCTTTACTTTTTTAATCACTTTAGAGCTTTGTGATTGCTGACAGAGTTACTTAAATAAATTTGGTTGAAGTTTAATTTGTAAGCAATCACTTTATAGCTTTGTGATTGCCGACAGAGTAACGTACATAAATTTGACAGCAGTTTCATCTGTGCAGCAATCATTTTTGAGTAGTATAATTTTATTTGCTCACAAAGTGTTGTTGTGTGTGAATTTGATTTTAGTGGATGAGAATTGCACATTGTCCACTTCATGTCTATCGTCTGCATGATCTAATAAAATGAAAATAATAATCAGACCTAATTTGTTGCCTACAGCATTTGTTATTCTCAATATTGTTATGTTTGCTCATCCTCTCAGATATAGTCATAAGATATTATGCCACATACATGATTAGTAAAATGAAGTTGCTGTTTTACAGTTATCTTAAACATAAGGCAAAGATAATATTGAAATTGTGTTATTTTTCTGAATATTTTGCACTTCACATTTACCTATCTATTGTATGTTCCAGTCAAAGACGGCACATAGAGCAGAGAAGCTAGGCTTTCTATGTGTGGTGATCTGTTATACATTTTTAGAATGTGCACAGGACCTGCATTGTATTTCGTCACAAGTCTGTGAAATGCTCAATCTCGATGAAAGAACTGATGTCTGCTGTCATTGCCTCTTGTCTCAGTGTTTTTCTTTTCTGTGTTTCTTTAGGTTGGCCTCTTTTTACCCCTTGGTTCCAATTTGATAGCTTTCTCTTGTTGCTTCTCATCACAGGCTAACATATGACCACCTTCTTCTTTTGATTATACATTTCTGCTACACCTCCAGATATCAGTTTTATTAAATTCAAAGAAAGCATTCATCGACTCAAGGCTGGTGACATCACCATAAAATATAGATGATATTTTTGGATACTTTGTCCTTTCCCCTTTGTTTTGAATTCATTCCGTGGTATATGAAGTATTTTCCTGGGGCATTTGGTTTCAAATGCATCCAATTTATTTTCTATTTCTTTAGGGGGCCTTGGTAGCCTAGTTGGGAAAACCACATGACTGGGTGTGACAGGGATAATTCGACGACTACCTGTGTGTTTCTATGTTCGGCTGGTGTCAAGAACGATGTCATAACATCATCAAGCGCTATACACGTTTTTGTTCATTTTCGGGAGGACATGAACTTCCATGGTATATGGTGGATAGGTGGCAGGAACCATTGAAGGCTATGTCTGAAAGGTGTTCCGTGTTGCAGTTTCCTCATATTCCAAGTCCGGCTTGTTGCAGGAGCTACTGAGTTAAGTGCTCTGTGTACACTGTGAGTTCATCCGTTTTGATCATGTTTTGATGTCCCAATTGTTTACGATGAAGGATATCGTATAACAGGGAACAGTTGACTGTGTTCACTTTCTGCGCGGTTTCGCCTTATGTCTTTTGGCGTGTGCTGTGACTGCTACGATGGGGACTACAGTTACCTTTCTTTGTTTGGGAGATGAGTTAGTAATTCGGATGATTCCACTGGCATGGGTGGTTGAGCAATTATGGATTTTGATTTGTTTGCAGTGATACCGAGGCCTTCCATAACCAAACCTGACTGTGCTACAGACATTCAAACAACCTGTGTTCGATTCCCTCTGGAAGCAGTGTGAGTTGTATTCGTGGTTGAGAAAAAAAATACCACTGCGGTCGACCCAACCGCTGACAGAAATGGGTACCAGGGTAGTTTTTTTTTTAAGATTTTCTTGCATTGTTACTTAAAAGCAACATTCCTCTGTATTTTATGTATCTCCTCTTTGCTGCCTATTTTTCTGTAACAGGAGCAATAACTGCGTTCTTTCAGTCCATGCTTGTGTCAATAGGTTGTATATTTAATGTAGCCAGTCTGTTTCAACCTCACCTACTGTCTGGATTAATTAAGAAAATATATAATCTGGGCCGGGTATTTTATTTTGAGGTACTGTTCTTATGGTCTCTATGATTTCAGATAAGATGATTCTAATTCTACATAGTTAATCTTGATTTGGTTATCATGTTTGGCTGTTGATCTTAATAAGTTAGTCACCTTTTCAATACTAGTATGGTTTTATTTCTCTACCATTTTCATCATTTATGATCTCTTTGGGGTCATAAAGCTTAGTTATGCTTCTCATCGCTTTCTTACAATGAGCCAAACTCCCACCCATCATGGCAACACTTAGTCTGAGACTAAGATGGCTGGATTGTGTTAGAAGAATAGCAAACATCATGTTTCCAAACAAATATTGTATGGTGAACTTAGGGACGGAAAGAGACCAAAGGGCAGACTTGTGTTGAGATATAAGGATGCTTGCCAGGGCTTCCTTGAGTGAATTATATGTCAGTGAAAGAAACTGGGTAAATATAGTTGCAGATCATAGAAAATCATCATCGTGTGACATACCGGTTGGCGGAGGCGATCATGTTGAACCACAATCTTCTATCGACAGTACATCGTGTCAGTTCTGCTGTTGGCCGTTTTCCATGCCATGACACCAAGCTATCCAGTATTTTCTCTCTTTGACGTCCGCGATCTCTCTTTCCTTTTATTTTGCCAGTTGTAACCATGTATTCCAACTTTCCTCTTCTAATGATGTGACCAAAAAATGTTAAAATGTTGATTGTTTCTTTCTGATGTTTTTTATGAGCTCCTTTTTGTGCTGGCCTCTTTGAGAATTTCCTCATTGGTCTTTTTAGCTGTCCAGAGAATATTTGTTCCTTAATTCATCAATGATTAATAGCACCAGTTTGTATGGATGATGTAAATGGCATCACACCAGACAGCATACATACTTTCAAACATATATATTTTTAAAAAAAGGATGTGTTTATTGTATAACTTTTATTTACACTAAACATGGTAGTAACACAAATTCATTCTATTTTTTTTTTAAACTTATATGAGGTAAAAGTATACTACTGCATGTTAGCATCAACTAAGCAGCTACTGAGATCTAGAAGCTGCATTGCACTTTACTAAAAAAAAATAAAATAATAATAATTGAAGTATAAAGAACATACTAGAGATATCTATCTATTGTCCTTTCGAGCCGAAGACGGCACATAGGGCAGAACCACAATCTCAAAAACAGAAACCTTGCATGGCACATATTGCAGAGATCACTGCTTCTAAAATCTATGGTCTGTTTCCATAACAATGCTTTTTACAATGACAGCTTGTCAAGCCATCGATCAACCTCCTTAGTCGCCTCTTACGACATGCCTGGAAGGTCACAGTGTCACTATTCTTTACATCCCATGTAATGAGGCTCCGGTAACACATGGGAGACTAATATGAACACTATTAAAGTGTTATGAATATTACAACCATATTATGTCAGTTGCAGTGATGGTTGTTAATACACTGTTATATTGAATATTCTACTTCTTATGAGCTGGTTATCTCTGATCCATGCTCACAGACATACTGATGCATCTTGCTATTTCAATATATTATATAATGTTTCTGTGTGCACTTTTAAGCTTGGCTTGTATTAGAATGCAATAGTCAGCATCTAGAATTCATTGCAGTGTGAATTGTTCTGGAATGGCACTAATCACAACCATATCAGTTTTGTTTCTTATATTCTGGACCCTCTGCAGTGTTTGCATCATATCATGATAAATGAGCTTGCTTGTTGCCAAAAACAATGCTACAAAAGGGTTTTCTCCCAAGCCAGAAAAGTTGAAAGATTATAACTTGATAAAACACAGCACTGGTAAAATAGGATGCACGTGGCTGCATACTTAATGAATGAAGTAATGGTATATAATGTGTTAATAAGTTAATAGAAATGGAAATATTTGCTCATCAAGTCTTACTGGTCAGCAAGAGTAACATGTCAGAATCTTTAATCCAATTATTATTTTCCATTTGATGTCTCTCTCTCTCTCTGTGATCAGGGCTCAATCAGAGTAGAATTCCAGACTCTCTCACATTAAGTCAGCTGTCAGGTTAAGTGTGTTGATCGCCATTTGATGTCTGAAAGACTATACACTAGGCATGGTCATTTTTATAACAGTTATATAATCGTTATAACAGTCAGTTTCATTACAAGTTTGAGGGGCTGGATGGTCTATATATAAGCCATCGGCTTCTGCACACGAAGGCCCTGGGTTCAAATCCATGGTTTCTTCATGCCTTTACCCTTCCTCCTAGTTTCTGGGCAGCGAGATCCGATGTAAGGCACTGTTGGATAATGGTAAAAATAAAAGGGCCCCGTGTGCATTTTGCATGCATTAAAGACACATATTTAGTGGTAAGTCAAGGCATTGTTTCATGTCACTCCGGCAGTCATAGGTGGTTTGCCCTTCAGAATCATTTCATAGACCGCTTGGGTTCGCTGTTGGCGCAAGGCATGAACATATCACACTCATACACATAGGATACCTGCTACACATTTATTACCCTCATGTGCAACCGCAACTATACATGTGTGTTTATTTGTCTGCATGTGTACTTGCACATTTGGTGGACACCTATAGGTGTTTTTGGATTTGCTCTGTAGTAATATATATATACACGCATATATACACACATATATATATATAAACACATACATATACATTATATTTATATATATATACACACAGACATATGCGTTTAGGGATGTACGGTTATGGGCACATCTGTTTAGTGAGGAACAACAATAGATGCAGATCTACACAGATGTATGTGTTCGCTTGGGTACATAAACAATTTTCCATATGAATACACTTATTGGGAATTACACTCGTATAAACGTTTCCAATAATAGTAGAGTCTAGGATCTTGTACCCACCTCCACATATTTTTAGAACCCTTCCATTATACTGTAACAATCAACATTTTTCGGGCACATCATGAGAAGAGGAAAGTTGGAATACTTGGTTACTACTGGCAAAATAAAAGGAAAGAGATCGCGGACGACAAAGAGAGAAAATACTGGATAGCTTAGTGTCATAGCATGGTAAACAGTCAACAACAGAACTGATACAATACACTGTAGATAGAAGATTGTGGAAGGACATGATCGCCTACGCCAACTGGTATGGCACATGATGATACTGTATTTCACACCTGCGTCCAACAGCTTTATCAATTACAGTTCAGTTGGCAACTGACCAAGCTCTGGACCACAGGGAAGTGACTTTTTTTGGATAGTCTAGCATATTATAGCCATGTAGTTAGATTTCTGTGTATATCCTTATATATTTTTGTGTTGCTTATCATTTCAGCTGAAGGCCTACTTGGCCGAAACATTGTTCTACTTTTGTTTTGTTTATCGTCTACATTAATCTGTTACCCTCCGATTTGTCCTTTTTTTTTTTTTTTTTCATTTTTAAAGAACCCTTGGTTAGAAATCAGAAAGAGTAGACCAAAAAATAACTGTTGTCCGGGCAAAATTTATAGGAAAAATCTGTCGGTTAAAAAATGAGAGTATCTCTAAGTCGGATAACATTTGCCTCTATGGTGAGGAACACCTGAGCAGGCAGCTGCCTGTGAAAACCAAAAAAAAAAAAAACAGAAAAAAGTAATGTTCACACAAAATTTAGTCCCTCGAGACTTCACTAGAGATATAAATCTGGTGTACACAAGAACAAAAACATTACAAGTTCCTATTCTTAGAGTAAAGGTAAAGTACGAGACTTGAACTGGCATTTTAGCATGCGAGTTTACACCCATATGTGCTCGGCCGCCTATCCAGAAATGTTCGGATATTTCTGTATAGTGTCGCCTCAAGCATCGAAACTCAGATGCGAAGCGACATTCCTCAGATTCCCAGGGTAATACCCTGGTACCCATTTCTGCCAACGGCTGGGTCGACCACAGGGGTATTTTTTTTTTCCAACCACGAGTACAACTCACACTACTCCCAGCAGGAATCGAACACGGGTTTGTCCGAACATCAGTAGTCCAGTCGGGTGGTTTTCCCAACTAGGCTACCGAGGCCCCCAATCCTTAGAGTTAATTCTAGGAGTAGAGTTCTAGAAAGCCTTATTGAACCCATTTTACTATACACATGTGAAACATCAACAATCAACCAAGTTGTAAAGAAATTAAAAGCATGTGAGATATGGTTATGGGGAAAGTTGTTTAGAATTTCATGATGGATAGAAAAACAAATAAAGAATTCACAAAATACCTAATATGAAGCTGCTGACCTAATTAAAGTAAAATTTAAATTACTGCACTTGAAGCAAGCCATCTCTAATCCTACCCTATGGCTTCGTAAATTTTTTGACCAACTCTTTTGCAGCCCATATCAGAAAAAATTGGCTCATCCACTGGAGAAAAAGACAGCTGATCTATTACATCGTTCACTAACTTCTGTGACTGGCGGATGTGCACTAAGTTTTTATCTGCTACAAGAGCATCTCTGATGCATTTTGTCACATGTATTTTCTCAAGGGGTAGGAATGGAACAAATGCATTGATCAGGTTTTTCCTCATCAGCTGGCTTTGCCAAAGGCCATCTGTCAGAAACAAAAAATATTTTAATTTAGATTGACCAATAATTATATAGTTTTTAAATGTGCAAAATTTTCCTCATTTGTTTTATAAGTTATGCAAATCATACTGGCCCACACAGAAAAAGTCAATTTTACATTAGACAAGTTAATATTTGTTATGCTTAATTAATTTGATTTTAGTAATAAAATTATCTCAAAGCAAGTCCTCTTGTGGGGAACCAGGGTGAAATAGAGGCTAACCTAGAGAAACACTAAAAAGAACTCTGAGGCAAGAAGCAACAGCAGCAGGCTTCAGCTCCCATGTCAAGGTTGAGGGGCTCACCCAGAACAGCAACATGCGGTGAGATATAATGCATAGTCTGACAACAGCAAAGATCCTAAGGCATGAATAGTATAGAATTTCTTCCCTATGTGCTGTATTCGACTCAAAAGGACAATAGGTAGAATAAAATGAGTAATTTTCTGAGCGAGCAATAGTTTGTAGGACACAATTTAAGATTGAAACATAATGAGAGGCAATACATGGAGAACCAGTATACCAAATGGCAATGACTTTATGAAAAACTTAGGATATCCAACTCAAATGTATTATCTATCCTTATATCTGCATATGAGAGCTTAGGAAACAATGAAAGAAACAGATTGAACTAGATGCACGTGAAAACAAATCTCTAAGGTAAGGAATGGAATATAATAATAATTTGTATAAAAAGGGAAGAATTCCAGACTAATGCAGAATTGAGAAAGATGGCCACACACAACAATTTCATTATATTATCAAGAAAAGAAGGTGGATACATGTTCAGGACCATCATTATTGAGTGCCGTCTCCATAACAAAGGTTGGCTACTAAGGATTGCCATTGAACACTGTCTTTTGCTTTGACAGTGCAGGTTGTCATAGGCTGACTTGCCCATCTTTTGATATTACCTGTCCATGTTAGTCTTGGTCTCTCTCTTTTACCTTCCAAGATTACTTTTAGTAGGCTGCTGTGCCTTTTGACATGACCCAAAAATCTCATTTGTCTTGTTTGAATTGTGTTTAGTAGTTCTCTTTTCATTTTAGTTGTTTTAAGACTTCATCGTTTGTTTACAGCTCAGGCACAAAATACAACATGAAAATCAACATTGACAAAACAGAAGTCATGAATGTTGCCAAAAATAAACAGAACATCAACATAACTATAGAAGGCAGGCAACAAGTAAAGGAATTCAAATACCTAGGAAGTTTAGTGACAAATGATAATTCACAAACAGCAGATATAGAATCAAGATGCAATACAGCTTGTAAAATCATGGGACAGTTATCATCACTATTGTCCAACATGGAGATAACTCTAGAGGCAAAATGAGAAGATCAGAAATGAAGAACTGAGAAAACAGCTAGGAATTGCCCCCACCATAGAATATGTAAAGAAACAACAGATAAAATGGTTTGGCCACGTGACAAAGCAGAAAGATCAAAACACAACACAGCAAGCCTTCAGCAAACATTGTGAGAATACCAGACCCTATGATCAACCATGAAAACGATGGATGGATGGAATATTGGAAGCACTAGGAAACATAACAGCAGAAGAGGCAAACAGAACAAAAGACGTCAAATTATATCTCCCCTCGATGCTGAAAGGCAAATGAGGAAGGAAAGGAAGAATCGTTTGTTTTCTTTTCTTTCAATCCAATTCTTAATATTCTATAAATCCACATTTCAAGGCTTACAGGATATGAGAAGCAATAACAAGAGACAAAAATAAAGCAACCCCCAGATTGGAGACAGCGAAAAAAGACTCAGTCCTTGAGAGACACCAATGTCTCCACTTTCCCACAGACCTTGAGAGACACCAATATCTCCACTTTCCCACAGACCTTGAGAGATACCAATATCTCCACTTTCCCCACAGACCTTGAGAGACACCAATATCTCCACTTTCCCACAGACCTTGAGAGATACCAATATCTCCACTTTCCCACAGACCTTGAGAGATACCAATATCTCCACTTTCCCACAGACCTTGAGAGATACCAATATCTCCACTTTCCCACAGACCTTGAGAGATACCAATATCTCCACTTTCCCACAGACCTTGAGAGACACCAATATCTCCACTTTCCCCACAGACCTTGAGAGACATTAAAAACACTGATGCCTTCATTTTCTCTCAGATCTTAATCTTCCTCTGCTTACCCAAACTGCCTGACATTGATTCTGAATCTCTTATGACTCCTTTTATTGATAAAGGTTTATTGGTACTTAAACATAATTTGTACCTGTTAAATTGCTGAAATCTATCTTTTTGGCGTTCACCCGATGACAACTAAAGGAATTAGTTGACCTCTTCATCATCCATCTTTAAAAGGACATTAAGTGGGTGTAAATGCCTTGTGTTGATGTTTGCAATAGACCTGTGTCTATATTTGTGCCTTTTGGCCCAACACATCCAACTTCAGCATGGCTTTTTGAGTACCAGGTTGCCTTCCCTTTTCGATCCCTATTTGTTGGCCAGACTAAAGTCTATTTTTAGAGGCACCATGAATAGCTGGTGTAGAGTCTGGATGGTTCTGGTTCACCAATCCTGGTGCAAGCCATCAGCTATGAGTTACGAACAGCTTCCAGCTCTGCTGCTTTCAGGCCCTGAAATAAAACTGATGAACAATTTTACTTTTAATTTAACATTGACACTTACAATTTTGGTCTTCATCTATAGCTTTCAATATTGCAGGCTGTAACTCTGAGTTCTGCAGTGTCTCTCTGCTCTGTCCAGACTTCAAGTGGTCAAAGGTGGTCTGCACAATGTCAGAACTGCCTGTATTGCTACAGTTGTGGTTTTAAAGGTGGAAAGACCAGAGAAACTTCTAGAGAATATATGCCAATGTCCAGCAACATATAACTAGCACAAATGTTAAACTAAAGTATTAAGTAAGTAAAGTACAGTACCCCTGTCACACCAAGTGGCGTATAGGGAATATGGTGTTAGTGGCGATAATTTTACAGACCTTCGGCACATGATTTTTGGGGTAATGTAGTCGGTATTACGCCCAAACCGCTCTACTTTCCCAGAAAAAAGTCTGGTACCCATTAAAGGCTGGGTGAACCCAGAAGCCGTCGGTTGGGATCGAACCCTACCTCTTGTCCTTTGTAGTCCAGTTCACTAACCACTGAGCTATCACGGCTACTGAAGTATTAAGTATTCTTTCTTTGTTTCTTATGTTCACCCAATGACTGGGGGTCTTGGTAACCTAGTTGGGAAAACCACCCGACGTTCGGAGAACCCGTATTCGATTCCCGCTGGGAGCAGTGTGAATTGTACTCGTGGTTGGAAAAAAAAAATATCCCCACGGTCGACCCAGCCGTTGGCAGAAATGGGTACCAGGGTATTACCCTTGGAAGGTGAGGAATGCCGCCTCACATCTGAGTTTCAATGCTTGAGGCGACACTATACAGAAATCTCTAAACATTTCTAGATAGGTGGCAGAGCACATAAAGGGTGGAAACTCACGTGCTAAGACGCCGGTTCAAGTCTTGTACCTTACCCAATGACTACTAAAAGAATTGATTGTCCTCTTCGTCATTCGTCCTTAACAGGACATTAAGTGGGCTAGTTACATGCTGTTGAGGTTTGCAGTAGAGCAGATTTTTGTGCCTTCTGGCCCAACAACTTCAGCACAGCATTTTTGACTACCAGGTTACCGTCCCTCTTCAATCCTAACTCTTTTGGCCTTGATTGTTTCTGGAGGCACTGAGAAAAGGTGGAGTAGCGTCTGGATGGTTCACTGATCCTGGTGTAATCCACCAGCTATGAGTTGCTGGCATCTTCTAGTGCTGTTGCTATCAGATGCCTTGCCTCCATCAAGTTTTCCATTAAAGGATTAGTTTCATTGCAGTCTTCATTCATTGGGTGCCATCTCCACATTGAAGTTTGGCTACCATGAAGAGTCTTTTCACTCTGTCTCTTGACTTGAGTGATCAAGTCATAAGTTCACATCCATCTTTAAATGTTATCATTCCACTTTAGTATTGGTCTGCCTCTGCCACCTCTACTTTGTATCTTCCCTTCTAACATGACCTTCATTAGGGTATTGTGTCTCTTCACATGTTCCAAAAATGTCAAATATCTTACTCAAATTGTGTTAAGCAGTTTATTTTTTCATTTTTAGCTGATTCAGAATTTTGTTGTCTTTTCCAACCACCAAATTCTACGCATTTTTCCTTAATTCCACATTTCAAAGACTTTGTGTTCTGTTTTCTTATGTAATGTCCACATTTCTGCACCATACAGGAATATTGCAGACTAAGCAATACTATATCAGCTCCACCTACTTTTACAGTATCTGCCAAAGAGTGTCCTCCCCATTGACTGTCTTCCCAGTCACATAAAGCAACCCAGGTATGGCCTTGTAACTTTTATTACTTCTGTGGCTCCTTAGCAACAACTACAAATGATACTGCCATACTATAGAGCTACACATTTGCTACTATCTATCTATCTATTGACCTTTCGAGCCGTAACCGGCCCATAGGGCGTAGACCAAGATACACCTTCTCCTATATGAATTTTTGTTCTAGCAGTTTCTTTTAAAGATATTTTATTAAATCTCGCCATCTGTCTCTGTTCTGTGCAAGCAGTTCTATCTCATTCAGGGAGCCGATTCCTGCTACTCTTGCCTCTCTCATCAATGTTCTTCTCAGTGTCTCCCTGGGTCTTCCTCTTTTTCTTTTACCTGTTGTTTCCCATATGAGGGCTTGCTTTGCTATTCGATTATTATCTCTTCTCATCACATGTCCAACGTATGACCATCGTCTTTTCTTTATTACTGAAGATATTAGTGGTTGATTGGCGATTTCTCTAATTTCCTCGTTTGTTTTGAATTCGTTCCATTCTATACCAAGTATTTTCCTTAGACATTTATTTTCGAATGCGTTCAACTTTGTTTCTATATCTCTTGTTGTTTTCCAGCTTTCACACGCATACGTAAGGGTTGATAGTACATTTGATTTGAATAGCCTAAGTTTTGTGTTTGTGCTAATGAGTTTTGATTTCCACAACTTTTCAAGGCTTCTGAAAGACATTGCTGCTTTAGCCAGTCTGATTCTAATTTCTTTGCTCGTATCCCCTTCTCGATCAATGTGACTTCCAAGATAGATAAAGTGATCGATCTCTTCTACTGGTTTGTTTTCCATGTATATTTTGTCACTTGTTGGAATTAAACTTTTCATGACTTTAGTCTTTTCATGATTGACCTCAAGCCCAATTTTGCTGGCTATTGATGATAGTTCATTTGTGTTTTCCTGCATCGTTTTTATCTGACTGCTGATGAGAACTATGTCATCAGCAAAGTCGAGGTCCTCCAAATGGTCTCCTTGTATCCATTCGATGCCTTTATTACCAGTGCAGCATTTCTTCATTATGAAGTCCATAACAATTCCAAATAACAAGGGCGATAAAATACATCCTTGTTTAACCCCAGTTATTTGATTTGCTACTACTGTATAGTTAAATCTGATATAACTACACCTAATATCTACAACAGTTAACTGTGACACAAGAAAAATTAGCAACACTATAACCTACAAATCATAATGGCAAAGCTAATATAGCTACTAGTACTAAAATAGCAGTCTCTTTGGTAAACACTGAGATATGTAGCAAAAGTTTAAAAAATACTATTTTTAGAGCTCAGAATGTTACAATTAAGTGGTGGTAATTTTACTACTTTGGAGAGACGAATGATAGAGGGGGTAGATTGGGCAAACGCACATGAAATGATTATATGTAACACCTGGTTTAAACAACACCCTAGGCGACTATGGACATGGCAAAGCCCAGATAAAAAGTACACAATCAAATTGATTTTATACTGGTACAACCAACAAACAATCGATTCAACAAACATCTAAAGAAGTAATACCAGTGACTAAAAGAATCAACAAAAAGAAATGGATGACAGAAGAAATATTACAACTAATGGATGAAAGAAGAAAACATAAGAAAGAAGAACGGAAATACAAAATATTGCACAAAGAGATCCAAAACAAATGCAGAGAAGCAAAGGAAGGATGGTTAAAACAGAAATGTGAAGAAATGGGAAAACAACAAAAGAAAGACTCAAAATGTATGTACAATCAGTTAAATGAATTAACAGGAAGAAAAGAAGTTAAAGTTTCAGGATGCATGAAATCAAAGGAAGGAAATATAATAATGGGACATGAGAAGACAATGGAAAGATGGACAGAATATATCAGTCAACTCTATGACGATGAAAGACCAGAATTAAACAATTCAAATGAAGACACAGGACCACCAATAATGCAGAGTGAATTGGAGGACGCAATTCAACACATGAAAAGAGGCAAAGCTCCAGGTCCCAACAATATAACAATCGAAGAGATAAATGCATTAGAAGAGCTGGGAGTACAAGTCATAACAAAATTACTCAATGACATATATAACACTGGACACATACCTGAAGATCTACTAAAATTTATCTTTGTAGCCATACCGAAGAAGTCGGGCGCCACTGATTGTGAAGACCATCACACTATTAGTCTCATGAGCCATATGACTAAAATATTACTAAGAATCATCATGAGATGTGTAAGGAACAAAATAAAACCAGAAATAAGTGAGGAACAATGTGGATTTGTGGAAGGAAAGGGCACCAATAATGCAATATACGTCTTAAGAACATTGATAGAAAGATCTATATATGTGCTTTATAGACTACACGAAAGCATTTGACAAAGTAAAGCACGTGGAAATAATAAATATGCTGGAGAAATTAAACATTGATGGCAAGGATCTGCGAGTCATAAAAAACATGTACTGGCAACAAACAGCAGCTATACGAATTAACAACCAAACAGGACAATTTCAATTTATAAAACAAGGAGTCAGACAAGGCTGTGTTCTGTCGCCGGATTTGTTTTCACTTTACAGCGAACATATTATGAGATCAATAGTAGACAAAAAAGGAATTGAAGTCAACGGTCACAACATAAATAATTTACGATATGCGGATGACACAGTCTTATTAACAGAGACAGAGAATGAACTACAAGAAATGATAGATATAATAGTAAAAGAAAACAACAAGAAAGGTCTCAGTCTGAATAGTAAGAAAACAGAAGTAATGGTTATATCGAAGAAACAATCATCACCATCATGCAGCATAAAAATAAACAAGACAAATCTGAAACAAGTGCAAAGTTTCAAATACTTGGGCACAATAATAACATCAGATGGGAGATGCAACACAGAAATAAAAAGCAGAATAGCTCAGGCCAAAACAGCATTTCAGAAAATGAAAAATATCTTATGCAACAAATCTATGTCAATAGAAATGAGGAAAGAGAGTTCATCGATGCTATATAGAACCAATTCTGACCTATGGAGGCGAATCATGGACAATAGACAAACAAATGAAAAGACAATTAGAGGCCACAGAGATGGGATTTCTCAAAAGAATGTTGAAAGTTCCCTGGACAGCTAAAAAGACCAATGAGAAAGTTCTCAAAGAGGCCAACACAAAAAGGGAGCTCTTAAAAAACATCAGAAAGAAGCAATCAGCATTTTTTGTGCACATCATGAGAAGAGGAAAGTTGGAATACTTGGTTACAACTGGCAAAATAAAAGGAAAGAGAGATCGCGGACGACAAAGAGAGAAAATACTGGATAGCTTGGTGTCATGGCATGGAAAACAGTCAACAAACAGAACTCATATGATCCACTGTGGATAGAAAATTGTGGAAGGACACGATCGCCAATGCCAACTGGTATGGCACATGATAATGATGATAATGAATTTTTACTAATGTATTGTAAATGGGAGTTACAGATAGGTATTGTAATCTACGGTTAATAACCCAGTGAACAAATGGGTAGGGCTTACAAATGCTTTTGTTATGGTGTTGAATGTTACATACCTCAAAAGTATAAAGATGGATTTGTGGTAGTTAACACCTTCAGCTCTATAATCTACATATGGCACTAAAATGTCCAGAAATCCTGCAGGAAGTTTGTCAATTTCTTCAAATATGAAAAGTGATCTCTCACAAATGGTCACATTTTCTCGAATCCATGTCCGAAGCTGTCTCTGTGAAAACAATCATTATAGCTAAAGATTTGACAACTGAGTTGAACTTAAGTTTCTAAATATAACAGTTGGTTATTGAGTAAGCAGTTTTCATCTTTCATTGTATGTAATCCAGCTTAAATCATCCTGGTTTTCATCTTTTATTGCATATAATGCTGCTTAAAACATCCCAGTTTTCATCTTTTATCGTAGACAAAGTAGCCTAAAACATCCTGGTTTCATCTTTTTTATTGTTTGAAAAACAACTTAAAAACAGTCCTTGTTGATTTCCAGCTCTCACATGCACACATAAAGGTTGATAGTACATTTGATTTGAATAGTCTAAGTTTTGTGTTTGTGCTGATAAGTTTATTTCCACAACTTTTCAAGGCTTCTAAAAGACATTGCTGCTTTAGCTATTCTGATTCTAATTTCTTTACTTCTATCACCTTCCCTATCAATGTGACTTCCTAGATAGGTTTAAGTGATTGATCTCTTCCTCTGAGAAGATGACTACTTGGTGGTAATTGACTACAAAATACAGTTTGCACTTGAATGATTGATCATCAATGGTGTAGATACATTAGTTTACCCTCCAGGTATTTAAATGCCAAAGAGATATTGGGTGGTCTCAGGGTAAGACATCAGTCTCTGAGCAGGAAGGTTCCAAGTTCAAATCACGCCACAGGCGGCAGAAAGTAGTGTTTACATCGAATCTGTGGTTTTTTTCGTGGCTTTTTCACTCTTTTAGTTTGTTGTTTTTTTCTGTCTTTTTTTTAGTCTCAGAGTAGCGAGATCTGATGTCTAGCCCTCTCGGATAAAAGAAAAAAAAAACAGGAGATCCCATGCGTACATTAAAGAACCCTTGGCATTTAAACATAGAAAAGAGTAGACCGTAATTGCAGTTGTTTGAGCAAAAAATGCTAAGCATTTCTACCCATGCTGAAGACGGATGTGTTGTGCCAAGAGGCACAAATATCAAGGCTTTGTCATAAATTAGTGACACAAAACATCCACAGCTGCAACTTAACTCTTTCCGTACGTTTAGACGCACTGCACCATGCTGATTTCAGCTGTGTACATTTTGCTGCATAGTGCGTCACTCTCAGTTTGATTAGTGTCAACCGCCATCAAACTATATTCTTTTTAGATGTTTTGTATCATCTTGGTATTAGTGAAATTTGATCATCATCATCAAGTACCGGGCCTAGTGGCGTAGGTGATCATGTCTCTCCACAACTTTCGATCTCTGCAGCTATTTATCATTTCTGTTGTTGACCTTTTGCCAAGCCTTTCTCTTAAGCTGTCTGTTATTTTTTCTCTATGCTTCCCTCTATCTCTTCGTCCCTCAATTTTTCCAGTTGTTACAATATATTCAAGTTGTTCTCTTCTCATTACATGGCCAAAAAATGATGATTGTCTCTTCCTAATATTGGAAATTAGCTCTGACCTCTCTCAGAACCTCTTCATTATTCTTCTTAGCTGTCCATGGTATTCTCAACATTCTTCTGTAAAACCACATTTCTACAGACTTCAGTGCTTTTGAAATTTGATACCTTGTTCAATTATCTAAAAATTCTATATAATATGTTATATGTTACATAAATATGTAAATATAGATTTATTCTTAAAACTATGAACAGTTTTGTCTCTGAAATCTCTTCTGTTGCAATGACAAAAAGCTTCCGTAAGGAAAGAATTAACAAGCAAAGAGTAAGAAGAATAAAAAAATGCCTTACCTGGTATAATTCAAACATTCCACGATGAGGAAAATCTCTCATGGCAGAAATGAGGTGAACAAAGGGGCTATGCTGACCATCTTTATACATGTTTTCTGCTATAATGTTACTGACAAAGGTCTTCCCTACTCCTGTTGGACCATGAAATGATAGAACCAAAGCTTTGGAAGGGTTGTCATTCATCAAATGTGCTCTGAAATGCTGGGCTACCATCAGACTAGCCAAAGGTTGGCCATGCAGTTTTGATCTCATGCCGTGCTCTAAACCTGAAAAATTGCACAATGTTTTTAGTTGTATCCATATAAATACAACCTCTGGTTTATCATTATCTAGCTTGTCCATGTTTGAACTTGGCTTCCATAACATTTACTTTGAATTTTTCTCTGTCCAGCATATACACAGTAAATTGTTCCTCTCTCACGTCTACCTAATACCATGCCCTCCATAATGATCTTCTTTTGGCCATCATGCAGTTTTATATTATCAAAACATTTGATTTTCCATGCTTTTATGTTCTTTAACCTTCCTGTTTTCTGAAATATTAAATTATTGCACCACGGACATATATGTTCTTTTTTCTGTCAAAGGCATTGTCTGAGTATTTTTCTGTAACATCTGCAGTTTTTAGATGTAAACAATTACATAACATTTTAGAAAATATTAGATATGATCTTGATAAAACTTTTATTTTTCCAATGCCTTGAGGTGTTGTTTCACCAAACAAATGAGGATAAAAGATTAATGTAAACCATGTTACATTAGAAGGGAGCCGCAATAGCTCAGTGGTTTACAACTGGACTACAAGGACAAGAGACCGGGTTCGATCCTGACCGACGGCTTCCGGGTTCACCCATCCTTAAATGGGTACCGGTTTTTTTCTGGGAAAGTAAAGCGGCACAGGCGCAATACCAACCACATTACCCCAAAAATCATGTGCTTAAGGTCTGTAAAAATTATGGTCACTAACACCATATTCCCTATACACCACTTGGCGTGACGGGGGCTCTCAAGTTCATATCAGTTCTGTTGTTGACTGTTTTTCATGCCATGTACCAAGCTATCCAGTGTTTTCTCTCTTTGTCATCCGCGATCTCTCTTTCCTTTTATTTTGCAAGTTGTAACCAAGTAATCCAACTTTCCTCTTCTCATGATGTGCCCCAAAAAATGTTGATTGTTTCTTTCTGATGTTTTTTAGGAGTTCCCTTTTTGTGTTGGCCTTCAGACAAGAAAATCACTGGAGGCTGTAGAAATGTGGTTTTACAGATGAATGTTGAGAATGCTATGCACAATTAAGAAGGGTAGTGAAAATATTCTGAAAGAGGCCAAAGCAGAAAGAGAGCTACTTTCCAATATTAGGAAGAAACAAACCGCAATTTTTTTGGCCATGTAATGAGAAGGGAACAGTTGGAATATATTGTGACCAACTAACATAGAATTATGGGAAAGCACCAGTCAAATACCAGTGGACAAAGAGATGCAATGAAGATGATGGGACTGGATAGGACACACACTGCGGAAGCCAAGTGAAATACTGTATTTACACAACAGATCTTTTTTTTTTTTTTTTTAATCCCTCGGGGAAGAGACAAAGAGGTAGACAAAAATATTCCTGGTGAAGACAAGTGGTAGCAGAGATGAAGATGATGGGGAGACGTGAAAAGAGTGGCAAGAAACAGAATCACCTGGAAAGTGTTTGTTTACGACATATGCTCCACAGGGAGCTGAGAAGAGGACCTGGCTCACTGAGTTGGGGAAGGAGATAACAGCAGAGATAAGCACTAGTCATCTCATCTCAAAATGCCTTAGTCTTGTGTGATGAAATTTAATACTTTGTGCCATTATCAACTGGGAAAATTGAGGCACGAAGAGACAAAGCAAAACAAAGAGAAAAGATTTCAGACAGCTTAGGAGATTGGCTAGGCAGAAGTTCAACAACAGAAATAATAATTAACTGTCGAGATCGAAAGTTGTGGAGAGACATGATCACCTATGTCAGCAGGCATGGTACTTGATGATGATATATATGTTGTTGGATTCTTCTGATCTCTAGAGAGAGTCGATTTAGTGCTTGTGTGGTAATCTTAATCTACATAATAATTTTTCTCTTCTTGGACAAATGCATGGATTGCATTTTCTAATAAATGTTCTTTAGTATACATGTTACCAGTACAAACTTCGATAATTTACCTATATATCTTGAAAATGCAAACAGAATCTTTTTATAAATACACAAAAACCTGTAAAAGACCAGTACTGCCAGAATAGAGTGATGTCCTGGATGAATGAGAGGATTCGAGAACCAACAATGAACTGGCACAATTAGTTATGTTGTGCTGATGAATAATTTGAGAAGATCAGAGTAACTATGGATGTGTCCAGAATCCTGAGATGATAATCTTAATTTAACATAACACAATATAACATACCTGTAAAGTTTTTTATAATCCATCGATTATTACAGCATGAAACAAGACGGCAGCGCAAAGGTTCCCACAATGCAGCAGCAAATAAAGATCCAATACCAACAATGCCACCAAGTGCAATAGTCACTGGTTCTAAACAGCTTCCCAAAGTTACAATGTTTAGAGTTACTAGTGTACAACAAATATATTTTGCCACTTTCATTGCAGATGTAATATTTTGTTTATCGAGACATCAGATGCTTTCTTCTTTTCAGGCTGAAATGTAAAAATAGCAGTTAAATTTCAAAGTGTGTATCAAACACAGAGTGCAGTTTTTAAATTGTTAGCAAGATATGTTGGTAAAATAATAATTTTTATCAAAATAATGTCCATCCATTATGCCAAAAAAATCTAGCAACAGATTATGAATAGTGTTGGATTGGACACAAACTAAGAAAACCCCATGCCAGCTAGTAAAATATAATTTATCATAAAACCTACAAGGAAAGAAAAAATAGGGAAGGCCCAAGAATAAATGAAATAACAAAAAACTTCAAGAATGCTGGCCTTGACTAGAAAAAAACTGAGACAATATCCAAGAATATGGGCAGATGGAGACACTGTGTTGATGATCAATTCTATATTATATTCATGGAGTCAGTTTCATTGCAGTTGAGGCATCCTTATACCTACCTGTATACCTGCTCCACCACACATCCTAGCAATTCCTAAAGTATCACTGATTGTTCCTGTAAGGTCTTGATTGCAGATACAATTGTTGATGATTTATGCTCCCAAAAGGAACCTAAATCCTGCTTTGATATGATGATTGGTCACACCATTGATTTTTTATTTGTTTAACACATTAGAGTGGCAATAAGGTAATTATAGTTTAACTCCAGCTTCATGCTATCCAATCAGCCCAGCCAAAAAGAAAGTGGGGGTACCTGGCTCCCTGAGATACAGACCTTTATTATAATAGGTGTTTGCATAGAATAAAAGGATGGAAATGACAGGACAAAGTCACTAACATATGACAGGACAAAGTCACTAACATAGAATTATGGGAAAGCACCAGTCAAATACCAGCGGACAAAGAGATGCAATGAAGATGATGGGACTGGATAGGACACACACTGCGGAAGCCAAGTGAAATACTGTATTTACACAACAGATCTTTTTTTTTTTTTTTTTTAATCCCTCGGGGAAGAGACAAAGAGGTAGACAAAAATATTCCTGGTGAAGACAAGTGGTAGCAGAGATGAAGATGATGGGGAGACATGAAAAGAGTGGCAAGAAACAGAATCACCTGGAAAGTGTTTGTTTACGACATATGCTCCACAGGGAGCTGAGAAGAGGACTGGCTCACTGAGTTGGGGAAGGAGATAACAGCAGAGATAAGCACTAGTCATCTCATCTCAAAATGCCTTAGTCTTGTGTGATGAAATTTAATACTTTGTGCCATTTTCCTACTCTGCACCCAGTACAATATAAGCTTAACTGTCACTCAGCAGAATAAAACCAAAGCATGCTCCTGGGCATTAGAATTGTACACGTTTATGTTCAACTATTGAAAATCATCTATTTTAATGTCCCGCTGTTAATGATACCAGAAAGGTGCTTGGTTCAGCTCTATGTAGAACTAAACATCATCTTGTGCCACCTCTGCATTGAAAGGTGGTCACCATTTCACTGTCTCCAGCCTTGTCAATTCTAACAATGAACAAATGTGATGTGGCTCATCATCAAGTACCGGGCCTAGTGGCGTAGGTGATCATGTCCCTCCACAACTTTCGATCTCAGCAGCTATTTATCATTTCTGTTGTTGACCTTCTGCCAAGCCATTCTCTTAAGCTGTCTGTTATTTTTTCTCTTTGCTTCCCTCTATCTCTTCGTCCCTCAATTTTTCCAGTTGTTACAATATATTCAAGTTGTTCTCTTCTCATTACATGGCCAAAAAATGATGATTGTCTCTTCCTAATATTGGAAATTAGCTCTCTTTTTGCTTTGACCTCTCTCAGAACCTCTTCATTACTCTTCTTATCTGTCCATGGTATTCTCAACATACTTCTGTAAAACCACATTTCTACAGACTCCAGTGTTTTTCTTGTCTGTTGTCCTATTGTCCATGACTCGCATCCGTATGTTAAGACTGGCTCTACGTAACATTTAAGAACTCTTTTTCTTGTTTCTATTGTCAAAAATGGATTGCATAGTATTTTCCTCATTTTTTGGAAAGCTGCTTTTGCCTGAGCCATTCTACATCTCACCTCTTTTGTACATCTTCCGTCTGAGGTTAACAAAGTTCCCAAATATTTAAATTCATTTACCTGTTTTAATATTGTTCCACTTATGACGTGATGTGGCTAATCAAGCTTTAAAAGTTATTAATACTAAAGGCACTAACTTTTTTTTTTAACAAGGCCCGTTTTCTTCTTAGGCCAACCAATATATTATAATATTGCTATTCTGACTACTCACTTTTCAGATTTGTTCTTGGATTCTCAATTCTGTTTAGTGTAGAGAAGTGTGAGTTAGTCATTTATTTACCCCTGTGCCCTATCACAAAGCCAAATAAAAATCGTCTTAAAATCGTGATCATTTCAGTACTTTCACTTTCATTATCAAAATCAAATACACATTATTATTAAACTTATAATCATTTATTATAATATATTTCTAATAGATTTTAAGAAGTGGGTTGCAATAATAAAAATTTATTTTTTGTCGTTGTTGCAACATATCAACATAAATGTTTTTATAATAGTTAGCTGCTTAATATTAAATTAGGGTGACCATTCGTCCCCGATTTCCGGGGACAGTCCCCGGAATGTAGAAGTTGTCACCGATTTTGTCCCCGATTTCAGTGAATAAATAAATGTTCATACACGGAATCGGCCCTCTTTTAAAGTAATCACTAGGACTCAGGACGTTACTGAGTTGTGTTTCTTTATCCCAGACTGAGCGGCATTAGCAAGAAGATAAAAGAGAAGACTTGGACGCGTTATGTCGGAGATAGCTCTTTGAACTCTTGAAGCGCGGTGCTACGTCACTTCTATTCCCACCACTCACTTCTATTGGGGTGGGTTTAATTTTTAAAAAAGCAGACACTCTCTCTCCCCCACCCCTGCCTTTCCGGACATCTCCGGCCAAAGTATCTCGCCAACAGTAAAAACTAACATTAATTTATCGTGTGAAAGCTTCAGTGAAAAACTTGCTTCAAATCATGAGATCTTGAGAAAGATACACTCAAAAAAACAAGTACCACGCTGAGGCAACAACCTCTTCAGTATAAATAAGGTACTGTAAACATTACTTTAATACTGCAATTGATATCTATATATATGTTGTTTACATTTTTTTTATTTTAAATATTTTTTTATTATTAAGAAACACAACTAGCTATTGTAATGTCATTAAGTGCGTGTATCGCATAAGTACCGTGAATATTAACAAAAATAAAATCAAACAGCAAATGAACAGTTATGAAATTTAAAGTTATCTTTTTTTTGCATCTACAAAATTTCTTGCGCACACAGTCACCCACCCATCCACACATATTATAAATATATATATAAATATATATATATGTACACACACACACATATATATATCGTTCGTCCCCGATTTTGTGGGACAGTTTCAGAAATAAGCAAAAAATCCTCTGAAATGTAAAAAATATGACAAATGTCCCCGGAAACCATGGGAAAAAAATGGTCACCCTATATTAAATAGTTCTTAAAATATTTATACCTTAGTTTCAATTTCAAGATGATATATTCTAATTCACCAAACGTCCAAAAACCAGAAGTTTTATTGAATAGAAGGGTAGGTTAAGTGGACTCAGGACTTAATATAAATATAGCAAAGCAAAGTAAAGTAGTGTTGTAAAGTAAAGTCACTTCTACTTCTTGAAAATGAAAACGGTGGGAATTCCTGAAAATCATGAATCATTATCATAGCACACAAACTATATATATTATATACCTTACTTACAAAACTATACTGTAGTACACGAATATAATATTACTTTTAATTTCATTCATTGCTCAATTGCCATACCTGTGACTGTACACACACTGTACTGTACAGACGTACTTAATTGTACTTGTGTGTGTGAAGTGTGTAGCCCTGACTGACTACTGACTAACAACAACCGAGTTACCGACCGTTCACTTTCTCATTTCTGTCACTAGTTGTTAAGCATCATGTAACTAAATTATTGATACTTAATGAAAATGTGTCACTGTCGATTATATCCGTTTGATGTTACGGTAATTTCCTAGTTTGATGAGATATATTATTTCAGTTTGGAAGAGTGATGTCCCCTAAAATATGTCTGCCAAAATACAGTGGTTCTACGAATTCTTGGCGTTGGGGTCATTACGCTGGCATGTAATCATTTCGGAGTATCTGTTGATTGGGCGTTGGGTCCAGGGGTTAGGTTTAGCTTTAGTGTTAAATATTTATAAATATATTATAACGCGTGACAAAAACGACGCCACTCGGCCTAATTATGATCTTCTGATCGAAGGGAATTGTGCGGTTGATTACCAATCGCCGTAATTTACTGCCAAATGTTGGAAGATTGTCAAACTCAGAACTGCTTAGCTGGTTTTTAAATATTAGACAAACTAGCCTATATATATAGGCGGATAATTAGTAAGAAGAAGCATAAGAAAGGATAGGGGTTCAGCCAATTATTAATTAACATCTCGATTTGGACGCAGACGCTGACCCGAACGCCACGCTGACCCAAACGCCAGTGTGAGTGACACATGCCAGCGTAATGACCCCAACGCCAAGAATGCGTAGAACCACTGTATTTTGGCAGACATATTTTAGGGGACATCACTCTTCCAAACTGAAATACTATATCTGATCAAACTAGGAAATTACGATGTTACTTCAAATGTGTTTTTTATTCGTTAGCAAAATTTGAATAAGCCCGGCCTTCTCTCTACTCCAGATATCCATGTTGCGTATCGAATCTATTTATAGATCAAATGGCCGATCAATCACGTGATCTAGCTACAGATTTAATGAGAGTAATAACATTGTAACAAACAACACAAAAAGAGATAGAATACCAAATGAAACCATAAGAAAAATGGTAGGAACAAAACCCTGCCAAGAATATATAGAACAACAACAACTTAAATGGTTTGGCCACCTGGTCAGAATGAATCCTATCAATCACCATCAAGGGCATTCTTCTCGAGAATGGGTGAAAAAGACCAAGAGGAAGACCCAGAAGAAGATGGATAGATGCACTGCAGTGACAGAGACATGTAACAACAAAGGAAAATCACTAATTCAGACAGTTCAAGCAGCATAAGAACGACAAATGATATAAACCACGACACCTTTTAGGTATCAGTGAAAAGAGAAAAGAAGAAGAAGAATAACACATTAGTTTACCCGTTTTATTTAGTTTCAAAGATAGAACAAAAAATATTAACGAGGAGCCAGTAGTGGGATGTGGTATACACTCCAGGGCATGGTGACAGCTTTACAAAGAAGGAACACAACAAAATACTGACGTTTCGGCCTGCGGCCTTCTTCAGAATATGGGGACAACGACAACAAACGGTGAAGCACAAATATCTATTATAGCTACATGTCGGATGATAAAGTTAGGGAGAGGTGGAGGGAGAGATGATGGTAATGAGACTAACTAAAGCACAAGAGACAAATAATAATAAATAAATATTATTATATAGGGAAACTTCCGAGGCGATAATAGGGAATCATAGAAGGAAGAGGTATGTATTGTATTAGCACTCAGAAAAAAACAAAGAACAATATATGGTCCGAAGCAGGATCGAACCCGTACTCCATGGCAAATTAAAATTTTAATTAGCATTAGCTGAGTGGCAGTGTACCAAGCGTTCGGCTTCTCATGGCAAGGCGCAGTGCCATGGAGTACAGGTTCGATCCTGCTTCGGTCCATATATTGTTCTTTTTTTGTTGTTGATTATTTGATTTTTTCCGAGTGCTGTAAACATACCTCTTCCTCTGAATTGATTCGCTAATTATCGCATCGGAAGTTTCCCTATATAATAATATTTATTTATTGTTATTATTGGGAGCCAAGAATAGCAAAATGTTATATCTTCTCAATATTCCTATATGGTGCTGAAACATGGACATTAGACAAGAACAGAACAGAGAATTGAAGCCTTTGAAATGTGAATATATAGAAGAATAGGTAGAATTGGATGGAAGGAAAAGAAAACAAACGATGAAGTCTTAAAACAACTAAAAATGAAAAGAGAACTTCTGAACACAATTAGAACAAGACAAATGCGATTCTTGGGCCATGTTAAAAGACACAACAGCCTACTGAAAGTAATCCTGGAGGGGAAAATACAAGGTAAAAGAGGCAGAGGCAGACCAAGATTAACATGGACGAGTAACATCAAAAGATGGACAAATCAACTGATGACAACATGCACCATCAAAGCAAGAGATAGAGCAGAATGGCGCTCCATGGTAGCCAACCTTCGTTGCGGAGACGGCACTCAATGATGATGGTTGGGAGCCGCGATAGCTCAGCGGTTAGTGAACTGGACTTTGGACTAAAAGGACAAGTGGTAGGGTTCGATCCCAACCGACGGCTTCCGGTTCACCCAGTCTTTAATGGGTACCGGATTCTTTTCAGGGAAAGTAAAATGGCACGGGCGTAATACCGACCACATTACCCCAAAAATCATGTGCCGAAGGTCTGTAAAATTTATGGTCACTAACACCATATTCCTATACGCCACTTGGCGTGACGGGGGTAATTTACTTTTTTTTAAAACTATTATTATTATTTGTCTCTAGCAAGGAGCCAGTAGTGGGGTGTGGTATACACTCCAAGATATTGTGACAGCTTTACCGCAACATTGCAATTATTTGCCTGTTCCCCATTATCCAATAACCTCCGCAATGTATAGTTTTACTAAGGTCTACAGGCAGAGAGGGTGCCTTGTGTGTTTACTCGTCGCCTGGTACGATGAGGTAAAGAAAGATATATGAATGTATGTGTGCTTCATAGACTTCACAGAAGCATTTGACAAAGTAAAGCATGTGGAAATAATCAGTATGCCGGAGAAACTAAACATTGATGGCAAGGATCCGAGAATCATACAAAAACATGTATTGGAAACAAACAGCAGCCATAAGAATTGGCAACCAAACAGGGCAGTTCTATTATACATAACAAGGAGTCGGGAAAGGCTGGTTTCTGTCCCCAGATTTGTTCTTACTTCAGCGAAAATATGAGATCAATAGTAGATATAAACGGAATTGAAATCAACGGTTACCACGTAAACAATCTGTGATGTGCGGATAAAACAAAAAAGTAAAGTACCCCAGTCACGCCAAGTGGCATATAGGGAATATGGTGTTAGTGACCATAAATTTTACAGACCTTCAACACATGATTTTTGGGGTAATGTTGTCGGTATTATGCCCGTGCCCTTTACTTTCCCAGAGAAAAATCCGATACCCATTTAAGACTGGGTGAACCCGGAAGCCATCAGTTGGGATCAAACTCTACCTCTTGTCCTTTGTTACCCAGTTCACTAACCACTGAGCTATCGTGGTTCCCATTTGGCAAGATGCTTGATCTTATCTAATGAGTCTATGTCTGCAAACTTTGCTTCTCTTGTAAATGTTTCTTTTATTGTCTCTCTCTGTCTTCTTTTTCTGTGTCCTAACGTTTCCCAAGAAAGAGCATGTTTTTGAATTTTCTTGTTGTCCTTCATCTTTTCCTAACTGTAGAAGAGATCATTGGTTGCATGACCATTTCTTTTATCTCTATATTAGCCTTGAGTTCTTTTCGTTGTACACAGAGAAGTGTTTAGTTTTCTCTCAAATTCTTTTGTTGTTTTCCAGCTTTCACATGCATAAGGTTTGATAAAACGTTTGAATTGAATATTTTATGTTTAGTTTCCTGAGTATGTAGCCTATCTTAATTATATTGGTATATTTTTAAACGCATCACTTTTTTGTGTGTTTTTGTTGTGTGTAACTCAGTGAAGGAGTTTTTGCCAAAACATTAGAAATCATCTGGTGTATCCCTAAAAATGTAAACATACTTTGTTTATTTTTATCCTCTTCCTTCTCAAAGCCAGCTCTGCTTTACTTCCCTTAACTTCCCCATATAACCATCCAAGGTTATGGTAAGTCGAAGGTCCAGGTATCACTTCAAACGAATTAGAATCCATAATCACTCAACCGCCCAAAACCATGCATATTTCCATTAATAAAACTTACATAATTAAATGTCGATAGCCTTATGTAAATCAGACCAAAAACAATTAATGTTTCGTAAAATCCTAATTTAAAAAAAAATAAATAAAAATAAAAAACAGAACCTCATTACAAATGTATCATTTTAATCCGGGTTTAACTGCAGCTGTATAATCAATACACAAAGTAAATAAAATCACATGAATTTTGAAATTAAAGTAAAAAAAAATTTAATTATGATTATGTTTAGTGTCCCCCGCCATACAGGCAAATATTCTCCGATTTCAGAGGTACTCTCATAATTTTTCTTGTTGAGAGTTTTAACATTTTCGGGTAGATTTTTTTTCCTATTAATTTTTTGCCAGGGCAGCAGCCATTTTAGCCTACTTTTTTAAAATTTCCAACTGTCAAGGGTTTTCAACGTGCACAGAATGCACGCTGGACTTCCTGTTTTTCACATTTATCTGAGAGAGGGCTAGATATCGGATCTCACTAACCAGAGACTAGGTGTACATTAGTATATACACATGCTATGCTATTCACATCTTTCCTCTACTGGACAGCACTACTATACTTCGGCTGTCCCCTATATCTCTTACCCCACTCTGCGACATCTCAATCTTTTCTCCTCCTGGGTGCTCTGTTCTTTGCGTTTTGTGTATGCACACGGAACTGTGTGTGGGAACTTCTGGTTATGCATGCTGAGTGCACATTTTCACTTGGGTGCACATACAAGTACCCCGTGCGCACTAACGTTCATTTTCCTTCTGGCCACAGCATAGTATACAGGGAACATTTATATTTTTATTTCTAATTCTAGTTCGAAATTATCATTTTAAAAATAATTTATTATTTTTTTTTTAAATGCATATCTGTGTGTGTGTGCTGTATGTTTGTTCCAGCTGAAGAAATTTATTGAGCCGAAACGTCTTAATTTGTGTCGCCCACTTATTACGTAAAGTTTTAACCATACCGCTTTTTCTATATATATTTTTTCATTTCTCTAGAAACCAGGGGAGCGTAAAGCCACAAAGAAACCACTGATTCAAATTTTAATAAAAAATTCCACTGCCTGTGGTGGGAATCAAACCTGGGACCTTCTTGCCAAGAGGCTGACGTCTTACCTCTAGACCACCCAGCCCCAGGTGGTAATTTAAAATGAAACTGTTTTACTCCACAGTGAATTGTCAGTTTGCATCCTGGACAAGTGAGAAGTGACAATCTGAATTAAATCCTGTGAATTTAGTTTTGAAACCTCTAACATGGAAGGCTGATTCCAAAAATTTTTAACACGACAAGTGGTGCTACACAAGAATTTAACTAGAACAGAGAACACAAAGTAGAAAGGCTACCGACCAGGTAAAATGGACTGATAAGGGGTTAAGGCAAAGAAATGCAAATGAATGCATAAAAATGCGAAGCTGCAGTAAAGCTGAATGTGAGGGAAAATTGAAAAAAAATAGAAAAAATGGTATGTTAGAAGCTCTACGTGATTAGTAGACGACACAGATTAATGTCGTCTACTGATCACGTAAAGCTTCTAACATATCATTTTTTCTATTTTTTTTTCAATTTTCCCCCTAAAGTGGACTGAGTTTGTTGTTGCCTAATGGTCACTGAACAATGAAGGGAAAAAATGAAAAAAGGCAACGCTCATCATGATCTCATAAGCCAATTTTATTAGAACGCCCAGTGCATTCTGTTATCATTGTTTTATGTTTACTGTTCCCTCTGTAAATGGGATTTTTGTGGCTAGTTAAAAGACACAGCAGCCTACTAAATGTAATATTGGAAGGCAAAATACAAGATAAATGAGGACAGAGGTGAACCAAGACTAATGTGGACAAGTAACATCAAAAGATGGACAAGTCAACCTATGACAACCTGCACCATCAAAGCAAGAGACTGGATGGAATGACACGCCATGGTAGCCAATCTTTGATGCGGAGATGGCACTCAATGATGATGATGTTCTTTCTGTGTGTTCTAGAAGCTTTTGGTCATGCTATGTCTTTTCCCCTGTCGCCAGGACAAAGTTTGCAGTCCTCACCAGGTCTTTGAATTGTCCCCACAACTAGTGTTTTTTGTCTATGTGTTGGGCCAGGTTTGACATTGAGGTTCAGCATAGTTGTTCATGACTGAAGAAGATATTCTGGAGTCTGTCCCCCCTTCCAACAGTATGGGTTATTCTAAGACAGTGAAGGTAGTCCAGAAATCTGCAGTTATGAGGCAGAAAATGGTGGTCTGTGTGTGTTGCATCACAGCAGACATATGGGATTGTCAATTTATTAATATATTTCTCTAAAACAATCATGTTTTTACACTTGTTCTCTGGATAATTCCCAGCAGAGAACTAAAGATTGTTGTCTTATCATTACAAATGTTCTTTGAAAATAAACCTAAATAATGCTTTTTCATAAAATAATATACATAATATAACAGTAACACTCAAATAACATGAACATATTGAAATAATAATAATACCAAAACAATTATACCTATCTCATTGAGGGAGCCAATTCCTGCTGCTCTTGCCTCTCTCATCAGTGTCTCTCTGGGTCTTCCTCTTTTCCTCTTAGCTGTTGTCTTCCACATGAGGGCTTGCTTTGCTATTTGGCTATTATCTCTTCTCATCGTATGTCCAACATATGACCATCGTCTTTTCTTGATTACTGAAGATATTAGTGGTTGATTGGCGATTTCTCTAATTTCCTCGTTTGTTTTGAATTCATTCCACGCTATACCAAGTATTTGTCTTTGACATTTATTTTTGAATGCGTTCAACTTTGTTTCTATCTCTCTTGTTGTTTTCCACCTTTCACATGCATACATAAGGGTTAATAGTAGATTTGATTTGAATAGTCTAGTTTTGATTTCCACAACTTTTCAAGGCTTCTGAAAGACATTGCTGCTTTAGCTATTCTGATTCTAATTTCTTTACTTGTATCCCCTTCTTGATCAATGTGACTTCCAAGATAGATAAAGTGATTGATCTCTTCCACTGGTTTGTTTTCCATGTATATTTTGTTGTCTGTTGGAATTAAGCTTTCCATGACCTTAGTCTTTTCATGATTGATCTCAAGCCCAATTTTGCTGGCTATTGATGATAGTTCATTTGTGTTTTTCTGCATCGTTTTTATCTGACTGCTGTGAGAACTATGTCATCAGCAAAGTCGAGGTCCTCCAATGGTCTCCTTATAAAATATTATGCTTATCAATTAATTCTCTTCAAGCACCTCCCCCCCCCCCCTTTTCTGAAATATCCCTTCATCCAATAATTTTTGGACATCTTTTCTTTCTCTTCTCTGTGAATTCTTTGGCTTCCTTGTTCTTTCTTTTCCTGTAGCTACAAGGGCTGTGACTAAGGTCAAGGGAGGAAAAAAAAATAGAGCCTTTGTAACCTGCTGCACATGTTGAATGAGACAATTAAAGACATTGGGGTGATAGGCCAACAACTTGTCGCCTGTACAAACAAATTCCTCAGTAGCAAAAACACAGACAAGGATACCAAATAATAAATTCTTAGAAAAGGAAGGGGCTCTGTAAACAGAGAATATGAGTCCTGCAAACAATCACATTTATATCATCTATGGAATGAACAAGTGGTTTCAGCTGACCCTCTGCAATATGTGGGAAAATTGAAGGGGGCAATAAACTGTTATAAGTTTAAGTAAAATGCATTATGTGAAATTAATGTTTTGGCTATTACACTGTGAAATGGATGGTTTGGCTACTGTCTGCTTTGTTGGTCAGCTGCCATGAACAAGATAATAAATATATAAGTTCTTCTACAAGAAACAATGTATACACCCACAGCTGTTTAAGAATTCAATACCACAACCCTGAAAATAATATAAAGATCAGCAATAAAGATCTAACTCATCATTCTACCTATTTATCTATCTATCTATCAACCTTTCGAGCCATTGTCAGGCCGTAGACTCAGATACATTTTTCCTGTTTCGTAATTTTCTTCCTAGGAGTCTCAATCCTTGGAAAGATTTTTTATCAGATCTCGCCATTTGTCTCAGTTCTGTGAAAGCATCTTGATCTCATTGAGGGAACTGATTTCTGCTGCCTTTGCCTCCCTGATCAATGTTCTTCTCAGTGTTTCTCTGGGTCGGCATCTTTTCCTCCTACATGTTGTTTCCCACTTGATGGCTTGCTTTGCTCTTCGGTTATTATCTCTTCTCATCACATGTCCAACATCTTTTCTTGATTACTCATGATATTAGAGGTTGATTGGCGATTTCTCTAATTTCCTTGTTTGTTTTTAATTCATTCCACGCTATACCAAGTATTTTCATTAGACATTTATTTTCAAATGCATTCAGCTTTGTTTCTATGTCTTTATCAGGTCTAGACCATGCTACCTACCACTACTATAATTAAGTATTCAATGTATTATAAATAAAACATGTTCACAATAAAGTATTGCTATTATATGATCAAACTGAAGACTACGAGTATCCTCTATATATGTCATTGTCAATCATTACATAATCAATCTTCTCAACCACTCTCTTGCAGCCCGTAGAGGAGAAAATTTGTTCCGCATATGGGTAAAATATCAATTCTTTCATGACTGCATCCACTATTTTCTCGTCAATATTACTTATACTTGAGTAATACTTCATAGATAATAGAGAATCCTTGATACATTTCCTAACATGAATCTTTTCCAGAGGCAGAAATGGTATGTATGCTGTTATAAGGTGGCTGCTGATTAACTGACTATGCCAGAGACCACCTAGAAAAGTAAATAAGAAACAATGTTATAAATATATATGTTATAAATATGCATGTAATATAAACAAATGTGAATATGTTTTTGCATAAATACTAAACTGATATCCAGAGATGATTTAATAATGTTTCAGTGAAATTCATCATCATCATTATTAGTTTGTAACTCTGGTGGTTATTGAATGCTCTTGGTGGTATCTTCACAATTCCCTTTGAATCTTCACACTTCACAATTCCCTTTGAATCTTCACACTTCACAATTCCCTTTGAATCTTCACACTTCACAATTCCCTTTGAATCTTCACACTTCACAATTCCCTTTGAATCTTCACACTTCACAATTAAGAGCTATTTTCTGAGATATGATGAATGTGTGGCTACCTAGGTCTTCATGGTGAGGGAAGAAAAAGAATAGAGCTACTGCCACCTGCCACACATGTTGTATGAGGTGACTAAGAAGATTTGGAACTGTCATCTGTGCAGTCAAGTAGGAAGGTAAGGAGCAACCTTGTCAACAGAATTTACTGATACATTTTGGGAAATGCTGTGACAAGTGATGGAGCAGATAAGAGGAATTCCTGACTGCAATGAAACTGGTTTCATGGATGAAATAGAATAGACAAATGTTAATCCTGTCCATTCTTTGATGTTGTTTTCTAACCTCTTCCTCTGACTGCCTTATCTTTTTTTGTCTGATACTGTACCATGTAGAATGGTCTCCACAAGGCCTGTTGTTCTAGCAACATGTACAAACCATTTTCATTTTAGTTCTTTTACCACTGACCTTTAAATGGTCCTGAGGATCACTGGATTTTATTGTTCACTTTTCCTCATTGATAACATGGTCTACTTAATAAAATATGTGCAAGATCTTTCTATACCATCTCATTTCCTGAGCCTGCATTCTCTCAAGATCAACAGTGAGTGTCCATGTTTCGCAGGTGTAGAGAAATACAGTTACCACTACTGTTCACAATAATGTGACCTATTCATATGGAGATGTTTTTGCTTTTTCATAAATGGTTTATTTTTGACAGGAATAGTGAGCATCCTTTCCTCATTTCCATGGTTATGTTATATTTGTTCATGGTTGCCAGATGCTTCATGTCAAACTATGCTAAATACTTCTGTAAAAATAATAAAACATGGTACAAATCTTGCTGATTTTGATACTTTTCAGAGATTCTATCTATCTATTGTATACTTCTGTTCGTTCATCATTATAAAGATCTTTAATGTATTCTGTCCATCGTTCCATTATGCTTCTTGTTCAGTCAACAGTTCTCCTTCTTTTTATTTTACACATCCAGTTTTTATTGCGTTTTCTTACTGATAATTCTTCAATTTGTTTGTATATAGCTTTGGCGTCTCCTTTTTGTTGCATTTCAATCTCATTTGCATTTCTGTTTTAGCCATGCTTCTTTTGCTTCGTTGCATTTTAATACAATTTCTTTATTTAATCTCTTATACTCATCTTTATTTTCTTTATTTCTTATTCTTGTATCCATTAGCTGCAAAATGTCATCCATTTCTTTCTTAAATTTGTCCTCACTGGTGGTATGAACTCTTTTGAAGTTTGTTGCATTGATTCTTTTATCATTTCCCACTGTTCATCAATGATTTGTATCTAGTGAAACCATACAACTTTCATCTATTCATATTTTGATATTTTTGTTGCAAAGTGAGTATCTCTAGATGTTTAATTTACAAAAGGTACATTAAATCTTTTTATCTTTTTGTTGATGCTCTCACTGATTCTCCCTTCTTGTGCTACTAAGTTTCTCAAGTATGAGAATATATTTCCAGTTCACAGCTCTTACCTCTCTTTTTAGATTAATGTGAGGTTTCATAAATTCAGCAATATGTGTCTGTCTGTTTAACATTGATTTTCTTTCAGTCCAATTTTTAAAATTATTTGTGCAAAGTTGTGTCTTTTTCTTGAATGTGACTGCAGGAAATGACAGGCAATGCGATGTCATCTATATGTTATTGTTCTTTAGAACGGAAAACATGGCCATTTTTATTCATATAGGGGATATCCTCAATTATTTATTTCATCAGTCTGCTCATTTAAGCATGAAAACAAAAATGACTTATTGGGACACTTAAATATTAAAAAAAAGATTTATTGGGACACTTAGATATTTAAAAAAAGATTTATTGGGACACTTAGATATTTAAAAAAAGATTTATTGGGACACTTAAATATTTAAAAAAAGATTTATTGGGACACTTAAATATTTAAAAAAAGATTTATTGGGACACTTAGATATTTAAAAAAAGATTTATTTGGACACTTAGATATTTAAACAATTATTTATTTGGACACTTAGTCACAGAAAAGTAAGTGATTGAACCAAAAAGATTTCTGTAAAAGTGAAAAATTAAAAATAGCCCCGCCTCAGATCCTTGCATTTATTTCTAAGCTGCTAAGCACTTCATTTTATTTTAATTCTACTTTTAAAATGAACATTTAGCTCATATCTTAACATTTTAAGTAGAAATGCAATTTTAAACATCCTTTAAATTCCATGATCACACACACGCAAATAAATAGATATTCTTGTTATTTAAAAAAAGAGAGAGAAAGAGAGAGAGAGAGGGTGGTCACGTAAACTTACTGTGGTCATCCGCATTAATGGCAGACTTCATGATAACTTTCTCCACATCAGAAAGTTCCAAACTCTCTCTGCTGACTCCCGTCTTCCATCGCTCAAGAACAATTTGAGCAATGTCTGAACCTCCAGCATTGCTAGCAAATAGAAAGTGACAGCCATAATGAATATTAAGAATGAACAGTAGAAAGATTCAAACAAACCAAGATATTGGTCTATCCGTCCATCCACCCACCCACCCATCCATCTATCTATCTATCTATTGACCTTTCGAGTCGTAGCCTCGTAGGGCATAGATCCAGATACTCCTTCTCTTATCTAAATTTGTATTCTAGTAGTTTTCAATCTTTGTAAAGATCTTTTATCCACTCTCGCCATTTGTCTCTGTTTTGTTATGTATTGGTACATAATAAGGGAAAATGGAGAAAGATCCTAAACAATTAATAATCTCCCCACCCCAAAGATAATTCCCTCTAGAGAATCTGGAGGATCTCTAGGAGATCCCCTTGGCTATTTTCTCGGTCTGTACTACATTTCATGTTATCCTCTTTCACATTTCACTTACCGTTGGTGTCTGTATGATAGTTGGCTGGCTCACTTGATTTCACACCCCACAAAATCTCTTATCAGTACCTGCCCTTTATTGGACCCCACTCACTGCTAGAGTATTTGGAGGATGTCTGCTTAGTCTACCCACTCTGACACTCTCATAGACCCTACTGGGTTTTTACCTGTACATAACTTGTCTGTCCCTGGTTTTAACACATGGCTGTTCACCCAGTTGGTCCTCCGACTGGCATTTAACCAGCTTTCTCTCAAAGGGAGCAAACGGATTCATTCCTACCACAGCTAAGTGTCACTTTTTATATATATTATTATTGTCTATACATATGTATATTCTATTTCTACCTTTTACCTATCCTTCATCATGTAGCACATCCCTCTCTCGTTTAATCATTTCATTTCTTGCCCGTATGCCAACTTCTCTTTGACCTGGCTGTCCTTGTCATTGTTGATGTAGGAATAGTTATGTTTCCCATTGTTTGTTGTTCTCATATTCCGAAGATGGCCACATGTGGGCTGAAACATCAGTATTTTGTTACATCTTTTGATGTAAAGCTGTCATACCTTGTAGGAGTGTAAGTTACACCCCACAACCGGCTCCCATAATTCTCTCTAATTTTTCAAAACCAGTGAGTATAATGTTTGGTGTTTTGATGCAAAATTGTGCAGCTTATCCAGCAAAAGTTTTCAATAAAAAGTGTTCCATGTTTAGTATTTTATTACAATTTATAATAAACTAATCAAACTATAAGTACTTGACTGCGTGGCACGGGGAAGGATATCGGTCAAGCTGTTACACAATGCACAAGATTGAGGGTTATGAAGGAACATGATATCTAATGCCTCTAGGCGTGGATTAGGATTGGATGTAATATTTGACGAAACTAAAAAACCAACAAACCTTAGAAAAACAAAGATGGTCTTGCGGTAGTTGATACCCCCTAAGTGTTCATAGTAGTCAATATAGGGTTTCACAACATCAAGGAGCATGGCAGGAAGCTTGTCAACTTCATCAAAGATGAACATGGAGCGTTCACATTTTGTCACATTTCCTTCAATCCATGACTTCAGCTGGTCCTGTATAATATGACATTGTTATATACAACATTTCACCTTCTTTATACTCTCTTACAAACGTATACTGTTAAATTATTTTATTTATTGTCATATGCTAATTTTGGGGGACTGGTTGGTCTTGAGGCAAGATGCCGGCCTCGAGATAGAGAGGTTGTGGGTTCAAATCCTGGCTGCACCAGTTGGGATTTTTATTTAAGAAAGCTCTCCCTCTCTCTGCAGCAACCAGCTCTGGTCTGAGCAGTGAGACTCGGCTTGAAACGTCAATTACTTATTCACGGAAAAAATATGAGTACCTCTGAAGATGAGTTACCTGCCTGTACGGCGAGAGACCCCTGTGCACCTGGCTACCAGGGAAAATGGATTAACATGCAAAATTCAGTTCCTAGTCTCTAGGGACTTCGTCAGAGGTAAAAGCTGGTGAACGCAAAAAAAAAAAAAATATGTGGTGAACGCAAAAAAAAAAAAATATGTTAATTGCTTCTGATGTTCATTTTAAATATTTTAAACTTTTAAAGATTATATTTCTTGCACAAATTCTGTCATTTAGCTTTTAATGTAAAAATAAACAGTCTGGCTTATTTTTCTTTCTCTCTGGTGTTCACCCGATGACTATAAAATGACACACATCAATATGCAAATAGAATGATTGGAAAGGATATCAGGGCTGAAATAATAACACATGTAAATAACAACACAAAGCATCCATCCCAATTCAACATTCTGTTAGTGAATCAAGAGTACAGTAATACAATTTATTCCCAAGCTGTGATTGTCACCCTATGCTATAGTCATGAGAACACCTGCGTGAAAGACATTGTGCATGATAGCTAATTTTTTAGTTAGCTGAGTGGCAGTGTTCCCTAGCGTTCGGCTTCTCATGGCAAGGGGCAGTGCCAAGGAGTACGGGTTCGATCCTGCTTCGGACCATATATTGTTCTTTGTTTTTTTTTCTGTTGTTTATTTGTCAGTTTTTCTGAGTGCTGTAAAACATAGCTCTTCCTCCTATGGTTCGCTGAATTATCGCCTCGGAAGTTTCCCTCTATAATAATATTCATTTATTATTATTTGTCTCCAACATTCTGTTAACTTTGATGAGGAAGAGGAATAATCGTTAGGTGAGATCTGGAGAAGTGAAGCTTGTCCTTGTGTTATACTAGGTCTTCTATATCAGCAATTTACATCACTACATTGTTCTAAAAGTCTATTATAAATTACCAATTATAAATATAGAGTATTCTATGGGCATAAATTATTCTCCAATTATCACCATCATCATCAAGTACTAAGCCTGCTAGCGTAGATAATCATGCCTCTCCACAACAGTTATTTATCATTTCTGTTGTTGACCTACTGCCAAGTCATTCTCTTAAGCTGGTATCGTTTCTCTTTGCTTCCCTCTATCTCATCGTCCCTCAATTTTCCCAGTTGTTACAATATATTCCAGCTGTTCTCTTCTCATTACATGGCCAAAAAATGATAATTGTTACTTCCCAATATTGAAAGTTAGCTCTCTTTTAGCTTTGGCTTTTTTCTGAACGTTTTCATTGTTCTACTTAGCTGTCCATGGTATTCTCAATATTCTTCTGTAAAACAACATTTCTACAGCCTCCAGTGATTTTCTTGTCTGTTGTCCTATTGTCCATGATTCACATCCATATGCTAAAACTGTTTCTACATATCTCCAATTATAGCACCCTGTAAAATCTTTTTTTTTTTTTTTTTTTTTTTTTTTTTTTTTGCACATTTAAAATTAGCAACTTGTTTTATTCCAATTGAGGTATCTCGGCTAATTCTGTGCATGAAGTGTTCCAGAGTTTCAGCTGTCAATGCTAGGTCTACTTTCAATAGTTGTGCACTTAGGCCATCACAACTAGAAGTTTTTTTTTAGTTCTTCAGTCCTAGATGGGTGACTTCTTCTTCGGTGATCTTTCTCTCTCCCTTTCGGTTCCATGACATAACCTGTCTTACTATGTTGGCACCAGGTTCTCTTTGTGTATGTTCAATCCATCTCCTTTTTCTATTCACAATCCATTGCTCGACTCGCTTTTATCTTGTTCTATTCAAGTGATCTTCCTTTCTGGTCTTGTCATATCATCTGATCATCAGAATTTTCCTCAGCTTATAAATGTTTATAACTTTTGTTTGATATTATTGAGTTATTTGCAGGTCATCATCATTGCACTCCGAACATGTCCATAGGTGCTCAGATCTCCTCCTCAGCAAGTCCTGCAGTGTCCAGCGACTGACGACTCCAGGTCTGTGTAGGTTAATAAGTCTTCTTATACGACCACTAAATTTCTCATTTCTGGCTGTGCCCATCTTATCTCCCATCTCTTTCATCCAAAAGAGTGACATGGACTGATGGTTGTCAAAGTCCTGTGTCCTTTCCACATCTCAGAGGGTATTGATGATGCCCACTCGATCCATTGGCTGACCGTCTTCAACGACAGCGCAGCTAGCCAACCTGTCTGCTCTTTCATTTCCCTGTACTCCCACATATTCAGGGACATGAATTTTTGTTTTATTATTCAACATCAATGTTCATGAGTCCTATAATAGTACTGTTTTTACATTTATATTAATTAGTCTTCTATTGGTAGATATAAGAGATGCAAACTACTTATAGAATGAGAAAAAGAGCTAGCCATGAATTATGAAATATCAAAAAGAAACAAGCATTCACCTTGTAAAATGGAACCATTGCTTCGTGTGGAAATTCCTTGGTGGCTGAAATTAGATGAACAAAAGGACTGTGGATGCCTTCTTTATAGACATTATTAGCTATGATGCTACTGACAAAGTTCTTGCCTACTCCTGTAAGACCATGGAAGGACAGAACCAAAGCTTTAGGAGGGTTTTGTGAGCGAAGATGACCTTTAAGATGTCCAACAACTGTTCTTTGAACCAAGTGTTGGCCATGCAGCTTTAATTGTAAGTCATGTTCAAGACCTGAAAAAAGGTTAAATAAAATAATGTTATTAAAAAAAAATTAAAACTATGTTTAATAATGTTAACTCTAGATCACGATTCCATCATAAAAATTACTGTCTCAAAATACAAATTTTTTTAATTTGACAGTGTCCTGCGGGCAAACATCCCCCCCCCCCCAGCCCCCCATAATCTTCCAATTTACTATGTCCGGTGACACCTAAGTGTTTGGTTTGTTTCCTTTGTTGTTGGAGTTTTATTTTCAAACAAAATGCATTCTGTGTAAACGTTACTAGGGTATCTTAAGAACGCATCTGTGCCATTTTATAAAATTCACCAAATTAAAAAAAAATTTTTTTTTTTTTTTTTCTAATGACATTGGAAGTTTCTTTGGCCATCAGTGAGACATAAATAAAACTTTTGTGACATGGGATAGCCAGAGAACGATACATTGAGGGAGTCGAATATACGGGCTGAACTGATGTCAACAGCCGCAGTGTGAATGACGTGCATAACTTTACCAGTAGTGGTGAGGGGCATGTGTTTTATTATTTCATTATTATAATCGATCCCCGTGTCTCATCTTGGGCAAACATACAGCTGTGTAACAAAATGTCAAAGAAAATACTATTTTTGGAACTCCAAATATAACATTTAAGCAATCTTTACTATGGTTCCGTAATAATGTGGTCCCATATATAGGAATCATAATCTAGGGTTAATGAAAAAGCAAATGGCCAAAACACTTGCTCGATATATCTCTTCTGATGATAAGATTGCCTAATATTGCAAAGCTCTATACAAAGAATTTCTTAGCACTGGACGCATGTGAGCAAGCATTTTAAAAATATAAAAGGTAAAAGTAGTACTATAGCAATTGTTAATGGGTAATGTTAGTGACTTCCCTGTACTAGCTAAACCTTGCTCAGCTTCTCGAGGTGCCCAGTTCCCTTCCTTGCTGTCTTATCTTCCAAAAGAATATCTTTGGTACCCATTTAAAAAGGCTGGGTGGATCTTGAGAGCCTTTTTAGTCTTAAAAAATGGTAGCTGGTCTTTTCAGCTGGTATAGTTGTAGTTAGTCAAAGGCCCCGGTATCACTACAAATGAATTAAAATCCATAATTGCTCAAATGCCCATGTCAGTGAAATCATCCGAATTAACATTTCATCTCACTGAATGATCCAAACAAAGAAAGGCAGCTGCAGTCCCCAAAATAGCAGCCACAGCACATGCAAAAAGACATAAGTCGTAGTCGCACTGAAAGTGAACGCAGCCAAACTATCCTTCATAATACGATATCATCATTCATCGTAAGCAATCGGAATATTAAAACATGATCCAGATGAAAAATACAGCTCGTGATGTGCTTAGACCACTAAACTCAGTAGCTATGGCAGCAAGCCTGACTTGGAATATGAGGAAACTGTAACAAGAAACACTTTTCAAACAGAGCCTCAATGGTTCCTGACGCCTATCTCCCATATTGACCGAAAGTCTGGTATTTGAACCTTCAGATTGTCTGGCACGTGCACCAACCACAATACCACCAAACTCTCTTTGAAAATATCATCATCAAGTGCCATGCCTACTGGCATAGGTGATCATGTCTCTCCACAACTTTCAATCTAGACGGTTATTTATAATTTCATTTGTTACCCTTCTGCTACGCTACTTTCTTAAGCTGTCTGGTATCTATCTTTTCTCTTTGTTTCCCTGTCTCTTCGTTCTTCAATTTTCCCAGTTGTCACAATAGATTGCAGCTATTCCCTTCTCATTACATGGCCAAAAAATGATGACTGTTTCTTCCTAATATTGAAAATTAGCTCTCTTTTTGCTTTGGGCTCTTTCAGAACGTTTTCATTACTATCTTAGCAGTCCATGGTACTCTCAACATTCTTCTGTAAAACCACATTTCTACAGCCTCCAGTGATTTTCTTGTCTGTTGTCCTATTGTAAATGATTTACATATATGTCATCTGTCATCCATTTCTTTCTTGAAATTGCCCTCACTGGTGGTATGAACTCTTTTGATGTTTACAGCATTGATTCTTTGAAAATATTTATCTATCTATTGTCTTTTCGAGTCGAAGATGGCACATAGGGCAGAACCACAATCTCAAAAACATAAACTTTGCATGCCAAAATGGCACATATTGCAGAAATCACTTCTTCTAAAATCTATGGCTCTGTTTCCTTAACAATACTTTTTACAATGACAGCTTGTCAAGCCATCGATCAACCTCCTTAGTCACCTCTTACAACAGGTGTTGATAAATATCCATCCATCCATCCATCCATCCACTCACCCGCCCGCCCGCCCACCCACCCGCCCATCCATCCATCTATCTATCTATCTATCTATTGACCCTTCGAGCCATAGCCGGCCCATAGGGCGTAGACCAAGATACTCCTTCTCTTATCTAAATTTTTGTTCTAGCTGTTTTCAATTATTTTAAAGATATTTTATCAAATCTCGCCATTTGTCTCTGTTCTGTGCAAGCAGCTCTATCTCATTGAGGGAGCCGATTCCATGCTGCTCTTGCCTCTCTCATCTAGTTGACTAGTTGAAAATATACACTAACAATAATCTTAGCTTGTTATTCTTTTTTCTTTTAGATGAACATTTACTAAACATCTAGACCTGAAAGAATAAAGACTTGAACTTCACAATATTTTCCAGGTCTTTGTTAGTTCTCCACAGTTTAATTGTTTATTGATATGACAGGCCCAGCTCTTGCCCTTGTGCCTAATGCCAGGCAGAAGTAGCTGCACATGTTTGTGTCTTCAGTTGCAACCTTAATCTGCTTTTAAAAAGTGAAAGAAACATGCAAACACAAACAGCAATGGTGATTTCTAAGACACCTTTCTTAGTCTAAATCTCTGTAACCTAAATTTCGAAACTTTGGTTCTTTGGTTATGGAAGGCCCCGGTGTCACTGCAAACGAATTAAAATCCATAATTGCTCAACCGCCCATGCCAGTGGAATCATCCGAATTACTAACTCATCTCCCAAACAAAGAAAGGTAGCTGTAGTCCCCATCATAGCAATCTCAGCACACGCCAAAAGACTTAAGACAAAACCGCACAGAAAGTGAACACAGCCAACTGTTCCATGTCATAGAATATCATCATTCATCGTAAACAATTGGAATATCGAAACATGATCAAAACGGATGAAACACAGAGTTCACGGTGTGCACAGAGCACCTAACTCAGTAGCTCCTGCAACAAGCCGGACCTGGATGATGATGATGATGCGTTCGTCCGATGATTTGAGGTATTCTAACAGATACGAACCGTAGACTTCCTCCTCGTCATCCGCCCTTAAAAGGACGTTAAGTGGACGTAGTAGTTGTGTTGAAGTTTGCAGTGTAACACTGTGATATCTGCGCCTTTCGGCCCAACACATCCGATTTCAGCCGACGCTTTTTTGTGTACCGGGTTCGTCTTCCCACTTCGATCCCTGCTCGCTTGGCCAGACTAGACAGGTTAGTCTGTTTCTAGAGGCACCACGAAGAGGTGTAGCAGGGTCTGGATGGTTCTGGTTCACCGATCCTGGCGCAAGCCATCAGTTATGAGTCACTGACGACTTCCAGCCGTACCTGGAATATGAGGAAACTGCAACATGGAACACCTTCATACATTTCAAAACTAAGCAGTGAGAGTGCTTCCCACAAGAGAATGCTGTCTTCTCTTCATCACTGTCACATGTCAAACTTCTTATTTTGTTTTTATTATCTATTTTCATCAACTTGAAGTGATGTATTAGGCATGTGATCAGGTGGGTCCACTTACAACTAGCTTATCTATCGGATTTATATTTTCTAGCTCTTGATTTTTGCTTATCCTTTCCAGCTATGGTGGATCTTTTGACTGTTTTGCAACTGTCTGAAAGGTCTATGCTGTTAAATGAAAATGTACAGGCTTCTTTACCATGACAAGGGAGGCTGTCTTACTTCTTCCTAGTGTTCCCCCATAAAATGGGTGTGGATACATTATGTTGCTATTTCACTGCAATGCTGTGATATCTGTGTATTGTGTCACTGGTTCACTGTAATGCTGTGATATCTGTGTATTGTGTCACTGGTTCACTATAATGCTGTGATATCTGTACATTGTGTCACTAGTTCACTTCAATGCTGTGATATCTGTACATTATGTCACTAATTCACTGCAATGCTGTGATATCTGTACATTATGTCACTAGTTCACTGTAATGCTGTGATATCTGTACATTGTGTCGCTAGTTCACTTCAATGCTGTGAAATCTGGACATTGTGTCACTAGTTCACTTCAATGCTGTGATATCTGTACATTATGTCACTAGTTCACTTCAATGCTGTGATGTCTGTACATTGTGTCACTTGTTCACTGCAATGCTGTGATATCTGTACATTATGTCACTAATTCACTGCAATGCTGTGATATATGTACATTGTGTCACTAGTTCACTGCAATGCTGTGATATATGTACATTATGTCACTAGTTCACTGCAATGCTGTGATATCTGTACATTATGTCAACAGTTCACTGCAATGCTGTGATATATGTACATTGTGTCACTAGTTCACTGCAATGCTGTGATATCTGTACATTATGTCACTAGTTCACTGCAATGCTGTGATATCTGTACATTATGTCACTAGTTCACTGCAATGCTGTGATATATGTACATTATGTCACTAGTTCACTGCAATGCCGTGATATCTGTACCTTTTGACCAGACATATTCATCACCACCATGGGTAGATTTCCATAACAATTTTGCCCAAGCCGAGGCCAATTTAAACTTGTAACAGCCAAGGATTCTTTAATGTGTCTGTGTGTACAAGGCACCTCCTGTTTTTTGCCTATATCAGAGAGGGCTCGACATGAGATCTTACTACCCAGATACTAGGGGAGATAAAGTCAGGTCATACTTGACTAGTTGTCAATGACCGAAAAGCTCCTTATACATTTTTGACAATTATTATCTTATTTAATTGATTTAAAATAATTTAAATGTCTCCTTAGGTCCTGGACAGATAGAACGGTCCTGGACAGATAGCATAATGATTGTCTTATTTAATTAATTTTAAATAAGTGATGTATTTCCTTAACAGGTACTACACTTGCATTTAATGTCTATATTAGAATATGCAATAACTGTAATCTTAATGTATCTAAAAAAATTGAAATATTACCATTTATTCTTAAAAGTTAATGCAAATATTATACCTGTAATGTTATGTATAATCCACTTGTCATTGCAGCATGTGGTAAACTGACAGCGAATAGTATCATAGTTTGTGTAAATCAATGAACCAAAGGCAGCGAAAATTGCTGCAGCACCTGTAATTGGTTCTATGCAAAAACAAGGAGCTGAGCACAGCAATGCCAAGAGGATAAAACTGCTTAGAACACTCATGTTTATGGCAGTTCAGGTCACAGTTTATTTCACAGATTCTTGTAAAATGTTTGAAAACAAGAACACTTTAAATCATGTATTTATTGTTACTGCACATCATTATGGCACCATCCTACAGAAAAAAAATGATAGCTTTTGAATATAAAATAACCACAACATAGATATATATTTGTTGCATTTATGTATGCATAAACACACAATACATTATGTTAGACACATGCAATACATTATGTTAGACACATGTACTTCATTAACAAATTTGCTAAAAGATTTATATATATATATATATATGGCCCTAATAAAACCACGTATAGTAAAGTAAAAAGTAAAGTACCCCCATCACGCCAAGTGGCGTATAGGGAAATATGGTGTTAGTGACCCTATATTTTACAGACCTTCAGCACATGATTTTTGGGGTAATGTGGTCAGTATTACGCCCGTGCTGCTTTACTTTCCCAGAAAAAAATCCAGTACCCATTTAAGGCTGGGTGAACCCGGAAGCCGTCGGTTGGGAATTAACCCTACCCCTTGTCCGTGGTAGTCCAGTTCACTAACCACTGAGCTATCGCGGCTCTAATAAAACCACATATGAGAAAAAAAAGAAAAGAAAAGGAAAAGTGTCATTTTTGGCCCAACAAGATCAAGATTTGGACAAGTAATATTTAGTCACTTTGTACCAGGCAGGACAAATTTGAGAAACAAACAATTTTGAGTGGTAGAGATTCTTTTGGTCAACTTTCCTAGATGATTGCTGTTTACTGACTAAGCAGGACTTGTTCTTTGTTCTTTGGATAAAAGATATTACTAATTAAAGGAATCAACTTCGCAGCACTAAGGGCAGATATATAGTGATCATCCCTTCCCAAAAGATGATGCAAAGGTATGCACGCTAATCCCTCTTTTCCCAGAACTGTCAGTAAACGTAATGGCATCATTCTCACTAAGATGAATGTTTACCAGCATATCGGTTTAAAAATGTATTCTCTCATATAGGCAGGGATAAACTTTGCAGTCCTCCTGATTGGCATCCATTCTTCAAGAAGATTAACTTTCTAAAACCATGATCTAGGCTGCTGAAGATGAATCGTCTGTGGAGCAGGCTTATGAAAAAGTCAAGACATATGCAAAAAAAAAAACACAAATTCTGACCATGGAACTAATTGAGCATATGTCGTGGTGTTGTTCTGATCCCTATTATGACAACAGATCATATTTGCTTAACCAAATGACTTGAACACATAAAAAGATGTTCTCCCATATCATTCTCTGCATGCCTTTCCAAAAGTAATAATTACTAGCTGGTAACTCAATGTTGTACTTGAGGTCTGCAGTCACTTAAAGCATAATATCAACTGTAAATACTAATACAAATAATATTGTACAAGAAGAATTTTTAAAAAAATAAACCTAAAATCAGTTTATTAAACAAAACACAGTACAAAATAATAAATGTTTTGATCCCAGGCCTTCATCGGTATGACAAAACATGAAACATGTACAAGATGTCTACACAATTACATAAATAGATTTCTACTGAACTTTGAGAAGAGATGGTCACAAGTCCAAAAAGGAAGTGTGAACCCCTGGCAGGTAAGTGGTCAGGTACTTTAAATACTATCCTCTTAAAGTCAAAAAAGGTACTCAAAAACCCATGTGGCATATGGGAAATATGGTATTAATGCCAATACTTGTATTGATAACCATTAGAACATTTATGGAAGACATGGTCAGTATCGTGGCAGATCACAAAATTTTTCAAGAAAATAAAAAAAAAATGTGGTACCATTTTTCAGGGGTTGGTTGAGCCCAGTGTCATGTCAGTCTGAAAAAAATGTTGCTACGTTTGGAAAATAAACCCAGTCCCACCCATCAGTAAATGAGTGCACTAACCACTTTGTTACCACGACCTCTCCTGGGGTAAATTTAGTTTAGTCGACAGATCATCTTCAATGCATGAAGGACAACACCATAGTGCTCAGATTCCCTTCTCAGCACGCTCCCCTTTATGAGGCATGCCCGCTACACGCTAACAAAAACTCTGGGGTAAAATGTCATGTAATAGTATCTGCTAGTGGTTTTAATTACATTTAAGGTGTAGGGTATCTAATTCATCAGTCCTCTCTGAAATATAATGTTTCTAACATCATCAAGTAAGAGCTCTGGTCATCCAATAAGCTGGCATAGTGCCAGTAGTTTTATAAAGGTATGGAAATATCAGAAACTCTGATTTGTAAAAGAAGCAGTAAAGGGTTCCCAGCATGCCTCAGTAGAGCACATGAATATGGAGTTAGTGCCAATATCTTTCAATGGTCAATGGAAGTCAGATATGTTGGGCTGAAAGGCACAAATATCATAGTTTTACTGCAAACTACAACACAATGCAGACACACCCACTTAACGTTCTTTTAAAGACGGATGATGAAGAGGTGTACTCCTTTAGTCATTGGGCGAACGCAAGCAAGCAACAAGCAATGGCACATTTTATGGATGATGTGGTCTGTATCATGCCATGCTTCTCTACTTTCTCAAAACAATCTGGCACCCATCTATGGCTTGGTGAACATCAGAGCTGTCAGTCGAATCTGATTTCTTTTTCCTCCTGGTTAGTCCAGTTCACTAACACCTAAGCTTAAAAAAAAAAAAAAAAACTTGCTACATTTGGGAATTGAACCCTCTTGGACTTAACCATCTGGTCAAGAGATGAGATGATCACACTAACCACCGTGGCTTCGATTGTGGATGTTGATGTTGAAAAAATTCAATCTAATACAGTCTATCCCATTTATTCATTTAATTCTATTCTCTCAGGTGGTGGATGTTGACTTTGAGCTGGGACAACACTTAGTAAAGATGATTGGTAGAGATAATGGAGGATATGACAGCCCTTGAATGTTAAACTATCTGCACACAAAAATTAATTAAATTAAAAATAAAAGACTTTCAAGTCTTTAGAAAGCCCAGAAGTAGAAGAGAATTAACTCAATTTAGAACTACACTGAGTCACACTACTCACACGATTTAAAGATAGCTTCAGGTAGCTTAGATGGTTGTGTGCTCTAGTGTTTGTTTCTCGTGGTAAGGCACTATGTCGAAGAGTACAAGTTCAATCTAGCTTGGGGTTGTCTATTGTTCTTTGTTTTTCTTTTCTGTTGATTATTTGTGACTTTTTACCTGTGTGTTGTAAACATACCTCTTCCCTGAAATGATTCACTGATCTATCGCCTCTGAAGTTTCCCTCCATAATAATATTCATTTATTATTATTTTTCACACGCTAAGTAGTCTGTGTTGTGCTGTAAGTCAGTAGTCACAGTATTTGAATTTTATATTGTTATGTTTGCTGTCACTATTGTCAAAGTAATTTAGTTTGATTGATTATTATTATATAAGTATTATCATCAGAGTTAAAACGAATGACGAATTTATGATTAATATAAATTAATCTATTATAAATTAATTACGATTATTATTTTTTAAATAATTTATTTATTTTAATATAATATTTAATTAAAATTAAATAAAATTGTCACCTTGGCCCTATTTCCCTAGACTGGGAGCCGCGCTAGCTCAGTGGTTAGTGAACTGGACTACCATGGACAAGGGGTAGGGTTCGATCCCAATCGACAGCTTCCGGGTTCACCCAGCCTTAAATGGGTACCGGTTTTTTTTCTGGGAAAGTAAAGCAGCACTGGCGTAATACCGACCACATTACCCCAAAAATCATGTGCTGAAGGTCTGTAAAATATAGGGTCACTAACACTATATTTCCCTATACGCCACTTGGCGTGACGGGGGTACTTTACTTACTTTTACTTACTTGGCCCTATTATTATTATTTAATTGTAACTATTTAATTTATAATTTTATTTACCTTTATTTTATAAATTAATAAACACATTTAGTAAGACATATAGCGTGTTAACTGTAAACGCGTCTTACTGCAAATTATTGTTACAATTAAATACAAACAGGGACTTCCGTCTACAAGATGGCGGATCTAGTCCACGTCCTCTCGATCGCTGCAGAAAGTGCATCCAGGGTCTGATTAATTTTGGATCTCCGTTGCACTTTTCTGCGTTAAAGTCAAAATGATGATATACTTAATACATCTGTGTCGCTAAAGAGAGGTCGTAGGCCGACAACAGTCCGTTTTTGACAAAACAAGTGTTGTGAATGAGACCCTCCACCGTCTAGACTTGATCCTTACGTTACATTGGTGCTGTTCATGACCGTTGTTGGAATTCTTTGACGCAAGTTATTTCCATGTTACACATTAATGCAAACTACTTCGTCAGCCGCATTTTTGTCTCTTTGGGGAATTTGCTTCATGTTTTGTTCGTCGTAGGCTGCTTACACTAGAGTAATCAGACAAAAATCTAAAGAGAGCGAGATTGTGTGTTCGGTGACGTTGTGTGCTACGTCATCGTAATGGTTCCCTAAACCGGCCGTGCGCAAATCTTACGGTCTGCTGTTTGATGTGCAACAGGGATAATTTGACGATTGACTGTCTGTCTATATGTTCGGAATTGGAGTCATCAACGATGGCCTAACATCATCAAGTGCTACGACGATCATCATTTTCAAGAGGACATGACTTAATGGTATATGGGGATAGGCAGAGGGAACAGTTGGAGGCTGTGCATGAAAAGTGTTCCTTGTTGCATTTTCCTCCTATTACAAGTCGCATGTCTGTTAGTCACCTCTAGTGACTCGGGCAGATGGTGCTCGTAAAACAGGAAGGGCCGACCATCTAAGGGCAGAATCCCCCTACAGTAAAGATCATCTGCTGCCTTACAGGAAAATTGGGGACAATCAAGGGCTAAGGAAAACAAAATGCTGGCTGAAATCGGATGCACTGGGCCACTGGCGCAGAACACAGTGCAACGTTTTAACACTAGGTATTCAAGCGGAGTGGATCTAACTTCTAACACTAACTAACAGGAACAACAGGCTTAAACAGACAGCTGTCTTCATGTGAGTCTGGAGTCCTACTCTGATTGAGTCCTGATCGCAGAGGGAGATAAATACAAACAATACATAATATATGACAATAATATTATGAATATAATAATATAATTTATTGTATAACTAGACTACAGCTTTACTCACTCTACTCAGACTTTGTTGTCTACAGTACGATATACTTATTCACTCTCCTTTATTGAAGAGTAATAAAAGGAGAGTTATCTGTCACTTGCATCACAGTATTCATGAACATTAAATGGCAGGACAAGGTAAATATAGCTATAATAGCTCTAATGTCTTACAACGAGCTAAACTCCAGTCCATCATGGCATCAGTTAGGAGTCGTAGATTAAGGTGTATGGGTCATGTAAGAAGAATGGCAATCATTCGAATTTCCATGCAAATATTGTATGGCGAACTTAAGGATGGAAAGAGACCAATGGGCAGACTTGTGTTGAGATATAAAGATGTTTGCAGGGCTTCCTTGAGGGAATTCTCTGGCAGTGGAAGAAACTCTGAGAATGTGGCTGCAGAACGTAGCTGGTGTTCATGGAGAACAAAAATGTAAAAAAAAAAAAAAAAAAAAAAAAAAAAAAGCACAGAAACTTTCGTGACGTTGCTGGTATCAAATTCAGATGACAAAAGGCGCAAAAGAAATGAGACGAGGCCAGGCACTATGAATACATCTTATTCGTTCTGCGGACTGATCTGTCTGTCCAATATTGGCTGATTCAGCCACGAAAGAAGCTGTCCAGCAAAACAGCATTCAGCACAAGACGCTAACACTTTTTTACTAAACTACTAACTTATGACTTTTGCTTGCTACCGACCGACTGTTGAGACGCCAAGCCCATATATATATATATATATATATATATATATATATATATATATATATATATATATATATATAAGTATAGTGACTGCTGAGAGATGAGATTGAAAACAAAAAAACTGAGGAGAAAAACTAAGAATAACCATCGCCAAAGAATATATAAAGAAATAACATAAAATGGTTAGGCCACGTGACAAGGCAGAAAGATCAAAACGCACGACAAGCCTTCAATAAGCGTTGCGAGAACACCATACAAGGATCGACCAATAACAAGAATAAAAGAATAATTGACGGAATATTAGAAAACACTAGGAAACATAGCCGCAGTGGCGAACAGAAGAGCAAATTATATCTCCCCTCGACGCTAAAAGGCAAATAAGGAAGGAAAGAAGAAGAAGAACCATCAACATATGCGGAATAAAGAAGTAGAACTTATCGAAGAATAAACAAAGAGGAAAATTAAAATATTAGGATTCGCGGACACCATAATTAAAGAAAACACACACGATCTACACGATAATATTCTTAGGAGTCGATAACACAAAAAGAGCAAACGACGGTGAGAGTTTTATCGTTGACCCAAAACACTCAAAGAATATTCTACAAATAAAATAACACTCAAAAAAAAAATATAATCATAAGCAGACTACTGGAAAAAGTCCGAAAAACAACTTACATACAACTCTATGAACCATGCAACAACAATGAAAAAGACAGTGAAGAATTATATGAGACACTAAATGAAATTGTGTGAAATCCATTTCTTTCTTTTTTAGAGGTTGCCCAATGATTACTTCTCTTACTTGCCCGCCCTTAAAAAAAAAAAAAAAAACGTTCAATTGACGAAAGTTGCTTCATGCTGTCGTCCACAACTTCCAGGGAAATCCCCGTCTTTCATTCCACTAATCCGATACTTAGAAGCAGCTGGTTAACCTCGCTTCAGTCCTTTTTTTCTACTTTGGTCAAGCGAGCTAGCCTGTTTATTGGGCTACTATAAAAGGTTTATTTGGATCTTAATCCGTCGTGGTTCACTGACAGTGTCGGATTTAGCCTTGTTGAGGCCCGAAGTTGACGAAGCTAAATGAAACTCTGAAGTTCCCTGTTAAAAAAAAAAAAAGAAAAAACACACACACACACACATTAATACCAGAAGGCCTCTATCATAGACCTAAAGTAAAAAAAAAAAGTGTAAAGTACCCCCCGTCACGCCAAGTGGCGTATAGGGAATATGGTGTTAGTGACCATATATTTTACAGACCTTCGGCACATGATTTTTGGGGTTATGTGGTCGGTATTACGCCCGTGCCGCTTCACTTTCCCTGAAAGGAATCAGGTACCTATTAAAGGCTGGGTGAACCCGAAAGCCGTCGGTTAGGATCGAACCATACCTCTTGTCCTTTGTAGTCTAGTTCACTAACCACTGAGCTATCGCGGCTCCCATCATAGACCTAAGCTTAGCCCTAAATCCGACCCTTTTCACTGACACTGACGCCAACAGTCAATTCACTGACGCCAACAGTCAATTATTAATATTTTTTTGCTTTCACCAGGTTTCACCTCTGGCGAAATCCATAGAAACTAGGAGCTGAATTATTGCGCGTTAATCCGTTTTTCCCTGGCATCCGCGAGCGCAGGGGTTCATCGCCGCACAGGCAGATAACTCCGTCTTCGGAGGTACTCGTATTTTTCGTGGATGAGTAATTGACGTTTCAAGCCGGACTTCGCTGCTGAGACTAGGGGTGGCTGAGAGAAATTACAGATACAAATCTCAACTGGCACAACCAGGATTTAACTCTTTCCGAACGTTTCGACGCACCGTGCGTCATGCCGATTTCTGTCATGTACGTTTAGCCGCACAGTGCGTCACTTTCAATTTGATTAGTGTAAACTGTCATCAAACCATATTATTTTTACATGTCTTGTATCATCTTGGTATTGGTGAAATATAATTCCTTGTTTATTTATCTAAAATTTCACATATAACATGTAAAGGGTTAGATAAATATAAACATGTAGATTAATATTTAAAACATGAAAAATAGTGTCGCTGAAATCTCTACCGCTAAATTGATAATAACCTTCCGTATTGAAAGAGTTAAACTCACAACCTCTCTGTTTCGAGACCAGTCTTGTCTCGAGACCAACCCGTCTTCCCCTCCACCACCATCAATTATGACTCGGCCTGTCGGTCTAGGAACGGTTACTCTGTTTTTATCCCATTCTAGTGTCAACATCATACAAGAAAGGTCTCAGTCTGAACAGTACGAAAACAGAAGTAATGGTCACATCGAAGAAACAATCATCACCATCAAGCAGCATACAAATAAACAGGACAAATCTGAAACAAGTGCAATGCATCAAATACTTGGGCACAATAATAACATCACATGGAAGATGCACCACAGAAGAAAAAAAAAGAATAGCTCAAGTCAAAAAAGCATTTCGGAAAATGAAAAACGTCTTATGCAACAAGTCTATTACAATAGAAGTGAGAATGAGAGTTCATCGGTACTATATAGAGCCAATTCTGACCTATGGAAGCGAATCATGGACAGTAGACAAATAAATGAAAAGACGATAAGAGGCCATTGAGTTGGGATTTTTCAGAAGGATGTTGAAATTTCCCTGCACAGCTAAAAAGACCAATGAAGAAATTCTCAAATAGGCCAACGCAAAACGTAGCTCCTAGAAAAACATCTGAAATAAATAACAATTTTCAGGCACATCATGAGGATAGGAAAGTTGGAATACTTGGTTACAACTGGCAAATAAAGGGAAAGAGACATCGCGGATGACATAAAGAGAAGAGGATAGAGATCTTGGTGTCATGGCAGGGAAAACAGTTGACAACATAATTGAGACGATGTACTGTAGATAGAAGATTGTGAAAGCACATGATGACCTACGCCAACGGTATGCCACATGATGATAAGTGGTATCATTATCATATGATTTCCTATTTGTATTGATGGTAAAAAGCATTTCACTTTATTTTGTCTCCTTCAGCATTTGAATACTTATAGAGGAAATACGAACACGAGATGTTGAAATAAAGCATATGTTAACTATCAGACGATGCTGGTTGTATTTCCGTTAAGAGGAGTGTTTAAATATCGGATGTGAACGGAACTGAAGATACGGAGCTGGGTAAGATAGAGTTAGTGAATCAATTCAGAGGAAGAGGTATGTTTACAGCACTCAGAAAAATTGACAAATAATCAACAACAGAAAAAAATATGGACCAACGCAGGACCGAACCCGTACTCAGTGGCACAGCGCCTTGCCACGAAAAGCCAAACGCTAGGGAACACTGCCACTCAGCTAACTAAAAAATTAGCTATCGTGGACAATGTCTTTTCGCGCAGGTGTTCTCATGACTATAGCATAAGGTTGCGATCACAGCTCGGAAATACATAGTGTATCTAGGGTTGCCAGATTTAAAAAAAAAAAAAGGAGTACTTTTACGCTGAATTTTTTTTCTTCAATTTTAATTACATATTTACAAACAAATGATTTTGTATATTGTTGTCGGTAGTGACAATGAATTCGCCTTTATATTCAAACAAATTTATGAAAAATTATATACAGAAACTAGAAATAAAACAATGCTCATATTCTGCAAAGACAATTTTCTTATTTAAATTAAAAAAAACTATCACCTAGTGTTTCTAGAGGCATTTTAATTGTATTTGCTTGAGGATTTGCCAGCTTTCAATAATCTTGCATCAGTTTTGACAAATTTAAAAAAATCAGCACATGAATTGTCCAAATTAACCATGACTCTGAGCTCTGCTTCAATCAGTTCTTGGCTACACCTATTTTTTGTGTCATTCCATTGGTTTTTCATTAAGGAGAATATCCTCTCAACAAAGGCATTTGATCCTGGTATGCTAAATAAAAATCCAACAATCTTTGAAATGTTTAGCACTTTATGTTCTGGCACAACAGAAAAAAAATGTAACCAGTTTGTGATATCACTGTTATCTTTGTTAGTACTTTCACATAGAACACTCTGAAAGTCACAGAACTCTTCATACATGGCATCAACACATATGTGATCTTTCAATTTCAGAATACACACTGCAGTTTCCAAATCTTCAAAATTAATTTCTTTATCCAAAGCAAAAGCTGCCAATGATGAATATGGATTATTGGCAGTCACATCAAACCTTTTGACAAGATACTGAAGCATATCATTGTAAAATTTGTTAAAATCACTTGATATTTTTTTTTGCAGTGTTACAGACAAATCATTAATAAGTTCATTTGCATTGCTGCCATAAAAACTGTCTTTTATTCTCTGTATAAGCTTTTCGTTCAAAATGTACATTTGTTTGAATGTCCCCAAGACACTCAATTCACAACTTTCTAGTGTTTTGTTAACAGCATCCAACAAGTTTCCAACATTGTTTACAAAGTGAAAATAAATCTCTGGCAAAATGGCTTGCTCAGGGTCGTCAATAAGAAAAACAGATTTCAATAATTTTGGGCAGTCATCAATACTCTGGAAGTAACTTTTGATTCCACCCCAATTTAGGAGAAGCCTATTTACAGCTGGAGTCAAAGACAGCCACCTCGTTGGAACATGTCTCAATATTTCAGACCATTCTAATTCCACAAAATTAAAAAATGATTTCAGTTCCTCTCTTCTTTTTGCTGAAACTGAGAAATGATTGTAAATTTTGAGGACTATGCTCTCTACATCATTATCCAATTTGTCTGTAGCATACTTGATTGCATTATGAAGTATGTGCTTTGTACAATTGGCCTTCAATATATTTTCATTCTTTTTCAAAAGTAATTGAAATACAGAATGTCTAATTCCAAAATTGACACTTGCATTGTCTGCACTATATGATGAAATGTGATTTATATCAAGATTATGTCTTTCTAAACTCTGCAGCACTAGCTGACTAACACCACAAGCAGTTTCATCAGCATTTTCAATAAAATCCAGAAGTTTATTCTGCACTCCTTTCACTGAGTCAAAGTAGCGAAGGCAAACTGGAAACATCTTCCTGTTTCCCTTATTCGAGACATCTGTTGCCAATGAAAAAATCTCACACCTTGTTCCGAACACTTTAAAATATCTAAAAAATCATTGACACTTCTGGGTGCTAAAACATTATTGACAAGCATTTCAGCTTTAGTGCGCCCACATGATACTTTTGAAGCAGTCACAGAATCTTTAAAAATGTGTGTCACAAGCTTATTTCCAGTCCAAGCTAGAATAACTTTGATTATGTTTGACTGCATGATAAACCAAAGCCAGTTCACTCGCGACAACATTATCGTGTTCTGATGTATTGTTTACATTTACAAAATAATGTGAAAGTTTGTTTACACTAACATCATCATATTTTTCTTTTAGTTTATGCGTTTTAGATTCTGAATGTTGTTTTGAGTCACTTTGTCCACCATGAGAAATACTAAAATCTTTTCTGCATAACACACAGAAAGCTCGATGTTCGTTAGGTCCTGGTTTAACCCATGAAAACGATTCTTCCCTCACTTTACGTTAACTTTGATTGTGTTGTAGTTGTAATTTTAATTTCTTCTTTGGAGGAGACTTCTTTAAATCCATATCACTCATTATTCATTATCTTGAATTTTGTAGACACGTGACTGTGGAGTCAATTGTGTCCTGTTCTAATGAGTATAATGATAACTTCTGATTCATTTGATGTATCTTATGATGGTATATAACCGGCGCATCTGGTTGTGTGCCTGTTGCACCTTCTTTTGAAAGCTGATCTGCTCTCTAGTTTCCTGGTATTCCATAGTGAGACGGGATCCACTGCAGGACAATCCTGTGAAGTTTGTAGAGTTCTGTCAATAACGTTTGCAGATGTAGCAACTTTCGGGATTGCAGTGCCTGGAACACTGATCTTGCATCTGTCAAAAACTCTACAGGCTGTGGGCTAAGATTACTGTTCAGCAGTTTTTCTATTGCCAACTTTATTGCTTGCATTGCGGCGTCTTAATTGTGACAATATTTCCCTGTTGCTATATATTCCATATCCCTAGTGTTATTTTTTGGGTATTCTATGTAGACCCCTGCTCCCCCTTTCTTTTCTATATATTGATCGAGTCACAGCACAGAGATATTATGAACACCCTATATAACACATGTTACTACAAGAATGATAAACTATTCAGAACTTGATTCTCAATTAAAAAATAAAAAAGAATGACTGTCTCTCTATTTTAATGCTTGAGATTTAATTGTCTATCGCTATGATCATAGCAGGATTTTACGCTGCTTTCATTTTCACATTAGGATTATTAACTGTTTCTTCTTAATAGTACGACTTTTAAATGTATCTCTTTTCATACTAAGATTTTCAACTGCTTTTATCTTCATGCTAGTATTTTAAATTATCTCTCTGGTCATTCAAGGATTTTCAAAAGGTTAACTTTTGATGCTAGAAATATAAACTCTTTCAACTCTCTTAACTCCTACATTTTAATCTCTATCTATTAATGTTAGAAATTTAAAATGCCTATCTCTCATTCTCTTTCTTCTATCTATATCTTAATGTTTAATATATATAACTGCACATCTATTTCTCTCTCTCTCTCTCTGTCTCTTAATGTTTGACTTTTAAACTGCCTCTCTCCCTCTCCAATGACATGAATTATGTGCAATTGTCTGTCTCCAACTCCTCTATCTTTTTCTACTACAATTTTGAAATTTCAACTGCATAATATTTTCCTAGTATTTTTTATACCTCTCTCTCTCTAACATTGTCTCTTCTAGACTGTACAGTGAAGTGATAAGACGGCATCATCTATTTTTTTGTAAATTAACTTCTTTGGACCTGGCATCTATAAAAATGTTTAGAAACTTGAAACAGTTGATTATCAGCTATGAAATATAATCATTCTTTGAAGAATATATATTTAAATGTTGCATAATATTTACAGGCACGGTTCGTTCTAACATATCAAACCTAAATGCAAAAAAGTGTTATACCGTTGAATTGTTGATGAAAATGTTAATATAAACTTACATGGTTTAGAAATTAAAAGTAGTATTGCTTTATTAAAAGGGAAGTAACTCCTGCTAGATTAATAATTTAGAATTCCTTAAACGTCGACATATTGTAATGGCAATTTGTCAAAAGTTTTATTCATATGCATATTGTTTTCCAGAAAATAATTTTCTCACAAGATGTGCAAGGTCTTTAAAAATTTTTATAAAAAATTGCATATCCTAAAGTATGATATTAAAAGAAATGTACCTTTTCTTAATTTGTAGTGCAAATATTATTTATTTTTAATTTCTCTAAAAAATTAAAAGTTATCTTCCTTTGCATACTGAAAAGTCAACTTCTGTCTTAAATAAGAAAACGAGGCTGTATAAAGTCCGGTGCAGTGAACATATTTTTGAAATTACGTGAAATTGTATATAAAATTTGTGTTATTCACCTAGATACTACTGCTGCTCGCTGGCTTGTATTAGGTAAAGAAGCTGTTCACGCGGTAAAGCTATATTTATAGCATGTGTTCAAAATATCCAGCACAGGCCTCAGTATATTCTGAGACTTGTCCCTTACTATTTTCGGAAACCTTCTGGATCTATATATATCTATCTCTCGTTTGCCTGAAGTATTGTCTATAGCTGCAATGTCGTTTTCTGTATAAATGTTACCGTCTTTTGTCTTTCTTGCAGTGGTACATATAGTCTTGTCTGTAGTGCTGCATTAATGGTATAAGTGGACTTTCCTCAGTCTACAATAGTCAGTGCATTCTTGAAATATGCGTTCCGCAGTCTGGGGCGCCATGTCCACATGTACATGTAGTTGAGGTACCGATCTTGAATTTTGTAGACACGTGACTGTGAGTCAATTGTGTCCTGTTCTAATGAGTATAATGATAACTTCTGATTAATTTGATTATCTGTATCTTATGATGGTATGTATGCGGCGCATGTGTTTGTGTGCCTGTTGCACCTTCTTTTGAAAGCTGATCTGCTCTCTAGTTTCTTGTATTCCATAATGTGATGGGATCCACTGCTGGGCAATCCTGTGGTGTTTGTAGAGTTCAGACAATAAAGTTTGCAGATGTAGCAATTTTCTGGATTGCAGTGCTTGGAGTACTGATCTTGCATCTGTCAAAAAATCACTAAAGGTTGTGGGATAAGATTTCTGTTCAGCAGTTTTTCTATTGTCAACTTTATTGCTTGGATTTCTGCATCGTAATTGTGACGATATTTACCTGTTGCTATTTTATCCATATCACTAGTGTTATTTGGGTATTCTATGTATGCACCTACTCACCCATTCTTTACTGTATTCTGTACTGACCCATCTGTGTACACACGAATCCATAGGTCTTGTGGGTATTCTTCATCCAAGAAACTGAGAGATATTGCTTTACGCTGCAGGTTATTCTGTTCATCCTTGTCGAGTATTCCTTTCACTTCTGTACGTATTTATTTTGATAATCCTGATTCTTCTGTTAAGGGAGTCTGTTCTGGTATGGGCAGTTGGGGGTTAACAACTCTTGGTATGCCTGGTGTTTGTCTACAAAAACCTTCTGGATAATGACCGGTGATATTTGTTGTCTCTGGGTGAAAATTTCTGCCTTCAGGTCATTACCTGTCTTCAGAATATTCGATAAACATTTCTTTTCAGCTAACCCCCACAGACAATAATTAGGCGGGGTTTGGTCTGATGAACGAGAAGGCAGATTACAAGTGAAATAATGCGATTTGCTAATACGCTTTCCTAATAAGTAAGTGATGTTGCGGCTGTGTGTGTGTTGCCCCATCCTGCCGAAACCGAGCTTTTGTAATTTTCCGCTCTGTAAGGTGGGCTATGAATGATTCCAGCATTAAAGTACGGTCATGTTCTGCGTTGACTTTTGCATTGAAAAAAATGTTTCCAATTATCCGCTTACGACTTTCTGAACGTAAAGCGGTACTTGATGTAATTCATGCGGTGTTTTTTTACTGCTCTACGCACGGTTGTTCTTACTTGTTGACGTATCCGGGGAGATGAAACCGTGCCTCATCAGTGAAGAGTGTCACGTCAAGGACTTCATCACCTTGTTCAGAGATAAGGTTCTGAAATCACCTGCAGTAGTTCAATCTGGATTCACAATCTCTTGCATGTAATTAAGACGATTCAATTAATCCTGTAGGGACGATAGTGCAGCTAACACTTCAGAACCTTGTTCACGGTACTCATTGGAAAAGTTTGCATGTTGAGACAACCACCTTAAAGATTTATTAGGGCTCATTGTAATTCTGGTCTGCATATCAAGTTCTGTGTCTTCTGAAGTTGAAGGCCCTCCAAATCCGTATGCATCCACAACACTATCGTAGCACGAAACTTGTCAATCAGAGTCATAGCCTCATTGCGGTGGTAGACTTGTGAGTCTACATTTCAACATAAATTCTTGAATAACTTCTTCAGTATATTTGCTATCATTACCAAAGACGCATTAAAAAAAAATATCCTATTTCCATTGTATAACACCATTTCCCTTCAGCAATGAAACCGTGAATATAATAGCGGCTTACTGTGTTATGTTTGTGACGGGATTGTGGACACAGAATGTGATGTAAATTTCATCAATCGGTGATTTCATTTCAAGAATATTGATCAAGTAGCTCCTTAGCGACATTATAAACACCCCATATTACACTTTATTCTACAAGTTTGATAAATTATTCTGAACTTGATTCTCAGTTTAAAAATAAAATAAAAAAGAATGACTGTCTATCACTACTTTAATGCTTGAGATGTAATTGTCTATCTCTCTTTTCATAACATTATTTTAAGCTGTTTTTATTTTTATTTTTAGTATTTCTAACTGTTTATTTATTAATAGTAGAATTTTTAACTGTATTTCTTTTCATACCAATATTATAATCTGCTTTTCACATCGTGCTTGTATTTTAAATTGTCTCTCTGGTCATTCTAGGATTTTTAAATGGTTAACTTTTGATGCTAGAAGTATAAACTTTCTCAACTCTCTTAAATCCTTCATTTTAATCTCGATCTCTATATATTGCTGCTAGAAATTTAAACTGTCTTTCTTTCTCTCTCTCTCTCTCGCTCTTTCTCTCTCTCATTGTCTCTCTCTCTCTCTCTCTCATTCTCTCTCTCTCTCTCTCTCTCTCTCTTCTATCTATGTTTAATATATTAAACTGCATCTCTTTTTTTCGCTCTCTATCTCTTAATGTTAGGATTTTAAACTGCCTCTCTCTCTCTCTCTCTTAATGCTACGATTCTAAACTGCCTCTCTCCCCCTCCCCTGACATTAAATTTCGCGAGCCCACGCGATGAGATAGTGCTGCAGTGCCACTGGCTCTTGAGTTTAATAGAACGGTAACAGGCATCGGCCTTGCTTTGGACGGGGCCTATGATTTGTGTGTTTTCGAGTAAAAATTTGCCACAAGCTGGACATTGGATCGAGTGTCTCACGGAAGTGGTGGCCTGACTTCATTTGTTGGGACAGCGACTATTGTTGTGGCATGCTCACTAATCTTAAGTCCACGGTTTTGTCGTTGCCACATAGAGTTATGCTGCTTGTGACGGACGTTACAGTGACTCGGGTGTGTCCATTATGAGCTGCACGCTTTTTGTACAGAGTTCAGCGCGTTGAATATTACACAGTTTTCTGTGCATCAAGTGGCACACCATTTTGAAAGAAGAACTCAGCGTGTTCTATGGAAAAGTATGAACGATCGAGATGGACATTTTGTTGGTTGCTGGCTGAGCAGATATGGAGGTGCCCAGACTGTAGTGAAGCCATTCCGTTCTAAAGTCAAAGCTACGTCACAGCTGCTTGTTTCAATCTTAAAGTGGCATTTTAATTCCAACATTGAAACGTTTGTAGCTTTAATATGTGAAGATGACCTGAGTCTACAACATTTTGCCCATTCAAAAATGTATATTTTATGGGAGTGGTTTCAATTTGTGACACCAGACACACACACACACACGCGCACGCACGCACGCACGCACGCACGCACGCACGCACACACACACACACACACACACACACAAGTGAAGCTTCTAGTCAAGCTAACAAGTAAAAGTTACGGTTCACTTCCCTGCCTTGCTAGGCATGTGTGGAATATAGTGTTAGTGACCATATGTTTCCATGATGACAAGGCAATAGTGAGCTGGTCGGTATCACTCCAGGCCGTCTATACTTCCCGGAAAAAAAAAAAAAAACATCCGATACCCATTTACATAGACAGAGTGAAGATTGAAGCCTTGTCGGTCCGAAAATAGCCACTTCTGGAAATCGAACTTAGATCCTTCTAATCAAGCACTGTTTACACTAACCACTGAGCCACCGAGGCTCCAAACTTGTGGCTTAATTAATCTGTGCATGATTGATGTTTTGATAGAATAATACTTGTAATTATAATTGTTTTTTCTTCAAAAATTGTCAAATTTTACACGTTCTGTTTTGAAATAATTAATTTTTCAACGCCAAATTTTCTCACTATTTAAGATATATAAATTCGTGCAATCAACTTGAATGTACAAAAGACAAAGTTTATGCATTTCTCAAAAGAGACAAATAGCAAATCAACTAAAAGATCAGTGACAAGGAGTTGTGACGGATCTGTCTGAAAACTATCTTTATGGTATTTTCCCATTATTGGAGTCTGCCGGGAGCTGCATCCACTCCTGCTGCAGACATTCTCTATCAATCTTCTGCTGCATACTTTGAGAGTCGGTCACCAAGACTGTGTGATCTACATTCTGTGTAACCAACCCTGTTATCTCCGCCGTTGCTGCTTCTATCTCCATTCTCATGCTGGACACCGTAATGCTACACTTGCCAGATTTCCTGGCCACTTTCTCACAGACTACACCAGCACCTTCTCAAAACTTCACACTCCACACATCACTCCCAAAGCAAGGTAAGTCACATACAGACTCATATACAGCATGACACCCACAACAGAAAGAGAAGCTCACATATCAGGACAGACAGCCAAGTGCCAACTGTGCAGACGAAACATACACGAAACGGAAGAACACATATTCTACGAATGCAACACAATCATACCATCAAGAACGGCGTTACAACTTACACTAGAAACACACAGAAGGTAGACATATACTGATCTATCATGCTCAACACACTGTCAAAAACAACACAAGAATCCTACACTAAAGCGCTAATTCTAATATCCGAATATAGAAATTTAGTGTGGACCTGTAGAAATGCTGACGTTTTCCAATTCAAAACTTTTAATGCCAACCTGTTTGTACAGTTTTATAATCAAAAATTAATGTCCATCTTTAAAACAACATAATTTAATTTGTGAGAATGAATGAATGAATTTCCAATATTCATTTAGAAAGACACATCTTTCAAGTCTTTCCTTTCCCTTGTTTGCTACATTTGTTGGTGACAGGCGGAAGGTGTCAGTCATCGGTCAATTTTGCTTTACAGACACCGACGAGACGTCACACCCCCCTTAAATAAACTGAGATGTCGTGGTGCTTTTGTTTTCATTGTCGCCTCTAGTGCTCCTGGAAATCCTTGATCGTGTGACGTCATATCTTATTGACCTCTTAAATACATCTAATATATATGTAACATCTTTCACTCCCATTATTCACTCAAATAAATGTAATTATTTTTATGTACTGTGAGGATTTTGAATTTGAAAATTAAATAAAGATTATTATTTAAAAAAAAAAAACATAATGTGCTACATAAACCTAAAAATCACATACGTTTACACACACAAAAGTGAAGCCGCACAGGCGTGAAAATTGTGTTGACAGCTTTACACATTTAAGTCAGCTAAAATCACCGATGTTTACACAAACATGAGAATCTATAAGTATCGCTTTTTTGTTGTAAACTAGTGGGACAATTTATCCACTCCCAGATAAAAGTGAAAGCTGGAGAGTTATATTTGGGGTTTTCTCACTTTCATACCACGCATACACATAGACGAACACATACATGAAAGAAACAATAAGGTAATACATAATATGTACATAAATAAATACATACAGTAAGGTAATACATAATATATACATAAATAAATACATACAATAAGGTTTACAGCAGGTTTTAACTTTCAAAAGCATGTGAGAACACACTTGTGAGACAATTATTATGTCGTACAGAGCGTTGGGGCGGTTAGTATGTGTGTTGTATGCGTCTCCTTCGACATCGTTCCTTGACAGGAAGCAGTTGTAATCTCCCCCTAAGGATGGTCTTCTATCCCGCGTATTTCTTCGTTAGTATGTGTGTTGTATGCGTCTCCTTCGACATCGTTCCTTGACAGGAAGCAGTTGTAATCTCCCCCTAAGGATGGTCTTCTATCCCGCGTATTTCCTCGTTAGTATGTGTGTTGTATGCGTCTCCTTCGACATCGTTCCTTGACAGGAAGCAGTTGTAATCTCCCCCTAAGGATGGTCTTCTATCCCGCGTATTTCTTCGTTAGTATGTGTGCTGTATGCGTCTCCTTCGACATCGTTCCTTGACAGGAAGCAGTTGTAATCTCCCCCTAAGGATGGTCTTCTATCCCGCGTATTTCTTCGTTAGTATGTGTGCTGTATGCGTCTCCTTCGACATCGTTCCTTGACAGGAAGCAGTTGTAATCTCCCCCTAAGGATGGTCTTCTATCCCGCGTATTTCTTCGTTAGTATGTGTGTTGTATGCGTCTCCTTCGACATCGTTCCTTGACAGGAAGCAGTTGTAATCTCCCCCTAAGGATGGTCTTCTATCCCGCGTATTTCTTCGTTAGTAGGAGGGAGAGGTCCTCATAGAATTGTTGTTGTTGTGCCGGTATTGGTGGTGAGTGGATGTTGACCATGGTGTATCGCTGTCCGACGTCTTTTATTTGGATGATAGTCGTTCTGTAACAGTATAGCGACATCAAGTAATGGTATAACAGTAACGGAGTCAGTTGAGAATGGAATTTTCCTAAAGCATGGGAAAGCTGTTAATAGAACAGTACGTGACTGGTGACACGTAGAGAATAGGTCGACAACAGGCAGACTAAATCCGTGAGATTATCGAGGCCAAAAGTTCAAGGTAGAGTTGTCTGGAGACTTCGAATGTTGGGCAAAGTTGAGTAGTGACGTGTTGTTTTTATAAATTAGAGACAACGATAATTCAGCGTGTCGAATTTTGATTGGTTGGTAGGGGGAGCTTGGGAGAATGAAACTGGAGTATTTAAACTTAAGCACATAGGATTTACAGGATTTAGACCAGATCTAGAAAGAGTTTAGAGGTCTACGATCTAATATAGATATTTACCTACAACTTTGTTTTCTCAAAATTGTTGTTGTTTTTCTGGGAATAGACACCATGCCTGCCAAGGTCTCGAGTAAAGGAGCCAAGTAAGTGTTTTCAATGCTATAACGATTTAGTTAATTTTTGTGCCAGAAATCGACTAGACGACTATTTTACAGAAACCCACAAGTGACACGATTTGCCCAAGAGTCTCAACCACGTGGCTGCCACTTCAGCTGAATTCACACGATACTTTCCACTCCACGATGTCGACCTCGAAGGTTGAAAGATTCACAGAAAAGGGACTGTAGTATATCAGCTGGCCAGAAGCCCATAAAGTGATCCACTCACCTTGATGTGTATATTGATGAGGCCAGTCGGCCTCGGAAGCAGCGACGAGGCCAGGCAATACCACTTTGCAAACCCCCGTAAGTAGTTTTTTTTTTTTTTTTTACATTATCGGCAGCAGCCCACCTAACCCACTATAAAAAATATGTGACAAAGAGCTCCACCTGAAATCTCCACAAATTTCCATAAAGTTGCAACATATAGAGAAAGAGCATAGCACTGGGCACATAAATTGGCTGCCGCCATCATTGCCACATAAAACAGTGGAAACCCCAGGGACTTCCACAGAGACGTTGACCGGCAGAAAACACCGTCAGCTCAGACAAGTAAAGGAGTCGCCTGAGCATAAGATTCAGGCACGTGGAGCACCAGACACAGGCAGTGAAGACGATACACTGAAGGCTCCCGCTACTCATGTCCTGCTGTTGATTGACACAGATTGCTCCCATCTTCAGCATGGATAAAAGTAATATCGCCACAGACAAAGAGCTAGGCGCAAAAGAACAGAACACATTAATTAGATTTTAGATTATTCATTAGACTACACTAAACATATATAAACCATATACAATTCAGAATGTTTAATTTTAGTAAATTTGTTTACCAAGGTTAACATTAAGATTGTATCCATCAACATTAGGGCTAAGGGCCAAAACACAGCATATCATTTCACTAATACACCAGTACAAACCAGGCTTAATTTTAGTGTAAGAAACGAACATGCACACAGACTACCACGCACAACAAATAACAACACAGTTAGGCCTAAAACATTCCTGTTTCACCTTGGCGGTCCAAACCTTAGGGTCCGGTGTTGCTATACTCCAGACCTCCGACAAGTGGATTCTTGGGAAGATGTGCAGGGACAGTGGTGGCAGAACAGTCATAGTGCAAGCTAAAGATGATTGACACACATACACGACAGTTAACATTCATGCACCACCTCACCAACGAGATCAGCCCCATTTCTACCAACACCTAGTGAATCGACAGACAAATACGCAAGACAAGACATTATTCTCTATTAATGACATCCACATGTGGTTTGACAATAAGTCTCTGATACAATCAACAAGTTCTCAATTCTCTTATAAATCCGACATTACTGTAACGTTACTTGATGGAGTCTATCGGCGATGATTATCATAAGTAACTTCGTGATTATATTAATGTTCTTCGTCAATATATGCACATAATACTAACTTGAGAACTTTCTAAATCCAAAATGTTTGTAACAAAATCTCTAAACGACTGTTGTAATATGTCTGACTCTTCATTCTATCTCCTGCCTTGAGGCAGATATCTAATCTCCTCTGCTCTAGTCTAACATTTCTGTCTTTTTTTTTTAAATATTTTTTATATTTTTTTATTTTTTTATTTTTAATATATCTTTATTGTATCTTTAAATTCCATATTACAGTGCATAATAACATTCACGAAAAACAAAATGGAATAGCATTTCTCACACTCCATCCATAACATTTCAAAGAAGAAAGAAAGTTTAGTATTTATCTCTTTTGTTAACATACTTTCATGCTCAACAGTAAAACTTGTTTATTTTAGTTTTACCCGCAACGTTTACAAAAATAATGTACATTTTTGTTTATTGTTTATCTCTTTCGTTCACATACGCTCGTTCACAACAGTTAACTTGTTTGTTCTAAGAAGGACATTGTTCTTTTGTTTAAAATGTGTAGGAAAAGATGGGAATTAAAATTCTTACATTCGTACATAGCCTCATTCCTGCAGGTCCATATTATATGCATATATGTATTCTGATAGTAGTATAAGTAATTTTGTAAAGATATCTTGTGTTGTTGTTTTTGGCAGTGTGTTGAGCATAACAGATCTGTATGTGTCTACTTTTTGTGTGGTGTGTGATTTTAGTGTGTTGCAGTGCCCTTCTTGCCGGTATGCTTGTACTGCACCTATAGAATAGGTGCTCTTCTGTTTCTTGAGTGTTTTGTCTGCAGAGGGATGTCCGTCGTAATTTGTGGATTGGTCTCGCTGTAATGGGTGTCGTGTTACATATGAGTCTGTATGTGACTTCCCTCGCTGTAATGGGTGTCGTGTTATATATGAATCTGTATGTGACTTCCCTCGCTGTAATGGGTGTCGTGTTATATATGAGTCTGTATGTGACCTCCCTCGCTGTAATGGGTGTCGTGTTATATATGAGTCTGTATGTGACTTCCCTCGCTGTAATGGGTGTCGTGTTATATATGAATCTGTATGTGACCTCCCTCGCTGTAATGGGTGTCGTGTTATATATGAGTCTGTATGTGACCTCCCTCGCTGTAATGGGTGTCGTGTTATATATGAGTCTGTATGTGACCTCCCTCGCTGTAATGGGTGTCGTGTTATATATGAGTCTGTATGTGACTTCCCTCGCTGTAATGGGTGTCGTGTTATATGAGTCTGTATGTGACCTCCCTCGCTGTAATGGGTGTCGTGTTATATATGAGTCTGTATGTGACCTCCCTCGCTGTAATGGGTGTCGTGTTATATATGAGTCTGTATGTGACCTCCCTCGCTTTGGGGGCGATGTTTTGGATTGTGGAGGTTTGAGAAAGTGCTGGTGTAGTCTGTGAGAAAGTACTTTTGGCCTCTCTTGATTCTGTGATGTAGTGGAGGTGCCTGTTGTTTAATTAGATGTTTGTCCCTTTGTGTAATAAACTGTCATGTCCTTGGATGGCCTGTAGATATGCTTGGTATTATGTGGGTGTGGTGCCGAAATGGTGAGGCAATGTATTAAGTTTTCTGAATCTGGTTAATCTCAGTCCCAAGTAGTAGTGCAAAGGTATGGTTGTCTGGTTGTTTGATGTTCGACTTATGTGATTTATTCTGAGAGATTTTATTTTTGTGCGTATGTCTTGTAGTGAGATCCCTGCCTGTCTTTTGTGTTGTATAAGTGTTTTTTTGTTTTATGTTGTGTATTGTGTGGCCAAATACAAATGTTCTTATTTAGTTTGTTTATCTCTTTGTTTGCTGATTGTGTTGGGTGGAATACTGTAGCTGTGTAAATCAATTTGGGGATATTGTATGTGTTTACTATGATGCTCCTGCCACAAATTATGTTTTGTATTTGTTTCTCTGTAGCATGTCTGTTGTCTTTGTGACTAGGTTCTGCCATGTTGGTTTGTGTGTTTTATTTGGGTTGCATGGATATGTTATCCCGTATAGTTTTAAGTTGGTGACCGGTGTTAGAGCTGAGGGAAAGTCCTCTTTGTTCTTCCACCTGCCTATAGCCATAATACAAGATTTATGTAAGTTTTTCTGTGCCCCGCTGCCCTGCCCAAGTCCTGTGGATGTGCTGAGGATGTTGTCTATTGATCTAGTGGTTGATGGAAAGAAACAGTGTCATCAGCGTAGGCTGACAGCTTCTGTTCTCCTTTCCCTGGTATGAGTGTGCCTGCTATGAAGTTGTCTTGTCTAATGCTTTATAAGAGTTCCTCTGTAGTCAGTACGTCTTAACACTGACCCGATCAGTAAGACAAGGATGCTCCATGTCACCACTACTCAACTGACCCGATCAGTGAGACAATGATGCTCCATGTCACCACTACTCAACTGACCCGATCAGTGAGACAAGGATGCTCCATGTCACCACTACTCAACTGACCCAATCAGTGAGACAAGGATGCTCCATGTCACCACTACTCAACTGACCCGATCAGTGAGACAAGGATGCTCCATGTCACCACTACTCAACTGACCCGATCAGTGAGACAAGGATGCTCCATGTCACCACTACTCAACTGACCCGATCAGTGAGACAAGGATGCTCCATTTCACCACTACTCAACTGATCCAATCATTGTGACAAGGATGCTCTATGTCACCACTACTCAACTGACCCGATCAGTGAGACAAGGATGCTCCATGTCACCACTACTCAACTGACCGGATCAGTGAGACAAGGATGCTCCATGTCACCACTACTCAACTGACCCGATCAGTGAGACAAGGATGCTCCATGTCACCACTACTCAACTGACCCGATCAGTGAGACAAGGATGCTCCATGTCACCACTACTCAACTGACCCAATCAGTGAGACAAGGATGCTCCATGTCGCCACTACTCAACTGACCCGATCAGTGAGACAATGATGCTCCATGTCACCACTACTCAACTGACCCGATCAGTGAGACAAGGATACTCCATGTCACCACTACTCAACTGACCCGATCAGTGAGACAAGGATGCTCCATGTTACCACTACTCAACTGACCCAATCAGTGAGACAAGGATGCTCCATGTCACCACTACTCAATTGACCCGATCAGTGAGACAAGGATGCTCCATGTCACCACTACTCAAAGTCTTAGCCATCGAGCCTCTGCTGGAGAAAATCCGACCAGACGCCATCAGAGGCACTTTCACACCAGGTGGTGGCGAAAAGAAATTGATAGTGTACGCAGATGACACAATTTTCTTCCCAAGGAACACCGAATCAATATGCCACATCATCAAAACGTTCATGGATTTCGGAACCGGACGCGCAGCCAACATCAACGTACAAAAATAATCCATCATGGGAATTGGCAGGTGGAAGAACAAAGTGGATTTCCACCGAGAAATGACCCTGGTCAACGTCATGAAAGTGTACGGCATCATCTTCCATCAGCTCCCTGGAATACGCAAACCCACATGTCGGATTCTAATCGCACAGGTCACCATTACACTCCAACGATACAAACACAAAACGGCAACCATCTTCGAAAGAAGTGTTATAGTAAACACGTACATCATTCCTAAACTAATCTACACGGCCATAGTTTTTGATCCACCCCTTGACGTCATTAAGGAAATCAACAAACAAATTCGAAAAAGTCGCCTTCCGTAACAAAATTCACAAGATACAACACAAAACGCTCATCCAAGACAAACAGGAAGGAGGTACTACACTTTAGGACATCGCTTTTGAGTCAAAGCCCTCATGATCAGCCATGTGGGTCACATCATCCACCTTACGGAACGCTTTACTTTCGCCCATTATACAAGGGCCTAAGATTATTAAAATACAAAAAAATCTTTGCAACGACAAACCGCATCACTTCGGAACAATGCCGTCCTTCTACAAGATCTGCGTCCAACCCTTGTAGCAAACGACCGCCTGATACATCACAAAACACGAGACATCAACAAGCAGCTCGTCAAGCAGCAGGAACCTTCACTCCAAAGTAAAAAATCAAATGGAATTACACCTACTTAACACTACAAAACTTAGAACTTCTCTCTCTCTCTCTCTCTCTCTCTCTCTCTCTCTCTCTCTCTCTCTCTCTCTATCTCTCTCTCTTTGCGATCAAGACTCAATCAGAGTAGGATTCCAGACTATCTCATGAAGTCAGCTGTCTAAGTGATTCGATTGCCCCGTATAGTTTTTCTTCCAGGGAGGTGGGCGTGGACCACATTGCTCCTCTCAAGTCTGTGTTGGGGCAATCCTGTAGAACATGTTTTGTAGTCATATTGTCCAGTGTACAGTGGCATAGGCTGGTTGTACCTATTTTAAATTTGGTGAACATGAGATTTCTCATTCTATTGTGGCCAGTGCGTAGGTGAAGTATGATGACTTGATCCCTCCACAAACAATTTATAGAATGCCTAAAAGAGATACATCTAGATGACATGGACATACGACTAATATATCTAAATCTATATAAATAATCTATACTGGGAGCAGACAGCAATAATAAAATATAACAAAGAGAACTATACACCCATTGATATAAAAAGAGGAGTAAGACAGGGATGCATCCTATCACCAATCTATACACTGAGCAATTAAAAAAAAACATCATAGAGATGTCAGGCCTACAAATTAATGGAAAGATAATCAATTACCTAAGATATGCTGACGATACTGTACTACTAGCAGAAAATCCTATAAAGATCTACAACAATTACTTAATGAAATAAACATGACACAAAAAATATGGACTAGATATGAATATCAAAAAGACTAAAACTATGATCATAAACAAAGAAGATACTCAAAACCCCCAAGTGGATATCAAAATAGAAGGAATAGACCTGTAGATAGTTCAGAACTACAACTACCTTGGACATACTATAACCAGTGATGGAAAATGTACAACTGAAATAAACAAAAGAATAGGAATGGCAAAAAGTCATTTTAATGTCACGAAGAACATACTAACATCAAAACAAATAACACCAGGGCTAAAACTAAGAATAGCAAAATGTTACATCTTCTTAATATTCCTATATGGTGCAGAAACATGGACATTAGACAAGAAAACAGAACAAAGAATTGAAGCCTTTGAAATGTGGATATATAAAAGAATAGGTATAATTGGATGGAAGGAAAAGAAAACAAACGATGAAGTCTTAAAACAACTAAAAATGAAAAGAGAACTACTACGCACAATTCAAACAAGACAAATACGATTTTTGGGCCATGTTAAAAGACACAACAGCCTACTAAAAGTAATCCTGGAGGAGAAAATACAAGGTAAAAGAGGAAGAAGCAGACCAAAACTAACATGGACTAGTAACATCAAAAGATGGACAAATCAGGCTATGACAACCTGCACCATCAAAGCAAGAGACAGAGCAGAATAGCGCTGCATGGTAGCCAACCTTCGTTGCGGAGAAGACACTCGATGATGATGACATATTATACATGGAAAACAACCTAGTGGAAGAGATCAATCACTTTATCTATCTTGAAAGTCACATTGATTGAGAAGGGGATACAAGTAAAAAAATTAGAATAAGAAAAGCTCAAGCAGCAATGTCTTTCAGAAGCGTTGAAAAGTTGTGGAAATCGAAACACATCAGCACAAACACAAAACTTAGACTATTCAAATCAAATGTATTATCAACCCTTATGTATGCGTGTGAGAGCTGGAAAACAACAAGAGACATAGAAACAATGTTGAACGCATTCGAAAATAAATGTCTAAGGAAAATACACTGTACTTGGTATAGTGTGGACCGAGTTCAAAACAAACGAGAAAATTAGAGAAATCGCCAATCAACCACTAATATCTTCAGTAATCGAGAAAAGACGATGGTCATATGTTGGACTTGTGATAAGTGATAATAACCGAATAGCAAAGGAATCCCTCATGTGGAAACAACAGGTAAGAAGAAAAGAGGAAGACCCAAAGAGACACTGAGAACATTGATGAGAGAGGCAAGAGCAGCAGGAATTGGCTACCTCAATGAGATAGAGCTGCTTGCACAGAACAGAGACAAATGGCGAGATTTGATAAAAGATCTTTACAAGGATTGAAAACTTCTAGAATAAAAATTTAGATAAGAGGAGTATCTCGGTCTACGCCCTAGGAACCGGCTACGGCTCGGAAGGTGGACGGATGGATGGATGGATGGATAAGAATCTCTATTGACCTTTCGAGCCGTAACCGGCCCATAGGGCGTAGACCAAGATACACCTTCTCCAATATGAATTTTTTGTTCTAGCAGTTTTCTTTTAAAGATATTTTATCAAATCTCGCCATCTGTCTCTGTTCTGTGCAAGCAGTTCTATCTCATTGAGGGAGCCGATTCCTCTGCTCTTGCCTCTCTCATCAATGTTCTTCTCAGTGTCTCCCTGGGTCTTCCTCTTTTTCTTTTACCTGTTTTTTCCCATATGAGGGCTTGCTTTGCTATTCGATTATTATCTCTTCTCATCACATGTCCAACGTATGACCATCGTCTTTTCTTTATTACTGAAGATATTAGTGGTTGATTGGCGATTTCTCTAATTTCCTCGTTTGTTTTGAATTCGTTCCATTCTATACCAAGTATTTTCCTTAGACATTTATTTTCGAATGCGTTCAACTTTGTTTCTATATCTCTTGTTGTTTTCCAGCTTTCACACGCATACGTAAGGGTTGATAGTACCTTTGATTTGAATAGCCTAAGTTTTGTGTTTGTGCTGATGAGTTTTGATTTCCACAACTTTTCAAGGCTTCTGAAAGACATTGCTGCTTTAGCCATTCTGATTCTAATTTCTTTGCTCGTATCCCCTTCTCGATCAATGTGACTTCCAAGATAGATAAAGTGATCGATCTCTTCTACTGGTTTGTTTTACATGTATATTTTGTCACTTGTTGGAATTAAACTTTTCATGACTTTAGTCTTTTCATGATTGACCTCAAGCCCAATTTTGCTGGCTATTGATGATAGTTCATTTGTGTTTTCCTGCATCGTTTTTATCTGACTGCTGATGAGAACTATGTCATCAGCAAAGTCGAGGACCTCCAAATGGTCTCCTTGTATCCATTCGATGCCTTTATTACCAGTGCAGCATTTCTTCATTATGAAGTCCATAACAATTCCAAATAACAAGGGCGATAAAAATACATCCTTGTTTAACCCCATTTTCTATGGATAAGAATACTGGAGATGAATTCTTAAAGACCCGCGATAGCCTAACAATTCATCTATTTAAGGACACGACGATAGTTTCGATACTGCCACTAATGGATCACGTGCCAGAAGAAGAATGAGAGTTAGAGCAGATGTGACTGTAATAGAGAAACCATTTAGCTGAGACATTCTTAGTTATAAGTACTGCACTGGGTTATCATGTGCTGAGAATTAAGATAAGCGCAGTTGTGATTGTGTGGGAGAATTCATTTACCTAAGACATTGATGTGATATTGAAGAATTAAGATAAGCACAGTTGTGAATGTGTGGGAGAATTCATTTACCTAAGACATTGATGTGATATTGAAGAATTAAGATAAACACAGTTGTGAATGTGTGGGAGAATTCAAAGACACTAATGTGATATTGAAGAATTAAGATAATCACAGTTGTGAATGTGCGGGAAAATTCATTTACCTAAGACATTGATGTGATATTGAAGAATTAAGATAAGCACAGTTGTGAATGTGTGGGATAAATTATTTACCTAAGACATTGATGTGATATTGAAGAATTAAGATAAGCACAGTTGTGAATGTGTGGGAGAATTCATTTACCTAAGACATTGATGTGATATTGAAGAATTAAGATAAGCACAGTTGTAAATGTGTGGGAGAGTTCATTTACCTAAGACATTGATGTGATATTGAATAATTAAGATAAGCACAGTTGTGAATGTGTGGGAGAATTCATTTACCTAAGACATGAATGTGATATTGAATATGACCACTGTGTCAAGATCGAGAGACTAGTGTAATAAACTGTTTTGAAACTTAAGTGCAGTTGTCTGTCATTGTAGCTACAACTGTTGCGATATTCCATGTGACGCTACATAGAACTACTAAATTCCATTAAGACACGTGATAACAGTTGTTGAGATCTGGTGAGGTTATTGTGCTCAATCACAGATATTGAATCACACTAGCACATACTTCACTTTGTTGCTGTGAAAACCAGGTGTGATAGATTAATCCATAAAAGTACTTGGTGAACATTAAGAAGTTGTTCATGAACTAATGAACTATTATTATTTGTCCAAGTATCATGAATCAGTAAAATACTCCTTTACATATTTCCGATATGAAATAAATCAAGGTATATGATGAAGCATCTCTTTAAAAAAAAAAAATTCCCCAAGAATCCAGCTGTCAAGAATATTTTAACAACGTTACAAAGTATAACAAGAAAATACGCATTATATTAACAGTATAAATGTTATTAGATCTAACTTAGGAAGTAAATCAAGTAACAATGTTACAAAGTATAACAAGAAAATACGCATTATATTAACAGTATAAATGTTATTAGATCTAACTTAGGAAGTAAATCAAGTAACAAGAGAAGTCAGGTTCAGTGGAAGGAATTAGCAAGTTATATATTCAGGTTAGTATTTAATATTCAAGTCGGACAAATGATCAACAAGTGAAAATAGCAAAGTTATCATAGTAGCTCAAGACAAAACATGCTCAAGTTAGCATAGAAGCTCAAGTTATCGAGACAAGTCTAATTTATGCAAACAAGTTCACAACTAAAGAATTCAAGTAACTTCAGTCCGTCATGTCACGAGACTCTCAAATATTGCAAGACAACAGAGCACGTTTAAGACTGATTAAGATTGAAATCGTCAATTAGCGTACGACAAATCCAGGTCAACAAGGGAACATTGTGACATTGCCGAACTTAAAACGTGCCTGGAGAAGTAGAGAGAGAGAGAGAGAGAGCCGTGTAATCACGTGACCGCGTGAGTGTAACCTGCTTCCTGCTCAAGAAATATAAACATTGCATGTGTACTTTAATTTTCCAAGGATCAGGTGTGAAGTACCTACTTATTTAATTATATTCAGGAATTGATTGATTGTCATTTTGAATTGATTGTTGAAATGCAAATTACTGAATCGTTATTATTTAGTTGAATACAAGCGTTATAAAATTGTATTTAATTGAAATATATTTTTAAGTTAATAAATTTAATTGAAATTTGACCACAGCAGTTAAATATAAACTGTGTTTTCCTTCCAGAGAGACGAATCAAGACCTTTGTATTATGAATTGAAAATATGTTGTTAAATTATATTAAACTATAAATCGTTTCATGCAAATGATGAGTGTACAAAAGGCAAATGTTAATTGTCTAATTATAAATATGGAACAAATTCTTGCACATATAGATTCAACAGTTAGATATAAGCAAACGATAGAAAATTTGTTTACAGCCGAGTTAATCGATCGAAGTGAGAAATTATATTAGTGCTAAATATAACATAGTAAAACATGGCAAAAACCTTAGATCATGGCAATGAAGCGATGAGACTAGCAATTGAAACGGTAGATGAGTTGAGTGTAGCAATCATCATCATCGAGTGCCGTCTCCGTAACGAAGGTTGGCTACCATGGAACGCCATTCTGTTGTGTCTCTTGCTTTGATGGTGCATCTTTTGATGTTACTCGTCCATATTAGTCTTGGTCTGCTTCTGCCTCTTTTACCTTGTATTTTCCCCTCCAGGATTATTTTTAGTAGGCTGTTGTCTTTTAACATGGCCTAAAAATCGCATTTTTTTGGGTTGAATTGTGCTTAGTAGTTCTCTTTTCATTTTTAGTTGTTTTAAGACTTCATCGCTTGTTTTCTTTGCCTTCCATTCAATTCTACCTATTCTTCTATATATCCACATTTCAAAGGCTTCAATTCTCTGTTCTGTTTTCTTGTCTAATGTCCATGTTTCAGCACCATATAGTAATATTGAGAAGATGTAACACTTTGCTATTCTTAGTTTTAGCCCTGGTGTTATTTGTTTTGATGTTAGTATGTTCTTCATGACATTAAAATTACTTTCTGCCATTCCTATTCTTTTGTTTATTTCAGTTGTACGTTTTCCATCACTGGTTATAGTATGTCTAAGGTAGTTGTAGTTCTGGACTTCTCCAGGTCTATTCTTTCAATTTTGATATCCACTTGTGGGTTTTGAGTATTTTCTTTGTTTATGATCATAGTTTTAGTCTATTTGATATTCATATCTAGTCCATATTTTTGCTTGTCATGTTTATTTCATTAAGTAATTGTTGTAGATCTTTAGGATTTTCTGCTAGTATTGTAGCAATAAGCCATCAAAATATAAACTGTGAGATAGAGGGTAGACATGTGAACTGGTTTATAATTTCACAAATTCACATTGCAGGGAGATCTTTTGGTGTGTTATTTGATGTGTGCGACGGGTATAATCCGATGACTAACAATGTTTCATATTTTCGGATTTGGAGACAAAAACGATGTTCTAACATCATCAAGCGCTATACGTTAAAAAAAAAATATGACGATCAGCATTTTCAAGAAGACGTGAACTTCCTATCCATACCTGGTGGACAGGCTACAGGAAACATTAAAGGCTATGTCTGAAAAGTGTTTATTTTTGCATTTTCTTCATATTCCAAGTTCGTCTTTTTGCAGAAGCTGCTGAGTTAAGTGCTCTGTGCACACCGTGAGCTGTGCGTTTCATCAATTTTAATCGTGTTTCAATATTCCGATTTCCGATATTGATCATATCGTATGACAGGGAAGAGACGGTTTTGTTAACTTTCTGTGCGGTTTCGCCTTATGTCTTTTGGCATGTGCTGAGACTGCTATGATGGGGATTACAGATACCTTTCTTTTTTGGGAGATGAGATAGTAATTCGGATGATTCTACTGGCACGGGCGGTTGACAATTATGGATTTTAATTCGTTTGCAGTGATACCGGGTCCTACTATAACAATATTAATCTTTAGGTATGCAGAAGAAAGATGTCCACAAGATTTATTTGCAAAATTACACAAGATGAAGAAAAAAGAATGGGAAGTCGTGTGTACATATGAAGACAGATTGATTAGTTTAGCGGAAAGAACATTAGCGCGGTGTCAGGTGTAAGGAATGAGGATAACCAGTTGCAGATAACTATTTTTATTGAAAGGTTAAACAACAGAAGGTTAAGGTTGTATTTGCTTAGAAAGGAGCTGAAGACAATCAATGAAACATTAGTTTTAGCCATTTCAGAAAAAAATCCAATTGGAAAGATGTGCGGTTGAAGATAACCCAAACATTCAAAGGTACACAAGACCTGAGGGAACCAGGAATATAGGTATAACAAGAGAAATGAGTCACTCACCAAAAGGAGATAGAATAAGATAGACATGTTCAGAATAGAAGGGATAGAGAAGTAGAACACATATCATTGGAAATAGATCATGCTAGACACAGTTGGGATAGAAGATTATTTGGAAGACCACATCAAAGAATAGGATTCGTAGAGAACAATAGATGTTTTAATTGCGGTAAACTTGCTCCAAAATTGCTGATAAGAGTATACTTGAAACTATCTAAGAGATCATAGATGACTAAGAGATAATAGAACTGAGGTGAGTCATAGATTCAAACAGGGAAACTAATACCTCGCTCTTGGACTCAGACCCGGAAGAATGAGAGAAGTTTTGATTTTCCAGACAGTAAAAATATGAAGGGAGACCCAAGTTCGTAAAGATAGATAGACATAAGTTTAGAGCATTAGGTGACACTGGAGCCAGAGTAAGTGTGATTTAAAGAATTCACATATAGACAAGTAAGAAAGAAATACAAGTTGCTGCACATGACAAATAATTTAGAGTCAGTTAGTGGAAGATAGTAGAGCCGATAGAAACTACAATATTAAGCATACATCTTGGAAAAAATATGGTGATTTTGTTCACTTTGGACCAAAGTCCCTTAACATTAATAGATAGACATATAAGATCAGCCGTTTTTATAGTAAGCAGATTTTTAAGATTTTAAAACAATAAATTATTTAAACAATTCTTGGTTCTGAAACTTGCTTGGTTCTCATCTTGTGTTCAAATAAACAAAATCATCAAGTACCATGCCTGTTGGCGTAGATGATCATGTCTCTCCACAACTTTCGATCTCGACAGTTATTTATGTTTTCTGTTGTTGATCTTCTGTCACGCTGTCTGGTATCTTTACTCTTTGTTTCCCCTCTATCTCTTCATCCCTCAATTTTCCCAGTTGTTACAATATATATTCCATTTGTTCCCTTCTCATTACATGGACAACAAATAATGATTGTTTCTTCTAATATTGGATAGTAGCTCTCTTTTTGGTTTAGCCTCTTTCATGACGTTTTCTTTGCTCCTCTTAGTTGTCCGTGGTATTCACAACATTCTTCTATAAAACCAAATTTCTAGCCTCCAGTGATTTTCTTGTCTGTTGTCATGTTTTCCATGATTCACACCCATATGTTTAGACTGGCTCTGCATTCAAATAATAAATATAAATAAACACTTCAAATATAAAAGTAAAACTTCAGAAATAGATTATAAAGAACAGGACACCAATAATTCTAATATGAGCAGATGTCACAATTATTCACAGCGGCCAGCGATTACACATCTCGCTCGGCCAGTCACACACCATATCACATAATTCACGTCTCTACTGGATACTCTCGCATGTGTAATGTGTGCGTCTGCCTACTCAGGCTTACTTTACTTAATGCTTCAGAAATAGATTATAAAGAATATGACACCAATAATTCTAATAAGAGCATATGTCATCATGTACAGTTAACAGGTCTGAGGATTTACCAATGCTGGCGATGAGTAGTTTACCTGTGCCTACGTCATACAGGGGCACATTCTCGTGTATTTTCACACTCCACAGGAAATGTAGGGAACAGAAGTTAAGGGGATAACCATTCATGTCATTTGTGTAAATGGAAGGGCTGCTGTCTCCATGATCCCCACCTCACTATAGCTCGTTTCAAATCACGTACCCAACTTCAAAACGCTATTACTCAGTAACCGTTTGTTAAAAACTGTTGAAATTTTCCAAATGTTATTAGAATGCAAAAGACCCTTTAAATGTATATTTAACAAATATCTTGCAGCTGCAGTTTTCTTAAAGCGGCGAATTTCTTTGATGTTTGTGAAAATTGTAAATTGTGAACCCCTAAATAATAGAAATTACCGTAGTTGCTGGTCTATGATTAATTTTCACTAGGTAAAGGCGTGGCCGTAATGGGGAAATAACTGAATATAAAACACCAGGAGAATTATTGTCTTCTCAGTTCGAGGACGGACGATAATATCAAGGTATACCTGTATGTCCAATTTTCATAGTTGTGTGGTCCTGAAAAGGACCGTTTGTTGAACTAATTTAAGGTAATATAGGGCCCAACATTGTGGGGGCTATATACTTTCATTCTGAATCAGACGAGTCTAAAAGATTAATAACTGTTTGGGGTTGAACATTCAACAAACCATCATTTTTCCAATATTCCTCTTCCTGTTTTAAGACGTGGTCTTCACATTGAGCCCAATAATCTTTGTCTATATTTAATAAAGCGAGATTAGCAAGAGTCTTTACATCGCATATTTTGAATGTTGTATTTTCATCTGCCACTTGTCCTTTTAATTTTGCCCAGATTAGTTCTATTGGATTTAAATGAGCATGGTAAGGTGGCAGCCTCAAACTTATATGACCGTGCTCTTGGATAATCTTATCTATTTGAAAAATCTTTGTCCTTTGTTTTTGCTTTACTAGAGATAGTAATTCAGGTTATAAGTACATGTTATTAAATTGTATGTGCTCCTTTGTGAGCCATATCTTAATAGCATCTTTTGTACTGGATGACGTCGGGACTTTATCTTCAAGTGCAACAATGTTGTGGTACGCTGCATTGTCCATTATTAGGCAAGATGGTCGATCTAGTGATGGGAGAACAGAATTTTCAATCCAATGTCTAAATATGTGACCATTCATCTCAGAGTGATAATCCCGATTGTCTGTGGATTTTGAAAGAAAAATGAGCTCTGCATTCTGTATTAGTCCATGTTGTCGACTACCTGCATGAGAAATTATCAAGCGCTGTCCATTGCTGCTAGGTATTAATCTCTTAATCTTTCCATCTGACGACTGCCATTCCCTTTGGTTAGTGTGGTGAGCATTGATCCATGTTTCATCCAAGTACACAATATCATAACCTTGCTTGCGCACATCTTTTACTTCATGTAAGTACTTGCTTCTCATGACTACTATATGTGGTTTCTCACAGATGATGTTTCGTCCATTGGAATACTTTCTGAATGTAAAGCCTGCAGCTCTCACATTCCTCCATAATGTAGACTTTGATATTTCAATACTGTTCTTTTTCAGCGATACTTTTAATTTTCTTATTGTAACAGTTTCATTCATACCCAACATTTTGCGAATTTCACTTCTAAGAAGTTCACTGTCGAAATTATCCAACATTTTTGCTCTTCCTTGAGATTTTGTATATTTTGAACATTGACGGTCACGTGCTTGAATCCAGCGATTAAATGACCGTTTAGATAAAATCAAAATGTGTCTTGTCCTATTCTCAGGGTTTTCTAAAGAATGAAATAATCTTCCTCGTTTAGCCTCTTTGCAAAAATAGTCATACATTTTTATTGCGATGTTTTGTAAACTGCAGAATTTCATTTTAAGACTCATGATAAATGTTATCGTTCCACGTCTCCACCTATGAATGAACGGAAATGGAACACACAATTTATCGTGTTTTTTACAAGTGTCTAATTGTGTCAAAAAACCACGGTTAAAGCGTGCAAATACGTCAATTTTACCGTGTATGGATTTTTACTCGCTATTTTTAACTTAAAATACTGTAAACATTAAGTTTTGACTACATCAATGGGTCGTTATAAATTTATACAAATCAAATAAGCAACAATAATAACCAAATGTTTTTTTAAAAATGAAATTAATTCCCTGTTGGGTTCTAATCATTATAACTTTACATGCAAATTTTGAACAACTTACAACAAGCGGTTAAAAAGCTATCGATTTTAAAAGTTGGGCACGAGTTATGAAACAAGCTATAGGACTGATGCCCTAGGCTAGAGCTGCCTAGCTAGTGGAAACTAGCCCAGATTCAACAGCACACAGACGTGCCGATTGCAATCTCGACACTAAGGACATCGGGTGTTAACCTAGTCCGACCACGCATCTTCCACCCCCCCCCCATAACTTAAACTTAACTTAAACTTAAAACTTAACTTAAATTTAAAACTTAACTTAAATTTAAAACTTAACTTAACTTAAAACTTTAAACTTAACTTAACTTAAACTTAAGACTCAACTTAACTTAAACTTAAAATTTAACTTAAAACTTAACTTAAATTAAACATAAAACTTAAATTAAACAGAAAACTTAACTTAAAACTAAACTTAACATAAACTTAAATCTTAACTTAAACTTAAAACTTAAATTAAACTTAAAACTTAACTTAAATTTAAAACTTAACTTAATTTAAGACTTAACTTAACTTAAACTTAAAACTTAAATTAAACATAAAATTAAACTGAACTTAAACTTAAAATTTAACTTAAACTTAAAACTTAACTATAATTAAACTTAAACTTAAAACTTAACTATAATTAAACTTAAAACTTAACTTAACTTAAACTTACGACTTAACTTAACTTAAACTTAAAATTTAACTTAAACTTAAAACTTAACTTAACTTAAACTAAAACTTAACTTAACTTAAAACTTTAAACTTAACTTAACTTAAAACTAAAACTTAAATTAACTTAAATTTGAACCTACTTAGCTTAAACTTAAAACTTAACTTAACTTAAACTTAAGTTAAAATTAAAACTTAACTTAACTTAAACTTAAACTTAAAACTTAACTTAACTTAACATAAACTTAAAAGTTAGCTTAACTTAAACTTAAAATTGAACTCAACTTAAACTTAAAATTGAACTTAAACTTAAAATTGAACTTAAACTTAAAATTGAACTTAAACTTAAAATTGAACTTAAACTTAAAATTGAACATAAACTTAAAACTTAACTTAAAACTTAAAACATAAGATAACTTAAACTTAAGACTTAACTCAAAATTAAAACGTAACTTAACTTAAACTTAAAATGTAACTTAACTTAAACATAAACTCAATTTAACTTAAACTTAAAACTCAACTTAACTTAATTTAAACTTAAAACTTAACTTAACTTGAAATTAAAACTCAAGTTACTTAAACTTAAAACTTAATTTAAATTTAACTTAAAACTTAACTTAAACTTAAGACTTAACGTAAACGTAAAACTTAACTTAATCTTAAAACTTAACTTAAACTTAAAACTTAACTTTACTTAAACTTAATACTTAACTTAACTTAAACTTAAAACTTAACTTAAATTAAACATAAAACTTAACTTATACATAAAACTTAACTTAACTTAAACTTAAAACTTAACTTAAATTAAACTTAAAACTTAACTTAAACTTAAAACGTAACTTAACTTAAACATAAAACGTAACTTAACTTAAACATAAAACGTAACTTAACTTAAACTAAAACTTAACTTAACTTAAAAATTAAATTAACCTAACTTTTAAAACTTAACTTAACTTAACACTTAAAACTTAACTTAACTTAACACTTAAAACTTAACTTAACTTAACACTTAAAACTTAACTTAACTTAAAACTTTAAACTTAACTTAACTTAAAATTAAAACTTAATTAACTTAAACTTAAACCTACTTAACTTAAACTTAAAACTTAACTTAACTTAACATAAACTTAAAAGTTAGCTTAACTTAAACTTAAAACTTAACTTAACTTAAACTTAAAATTTAACTAAACTTAAACTTAAACTTAAAACTTAACTTAAAACTTAAAACATAAGTTAACTTAAACTTAAGACTTAACTCAAAATTAAAACGTAACTTAACTTAAACTTAAAATGTAACTTAACTTAAACATAAACTCAATTTAACTTAAACTTAAAACTCAACTTAACTTAATTTAAACTTAAAACTTAACTTGAACTTAAAACTTAAGTTACTTAAACTTAAAACTTAACTTTAACTTAACTTTATCTTAACTTTAACTTAACTTTAATTTCTGAACTTAAACTTAAGACTTAACTTAACGTAAACGTAAAACTTAACTTAATCATAAAACTTAACTTAAACTTAAAATTTAACTTAAACTTAATACTTAACTTATATTAAACTTAAAACTTAACTTAACTTAAACTTAACTTAAATTAAACATAAAACTTAACTTAAATTAAACATAAAACTTAACTTAACTTAACTTAAAACTTAACTTAAACTTAAAACTTAACTTAAACTCAAAACTTAACTTAAACTCAAAACTTAACTTAAACTCAAAACTTAACTTAAAATTAAACTTAAAACTTAACTTAAACTTAAAACGTAACTTAACTTAAACTTAACTTAAACCTTAACTTAACTTAAAACTTACCTTAACTTAAAACTTACCTTAACTTAAAACTTAACTTAACTTAAACTTAAAACTTAACTTATCTTAAACTTAAAACTTAACTTAAACTTAAAATGTAACTTAACTTAAACTTAAAACGTAACTTAACTTAAACCGTAACTTAATTAACTTAAACGTAAAACTCAACTTAAAATTAAACTTTACTCTTAACTTAAAATTAAACTTTATACTCAACTTAAAATTAAACTTAAAACTCAACTTAAAATTAAACTTAAAACTCAACTTAAAATTAAACTTAAAACTCAACTTAACTTGAACTTAAAAACTTAACTTGAACTTAAAAACTTAACTTGAACTTAAAAACTTAACTTGAACTTAAAAACTTAACTTGAACTTAAAAACTTCACTTAAACTTATCTTAAAACTTAGTATAACTTAAAATTTAACTTAACTAACTCTTAACTAACTCTGCTATGCTCTGCTTTACCTTTAACTTTTGAAAAAATAAACAAATGAAATTATTTGATACACTTAACAAAATATGGAACCAGATAAAACAACATGCAAAGTAAGAGACAGTCAGAATAAAGACATGTGGAACAACCAACATTTTTCAATCTGTTCCCTTCTCATTACATGGCATTAAAATGATAATTGTTTCTTCATAATATCGGATATTAGCTCTATTTATGCGTTAGTCTCTTTCAGAACGTTTTCATTACTATTCTTAACTGTCCATGGTATTCTCAACATTCTTTGTAAATCTATATTTCTACAGCCTCCAGTCCTCCTACAGCCTTATTTTTTTGTCTGTAGTCCTATTGTCCATGATTCACATGTAACAGGTTTGAAATGATGTTAGGCGATGACAATAGTATGAATATTGGTAATGGTATGATAGGCCAATGCAAATGACCTGCCAGCACCATTTGAACAGTCTTTAATAACAGCCCTCTGTAGTACACTGATTATGACAACATCGTTCTTTCTCTGCTTGTGTCGATACCAACGTGTACACACGCCCCGTGAGGGATACTGTTACTGGTCAGGCGATGGTGACGTTGATAAGGTACAAAAACGTGCAGTGGTCAGCGTGCGCTCACTTCGGCTGTAATCTGACTGAACTGTTTTGTTTAATCTCCGTATGGTATGGGCCGCGACAACTCCCAGTTCGATTCAACGCTTTGGCATAGGTAGTGACTGTTATAATTAAATCGATGTTATCAATAAATGTCTGCAACTGCTGATGTTGGAAGATCATGTATCTTTATTCCGACAACCCGAACAATGGCATCTATGTACAATTATTCACGGCGGCCAGCGATCACACATCTCGCTCGGCCAGTCACACACCATATCACAGAATCCACATCTCTACTGGATACTCTCGCTTCTGTGCGTCTGCCTACTCAGGCTTACTTTACTTAATGCTTTTAAATTGATTATAAAGAATAAGACACCAATAATTCTAATAAGAGCATATGTCATCAAACAGGTCTGAGGATTTACCTGTGCCTACGTCATACAGGGGCACATTCTCGTGTATTTTCACACTCCACAGGAAATGTAGGGAACAGAAGTTAAGGGGATAACCATTCATGTCATTTGTGTAAATGGAAGGGCTGCTGTCCCCAGGATCCCCACCTCACTAAGACTGATGCCCTAGGCTAGGGCTGCCTAGCTAGTGGAAACTAGCCCAGATTCAACAGCACACAGACGTGCCGATTGCAATCTCGACACTAAGGACATCAGGTGTTACCCTAGTCCGACCACGCATCTTCCACCCCCCCAATTTTCTGTTCAAACTTTGACATAATGGGAGGTAGCAAAGCAGTACCCAAAGACTACTGTGTCACGTAGCCGACGTGACACAGTCTGTGTTGCTAGAGCAGGCAACACGGCTTTGCACCTAGGACAAGGTTTATAAGCCTTGCGTCTTAGCCAAAGAGAAAATTGGGCAGTTGGTTTATAAATATTCACTAGAATTTCATAAACCCGGCCACTGAAAACTAAAACAAAATAGTTAATTATATAAATCTCTTGCTATTGTAATTTTTTAAGAGTACCACAATTTTGCATATCATTTGAAAAAAAATATATTTTCTTACAAATGTTTATGTTTAAATATACAAATACATATTAGGCAATGTGTCTTACAATGCACTTAAATTAAATCTTATCAATCAAAGTGTATGTGCTTTTAATTTATGATGCAACTAAAAAATATTACTTTCATATGCATTTTTTAAAGTATTATTTTCCTTGCTTATTAAGGGAAGCCACTGCAAACGTGTAATTTTTCATAAAGTGAGAGTTCTTGTTCCTAGGGGTAATTCCTTGTAACTTTTAGACAGTTAATAATATTCTCTAAAGCATTAATCATTAGACATGTTCAGCAATGCATATAGATTTTAATTAATACGATAAATAAATGTGTTTCTAAGTTTTGTGCAAATTGTATGAAATTAATTTGTTTATAGATGGTAAGAATTAAAAATTATCAACTATGCATAAATTCAATTAGAAGTCCTCGATTTTACTCACAATCGCATCATATGTAAACAATACATTAACCATTAGACGTGTTTAGCAATGCATGTAGATTTAAATTAATTCAATAAATATATGTGCTTCTATGTTTTGTGCAAATTATAGGAAATCAATTTGTTTTTAAATGATAGCAATTTAAAATAATCCAGTATGCATAAAATTCAGCAAATATTCCACGATTGTTATTTAAATGGGTCCTATAACAATATATATTATTTTCATCTTATCCTCACAAAATGCAAAGTGGATAGTCAAAATCAAATAATATTTTCATGAACATGGAGACCATATTATTTCAGGTTCTCTAACAGAATAGCTTAGAATATCTTCAAATAGTTACAAAAATGCATTTTATACATATTGCCATAGTTCAAGCTACTTCAATTTTTATATTGAAAATGAATTAATATTCATTCATTATTATTCATTGTCTATTTGTCATGAAGGACGAAGAGATAAAGGGAAACAAAAATAAAAGATACCAGACAACTTAAGAGAATGGCTTGGCAGAAGGTCAACAACAGAAATGATAACTGTCGAGATCAAAAGTTGTGGAGAGACATGATCACATACACCAGCAGGCTTGATACTTGATGATGATGATTTCTCATGATTATAACTTCAAAAAGAATTAAGTAAGTTTGCCACAGGTCATAATTATATATATTAATAAGATTATAATGTCACTCTAATATTACAAATAGTAATAAGAATTACCTTAATCATTATATTAAAATTAAATAAATTAAATGAAATCAGAAATATTAATAGCTCTCTCACACACACATTATTTTTGCAGTCACGGTTAATATAGTTCTGGATAAAAAGTGGATTAGAAGCTGTATCTTATAGACATTTTTATTAAGTTATAGTTAGAGTATAAATGAAAGAGAAATTTTTCTCCAAAAATTAAGATAATTATTTTAGTACAATACAATAAAACAAACTGCTCTCTTTGTTTGTTGAATGAAAACAGACAGTATGTTAATTTAATTATTAATTCTAAACTTTGTTGATTTTTTTTTGTTTACTGTGTCTCAAAATCATATTTATTTGAGAATCACAGAGTGGATTGATTAAGGACTATGGTTGAATTTGAAAGAGAAAAAATATATATATAATTATGCCATTATGAAGAGAACAAAGAGCTCTACAGATAATTTATGGAAATTGTTTAATAGGTATTTTTTTAGTATTTAAAAAAAAAGTATCCTGAAATTGCCAAAAAATTAAACACCAGCTTTGTTGAAGAGCGGCATAGTACTTTTAAAAATCTCTCTTCTGTAATGATTTCACTCATCATTAATGCTCTTTTAATTTCTAGAAATCATATAAGGGAATTCAAAATTGGTTGATGAGATGTAAAAGCTACCATGATTTCTCACAACTTTATGCTATATTTCACTCTAAAGAGTGTCAGATTAGTGATTCTATTAATTTTGTTATTTTACACATTAATTTATTACAATTATTAGTAATATGTATGTGTATATGTCTCTCTATCTGTCTGTCTCTGATAGCATTAAATATTATATATCAGTAAATATTCAAATATTCATGTTAACTGTTTAAAACTTTTTTCATTGTAATTTTAATTATTCTTTTTATGTCATATCATTAAACAATTAAAAAATTCTTCCTTCTACAAGCTTACGAGAACTGAGACTGAGTGATTGCAAAAGTGTAGCTGATCTAGGCATGCAAGAGTGGCCAAATTACGTAAGACTCTGTTACCTCATTGTGGCAAATTGTAAAAAGGTAATGGAGGTTTTTACATTTTAATGTCTCTTTATTTTAAAAAGTTGTGTGGTATTGGGAAAAGTATGTTAGTACTCATATATTTCCATGACTGTCTTATTTCTAATGCCCTGCAGTGCCATCAGATAGCACACAAGCTTTTCGGTGTACTTTGTCATATGTACTTATTCTGACCGAGCTTCTCAATCTTCACTAAAATTCTACCTTACTCAACTTTGAAGAAAAATATAAACCCAAGGTAGTATAGCAATTATTGAAAAGACACCGCCTTGAAGAAACCACTAGTCCTGAAATTGATGTGAGTGTAAATAAAAGAGAAACCTTTCTTTAAAAAAAAAATAATGATATAATAATTTTAGTACAAAATAGTAAATCAAACTGTTCCGTTGTTTGTTGAATAAAAACTGACAGTACTTTAATTTAGTTATTAATTCTAATCTTTGTGTTCTTTTTGTTTTACAGTTTCCCACAACTATATTTGGTTGGACAATCTTCAGTGGATTGATTTAGGACAACATTATTAAAAATTAAATAACAATCAAGGTAAGTCTTCCATCTTTAGTTTACTGTGAGATGGAGAAACTAAAACAGCATATAATCACCATCATCATCAAGTAGGTGACTATGTCTCTCCACAACGTTTGATTTTGACAGTTATTTATCATTTCTGTTTACTTTCTGCCAAGTCATTCTCTTAAGCTGTCTGATATCTTTTCTCTTTGCTTTCCTCTATCACTTTGTCCCTCAATTTTACCTGTTGTTACAATATATTCCAGCTTTTCGCCTCTCATTACATGGCCAAAAAATTATTGTTTTTTTCCTAACTTTGGAAATTGGAATAGCTCTTTTTTTGCTTTGGCCTCTTGCAGAACGTTTTCATTACCCTTCTTAGCTGTCCATAATATTCTTAACATTATTCTGTAAAACCACATTTTTACAGACTCTAATGATTTTTTACTAAAATGCATTTTATACATATTGCCATAGTTCAAGCTACTTCAATTTTTATATTGAAAATGAATTAATATTCATTCATTATTATTCATTGTTTATTTGTCATGAAGGACGAAGAGATAGAGGGAATCAAAGAGAAAAGATACCAGACAGCTTAAGAGAATGGCTTGGCTGGAGGTCAACAACAGAAATAACTGTCGAGATCAAAAGTTGTGGAGAGACATGATCACCTATGCCAGCAGGCCTGGTACTTGATGATGATGATTTGTCATGATTATAACTTCAAAAGATCTAAGTAAGTTTGCCACTAGTAAAAATTATATATATATACATGTATTTATATACAAATAGTAATAAGAATTACATTAAGCTACCAATTGTTATGTTACAATTAAATAAACTAAATGAAATAAGTAATATTAATAGCTCTCTCACACATACATTATTTTTGCAATCACAATTAATACAGTTCTGGATAAAAATGGATTAGAAGCTGTATCTTATAGACATTCTTATTAAGTTAGAGTATAAATAAAAGAGAACCTTTTTTTCAAAAATTAAGATAATTATTTTAGTATAAGACAATAAAACAAACTGCTCTCTTTGTTTTTTGGATATAAACAGACAGTGTTAATTAAATTATTAATTCTAAACTTTGTTTTCTCACAATCATATTTGGTTTGACACTCAGTGGATTGATTAAGGACAGCATTATTAAAAATTAAAAATAAAATAAAAATGAAAGATGTTCCATGTAGAGTTTACTGAGAGCTGGAGAAACTAAAACAGGATATAAACAAACTGTTAAATTTAAGTTTTAAACTTTACCCTATATGTGTGAAATTAACAACCTGACATCTATTACATTAAATTGACAGTTTTAAAGATGAAAGATTTCAAATACTTTGGGAACGATGTTAACTTTAGTTGGTAGATTTACAGCAGTGGTGAAAAGCAAATAAAAGGAAGCAAAGGATGGATTTGAAAGATAAAAAATATATATATTTATGCCAATGTGTAGAGAAAAAAAGAGCTCTACAGATAATTTATGGAAATTGTTCAGTAGGTATTTTTTTTAAAAAAGTATCCCGAAATTGCCAAAAAATTAAACACTGGCTTTGTTGAAGAGCAGCAAAGTTCTTTTTTTAAATATCTCTTCTGTGATAATTTCATTCATCATTAATTAATGCTCTTTTAATTTCTAGAAATAATATAAGGGAATTCAAAATTGGTCGATGAGATGTAAAAGCTACCATGATTTCTCACAACTTCATGCTATATTTCATTCTAAAGAGTGTCATATTAGTGATTCTATTAATTTTGTTATTTTACACATTAATTTATTAAAAATATTAGTAATATGTATGTGTGTATTATGTATGTGTGTCTGTCTCTCTGATAGCATTTCCCAGCAAACTTTGTGCAATGTTGCTGTCTTGCAGTTATTTCCCACTTCTTGGCCAGACACGATCCGTTTAGCCTCAGACCAAGTCTTTCAGGTTATATTAAACCGTGATTGCTATCCAAAATTAAAAGTGTAAGTCACTTTTGCTTCATAAATTGAACATATCTGTAATTGTTGTTGTCTTGTGGGATTTCCAGCTGTTTGTTGCCAGTACATGTTCTAATTATTCTTTAATCTTTGCCTTCAATGTTTATGCCGTCCAAAATTTGTATTATTTCTTGTGCTTTACTTTATCAAATGCTTTGGTATAATCTATGAAACATATATATAGATCTTTTAGATAGTTTTTAAAAGTATTATATTCTTTTGCTATTATATGAAGTCAGTGAAAATTTATTTTTTTCTTTAAGTTTTTATTTATAGAGTTTATTGCTTTAACCTTTTAGACAGTTCATAATATTCTGTAAAATATTAATCATCGGACATGTTTAGCAATGTACATAGATTGAAATTATGCAGTAAATAATTGTGCTTTTAAATTTTTATGCAAATTATAGGAAATTAATTTGTGTTTAAATTGTAACAATTTAATAATTACACAGTATTCATAAAATTAAAAAAGAACTGAACTATTTTCAAGAACGCTTCCTATGTAAACGAGATATTTTATTTTCATCTCATCCCCACAAAATGAAGGGCAGGTGGTCAAAATCAAATCATATTTTCAGGAACACTGCACACATTCACATTTCAGATTCTCTAACAAAATAACTTAAAATATCCTCAAGTAGTGATTAAAATGTGTTCTAAAAATAATATTTCTAAACTACAAGGTACTTCAATCTTTATATAGAAAATGGATTAATTTTCATACATTATTATTCATTGTCTTATTGTCATGTTTTTAATTAAACAACAATTAAGTTTGCTGCAGGTAAAATTTATATATAAATACGATTATAATGTCATTATAATATTACAAATAATAATAATTGCCTTAAGTTACTAATCTTTGATGTCAACTTTTATGCCTACTAAAAATTTGCTTATTTCTTGGTGTTTTACTTTATCAAATTATTTGATATAGTCTATGAAACATAGAACTGTTTTCACCTCTGTGGCTCTTTCTATTAAAGATCTTATGATGTATATGTCATTGTTCATACCTTTACCTCCAACAAAATAACTTTTAACATCACTAATTTTTAGACTGATTTTGTTTTGCACTCTTCGCATGATGATTCCTAATATTTTGGACGTGTGACTCATAAGATTATTGTGGGATGATGATCTCATTCAAATGCACCAGATTTCTTTTCGTAAAAAAAAAGTAAAGTACCCATGTCACGCCAAATAGCGTATAGGGAATATGGTGTTAGTGACCATAAATTTTACCGACCCTCAGCACATGATTTTTGGGGTAATGTGGTCAATATTATGCACATGCCACTTTACTTTCCCAGAAAAAAATCCGGTACCCATTAAGGCTGGGTGAACCGGAAGCCATCGGTTGGGATCGAACCCAACCTCTTGTCCTTTGTAGTCCAGTTCACTAACCACTGAGCTATCGCAGCTCCCAATTTCTTTGGTAAGGCTATGAATACTGATTTTAATAGGCCATCTGGTATATTTCACCTGTTATAGATTTGCATTCACATGGAGCATAAAATAAATAAATATTCAGTTAATAAATTATATTCTATACAATAAATAAACATTCAGTAAATATTCAAATATTCAGTTTAAATGTTTAAAACTTGTTTTCTTTGTAATTTTAATTATTCTCTTTTGGCCAGATCATTAAACAATTTAAAAATTCTTCCTTCGACAAGCTTACGAGAATTGAGACTGAGTGATTGCAAAAGTGTAGCTGATCTAGGCATGCAAGAGTGGCCAAATTACGTAAGACTCTACGCTACCTCATTGTGGCAAAATGTAAAAAGGTAATGGAGGATTTTACATTCTAATGTCTCTTTATTTTTAAAAGTTGTGGGGTTTTTGGAAAAGTATTTTAATACTCCTATATTTCTATGACTGTCTTGCTTCTAATGCCCTGCTGCCATCAGATGGCCCCCAGGGTTTTCGGTGTACTTTGTCATATGTTCTTATTCTGGCCGAGCTTCTCATTCTTTGCTAAAATTCTACCTTACTCAACTTTGAAGAAAAGTATAAACCCAAGGTAGTATAGCAATTATTGAAAAGACACTGCCTTGAAGAAACCAATAGTCCTGAAATTGTTGTGAGTAAGTACCATGTTGTACCAGTTCACCAACCACCTGCATTTCAAAGTTTAACAGCCAAATATTTGTAATAGAAAATATTGGTCTACGTGTAATGTGTATCATGCTATTTTTATCACCGCAAACATTTGTACTCAGATTTTTTTCTTTAAAATAATTTATTACATTAACTCTTTCCATACGTTTTTCCGCACTGTGCGCCAATGCGATTCCGGCAATGTACGTTTCGCCATGTAGTGTGCCATGCTCAATTTGATTAGCGTGAACGCCATCAAACCATATTCTTTTTACATGACTTATATCATCTGGATATTGGCGAAATCTTATATCTTGTTAAATTATCTAAACCTTCATATATAATATGTTATATGTTAGATAAATATAAATATATAGATTGATTCTTAAAAACATGAACAATTTTGTCTCTGAAATCTCTTCTGTTGCGTCAATAAAAAGCCTCCGTATGGAAAGAGTTAACCGAAAAAGTACAGTAAAGACATATTTTTTTCTGCATTTGCAGCTTTCACCTAAGGCAAAGTCCCTATAGCCTAGGAACTGAATTTTGCATGTTAATTCATTTTACCCTGGCAGCCATGTGCACAGTGGCCACTCAGGCAGATAACTCCATCTTCAGAGGTACTCATATTTTTTCTGTTGATGTGTAATTGACGTTTCAAGTCAGGCCTCACTGTTGAGACCAGGGGTGGTTGCCACAGAGAGAAATCACAAATAAAAATCCCAACTTGTACAGTCGGATTTGAACTAACAATCTCTCTGTGTCAAGACTGCCATAAATTGAGATTTAAAACTTCCTCTTCAAGCAAATTCCAGAGCATTGTGAAATGTTTTAGGCTTAAAAATGTCCACTGTGAGAATTTCAATCACAGCTTATAGTTTCTGACATGTATTCAGTACATCCACCATTTTGATAGCTAATACAAGGAAGCATGTGACACCAGACTGTGGAAACTTTTTTTTTGAAAAACAAAAAAGAAAAAAAAAAAAATCTTGCTTTACATTGGAAACAAAAATTTTATAAAAATTGTGCAGTGCAGATACAAACTTTCACAGCTTATCAGTTTAAAATTGTTTCTTTAGAGAGCTCAGTATAAATTTTATTTGACATTTTCATTTATGTCATTCATTAAGTGCTGTCTCCGCATCCAAATTTGGTTACCATGGAGCATCTTTCTGCTCTGTCTCTTGCTTTTATGATGAAGATTATCATAGGCTGATGTGACCATCTTTTGATGTTACTTGTCCATATTAGTCTTAGTCTACCTCTCCCTCTTTTACCTTGCGTTTTCCCTTCCAAGATGACTTTTAGTAGAGAATAATAGAAGGAAAAGGTATGTGTTAGCACTCAGGAAAAAATGACAAATGAACAACAACAGAAAAAAACAAAGAACAATATATGGTCCAAAGCAGGATCGAACCTGTACTACATGGCACTGCGCCTTGCCATGAGAAGCTGAACGCTTGGTACACAGCCACTCAACTAATTAAAAAATTAGCTATTGTGAGCAGTGTCTAACATGAAGACATTCCCATGACTATAGCATAGGGTTACGATCACAGATCGGAAATAAATTGAATTTCTGTACTTTCCTATTAAGGCAAGTATCTCCCAGTAGGACTGAATACTTGTATTGCAGACAAACATTTATTGGACAAAACTGCACGAATAGTAGCTTCCAGTGGTTATATACTGGAGACAAATAATAATAAATAAATATTATTAAATAAGGAAACTTCCGAGGCAATAATAGGGAATAATAGAACGAAAAGGTATGTGTTAGCACTCGGGAAAAAATGGCAAATAAACAACAGAAAAAAACAAAGAACAATATATGGTCCGAAGCAGGATCGAACCCGTACTCCATGGCACTGCGCCTTGCCACGAGAAGCCGAACGCTTGGTACAAGGGAACGCCTTCATGTAAGACACTACTCACAATAGCTAATTTTTAATTAGCTGAGTGGCTGTGTACCAAGCATTCGGCTTCTCGTGGCAAGGCGCAGTGCCATGGAGTACGGGTTCGATCCTGCTTCGGACCATATATTGTTCTTTGTTTTTTCTGTTGTTGTTTATTTGTCATTTTTTCTGAGTGCTAATACATACCTTTTCCTTCTATTATTCCCTATTATTGCCTCGGAAGTTTCCCTATTTAATCAAATTTATTTACTTTTAGTAGACCATAGTGTCCTTTAACATGCCTCAAAAATCTCATTTGTCTTGTTTGAATTGTGTTTAGTAGTTCGCTTTTAATTTTTAGTTGTTTTAAGACTTCATTTGTTTGTCAATCCAAATCATTGGAAAGTTATCACCACTATTGTCCAACAAGGAAATAATGCTAGAGGCAAAATGAGCACTATACAATACAATCTTCATCCCAACGTTGTGCTACAATGCCAGACCTGGACCCTAGATGCAAGAACAATAAGAAAAATAACCTCTACTAAGATTAAATGTCAGACGAATGACAGGAAACAGTCTGAAAGATAAGATCAGAAATGAAGAACTGAGGAGAAAGCTAGAAATAGCCCCCACCATAGAATAAATAAAGAAACAACAGAGACAATATTTTGGCCGCATGACAAAGCAGAAAAATCAAAACACAACACCACGAGCCTTCAACAAATGTGAGAATACCAGACCCAATGATCGACCACGAAAAAGATGGATGGATGGAATATTAGAAGCACTAGGAAACAAAACAGCAGCCGAGGCGAACAGAAGAGCAAAAGACCGCAAATTATATCTCCCCTCAATGCTGAAAGGCAAATGAGGAAGGAAAGAGGAAGAATAATCATTTGTTTTCTTTTCTTTCCTTTCAATTATTCTTATTCTTCTATAAATCCACATCTGAAAAGCTTAAATTTTATGTTCTGTTTTCTTGACTAATGTCCATCTTTCAGCACCGTACTTGAATGTTGAGAAGATATAACATTTTGCTATTCTTAGTTTTAGCCCTGCTTTATTTGTTTTGATGTTAGTATATTTTTTATGACATTAAAATTACTTTTTGCCATTTTCTATTTTTTTTGTCTCCAGTTTTACATTTTAATCACTAGTTATAGTATGTTCAAAATAGTTGTAGCTTTGAACTTTCTTCAACTGTATTTCTTGAAATTTGATATCCACTTGTAGGTTTTGAGTACTTTCTTTGTTTATGATCATAGTTTTAGTCTTTTTGATATTCAGATCTAATCCATATTTTTTGCTTATCACGTTTATTTCATAGGATTTTCTGCTAGTAATAAGTATCATCAGCATATCTTAGATTAATGACTAATATTCCATTATTGTTTATGTCTGGCATCTTTGTGATGTTTTTAAAGATTTTCTCATTGATTAGTTTAAACAAGCTTGGTGATAGAATTTGTGTCACTGTTAAAATATTTACATATTTATATATGGCCTGCTTCAAAAATGTATTTACACATCTACCATTTTATGTGAAAAGGTAGTGCAGCATTGCTTGTTTCTGGTCACAACTTTTATAAAAGTCCTGTTGGTCATAAAAAAATATGATCACTAACATCATTATTCCTCCATATATTAAAAGGAATGATGTTTAATTTGTACATGTTTACTAGTGTTATGTTTATGTACAATTAACATTTAAAGAAAAATATTATAATTGTTGACAGATATTTATTTGGACTATCTACAAACATTTACATATATAATTGCTCACAAAGGCCTGTTATAAACTTTTTACAAATTTTTTTCATGTTTACCAAGGTGTCAGACCAAGGGGTCATTCACATTACTAAGAACTGCAACAAGCTATGATACTTCAACGCTTGGGGCTTTGAGGCTATCTCAGACATTGGCTTAGATTTTCTGGCACAAAACTGCTCAAGACTTTGCTCGTTGGACATAAGCAAATGTGACATAACAGATGATGGACTAATCATCATCATCAAGTACCTGGCCTACTGGCGTAGGTGATCATGTCTCTCCACAACTTTTGATCTTGGCAGCTATTTATCATTTCTGTTGTTGACCTTCTGCCAAGCCATTCTCTTAAGCTGTCTGTTATTTTTTCTCTTTGCTTCCCTCTATCTCTTCGTCCCTCAATTTTTCCAGTTGTTACAATATATTCCAGTTGTTCTCTTCTCATTACATGGCTCTAAGAGTAATGGGAATGTTATAAAAGAGTAATGGGGGTATTCTAAAAGAGTAATTAGGATCTTCTAAAGGAGGTATTAGGATGTTCTAAAAGAGGCCAAATCAAAAATGAAAGCTAATTTCCAACATCAGGAGACATTCATCACTTGGGGTCATGTCAGGAGAAGGGAACATCTGTGATCTTTTGTGACAACTGGGATATTTTGTGACAGCTGGGATGTTTTATGACAGCTGTGTTGTTTTGTAACAGAGGGGATATTTTGTGACAGCTGGGATATTTTGTAACAGAGGGGATATTTTGTGACAGCTGGGATGTTTTATGATAGCTGGGATGTCTGTTGCAGCTGGGATATTATGTTACAGCTGTAACATTTCTGACAACTGTACATTATGTTATAGCTGGGATATTTTGTGACACTAAGATATTTTGTTACAACTGATATTTTTTTTACTGCTGTGATGTTTTGTGACAACTGAAATACTTTGTGACAACTGAGATATTTTGTTACAACTTTAATATTTTGTGACAACTTTTATATTTTGTAACAGCTGGCATATATTGTGAGAACTATATTTTGTGACAGCTGAGATATTTTGTTACTGCTGGGGTTTTTCGTGTCATCTGAGATATTTTGTGACAGCTGGGCTACTTTGTGACAACTGTGATATTTTGTGACAGATGAGATATTTTGTGACAGCTGTGATACTTTGTTACTGCTGGGATATTTTATTACTGCTGGGATATTTTGTTACTGCTGGGATAATTATGTGACATCTGGGATATTTTGTGATAACTGATATTTTGTGACAGCTGGATATTTTGTTACAGTTGGGATATTTTGCGTGAACTGATATATATTTTGACTGCTGGAATATTTTTTTATTACAGCTGGTATATTGTGGTACAGCTGGTATATTTTATGACAGCTGAGATATTTTGTAACAGCTGGAATATTTTGTTAAGACTGGGATAAAATTGTTGCAGCTGGGATATTTCATGACAATTGACATATTTTGTGACACCTGATATTTTGTGACAACTTGAATGTTTTATGACAGCTGGGATGTTTTGTTGTAGCTGGGATATTTTGTTTAAGCTGTAACATTGTTTAACAATAAGCTGTAACATTTTGTAACAACTGAGACATTACAGCTGATTTTTTTTTTTACAGCTGAGATATTTTGTGATAGCTGGTATATTTGTAACAGCTGGGATATTTTATGAAAACTGAGATATTTGTGACAGCTGCATGATTTTGTAAGCTGGGATATTTTGTGACAGCTGTATATTTTGTTACTGCTGTGATATTTTATTACTGCTGGGATATTTTGTGACAGCTTGAATATTTTGTGATAGCTGTATTTTGTGACAGCTGGGATATTTTTTTGCAATTGGGATATTTTGTGTGAACAGAGATATATTTTGACTGCTGGAATATATTTTATAACATCAGGGATACTTTGGTACAGCTGGTATATTTTGTGACATTTGGTATATTTTGTTACTGCTGGGATATTTTGTTACGGCTGTGACATTTTGTGATAGACGGAATATTTGTTTACCACTGGGATACTTTTTTGCATGTGGGATATTTTTTGACAACACAATATATGTGTTATAGCTTTGATATCCTGTGAAAAATGAGATATTTTGTGGCAAATGAGATTTTGTGATAGCTGTGATATTTTGTTATTGCTGGTATATTTTGTTACTTTGGGATATTTTGTTACTGCTGGGACATTTTGTTACTGCTGTGACATTTTGTGACATCTGAAATATTTTGTAGCATCTGAAATATTTTGTTACGACTGATCAAATTGTTCCAGCTGGGATATTTTCTGACAACTGAGATATTTTGTTACAGCTGGGATATTTTGTGACAAGTGAGATATTTTGTAACAACTGTGATGTTTTGTGACAGCTTGGATGTTTTATGACAGTTGGAATGTTTTGTTGAAGCTGAGATATTTTGTTACAGCTGTAACATTTTGTAACAAATGAGACATTTTGTGACAACTTAGGTATTTTTTGACAGCTGGGATTATTTGTGACAGCTGGCATATTTTGTGACAGCTGGGTTATTTTGTGACAACTGGGATATATGTTTTAACTGGGATATTTTGTAATAGCAGGAATATTTTTCTACTGCTGGGATATTTTGTTACTGCTGTGCCAATTTGAGGCAGCTGGATGATTTTGTGATTGCTGGGATATTTTGTGATAGCTGGGATATTTTGTGATAGCTGTATATTTTGTTACTGCTGGGATATTTTGTTACTTCTGGGATTTTTTTGTGACATCTGGGATATTTTTTGACATCTGGAAAATTGTATAACTGAGATATTTCGTGACAGCTGTGATATTTTGTGACAAATGATATATTCTGTGACAGCTGAGATATTTTTTGCAGCTGGGATATTTTATGTGAACTGAGATATATTTTGACTGCTGGAATATATTTTATTACATCAGGGATATTTTGGTACAGCTGATAAATTTTGTGACAGCCGGGATATTTTGTGACAACTGAGATATTTTGTAACAACTGTGATGTTTTGTGACAGCTTGGATGTTTTATGACAGTTGGAATGTTTTGTTGAAGCTGAGATATTTTGTTACAGCTGTAACATTTTGTAACAAATGAGACATTTTGTGACAACTTAGGTATTTTTTGACAGCTGGGATTATTTGTGACAGCTGGCATATTTTGTGACAGCTGGCATATTTTGTGACAGCTGTGATATTTTGTGACAACTGGGATATATGTTACAACTGGGATATTTTGTAATAGCTGGGATATTTTTCTACTGCTGGGATATTTTGTTACTGCTGTGCCAATTTGAGGCAGCTGGATGATTTTGTGATAGCTGGGATATTTTGTGATAGCTGGGATATTTTGTGATAGCTGTATATTTGGTTACTTCTGGGATTTTTTTGTGACATCTGGGATATTTTTTGACATCTGGAAAATTGTATAACTGAGATATTTCGTGACAGCTGTGATATTTTGTGACAAATGATATATTCTGTGACAGCTGAGATATTTTTTGCAGCTGGGATATTTTGTGTGAACTGAGATATATTTTGACTGCTGGAATATATTTTATTACATCAGGGATATTTTGTATAGCTGATAAATTTTGTGACAGCCGGGATATTTTGTTACTGCTAGGATATTTTCTTACTGTTGTGACATTTTGTGACAACTGAAATTTTTTGTGACAGCTGGAATATTTTTTACTACTGTGATACTTTGTTGCATGTGGGATATTTTCTGACACCTGAAATATTGTGTTACATCTTTGATATTTTTTGACAACTGAGATATTTTGTGACAATTCAGATATTTTATGTCACAGCTGGGATATTTTGAGACAACTGTAATATTTTATTACAGCTGTAATATTTTGTGACAGATGGGATATTTTGTGACAGCTGGGATATTTTGTTACTGCTGGAATATTTATGTAACATATGGGATAGTTTGTTATAACTAAGATATTTTGTGACAGCTGGAAGATTTTGTGACAGCTGGAAGATTTTGTGACAGCTGGAAGATTTTATGATAGCTGGGATATTTTGTGACAAGTGAGATATTTTGTGACAGCTGGGATATTTTGTTGCATTTGGGATATTTTTGTGAACTGACATATTTTTTGCTGCTGGAATATTTTTATAACAGCTGGGATAATGTGCAATAGCTGTTATATTTTATGACAAATTGTATATTATGTGACAGCTGGGATCTTTTGTTACTGCTGGGATATTTTCTGACAACTTAGATATTTTGTTACAGCTGGGATATTTTGTGACAACTGAGATGTTTTGTGACTGCTTGGATGTTTTATGACAGTTGGAATGTTTTGTTGAAGCTGGGATATGTTGTTACAGCTGTAACATTTTGAAACAAATGAAACATTTTGTGACAACTTAGGTATTTTTTGACAGCTGGGATTTTTTGTGACAGCTGTGATATTTTTTGACAGCTGGGTTGTTTTGTGAAAACTGGGATATTATGTTACAACTGGGATATTTTTTAATAGCAGGGATATTTTGCTGGACAAATTTTGTTTGGAAAACAAACCAGTAGAAGAGATCGATCACTTTATCTATCTTGGAAGTCACATTGAGCGAGAAGGGGATACGAGCAAAGAAATTAAAATCAGAATAGCTAAAGCAGCAATGTCTTTCAGAAGCCTTGAAAAGTTGTGGAAATCAAAACTTATCAGCACAAACACAAAACTTAGGCTATTCAAATCAAATGTACTATCAACCCTTACGTATGCGTGTGAAAGCTGGAAAACAACAAGAGATATAGAAACAAAGTTGAACGCATTCGAAAATAAATGTCTAAGGAAAATACTTGGTATAGCATGGAATGAATTCAAAACAAATGAGGAAATTAGAGAAATCGCCAATCAACCACTAATATCTTCAGTAATAAAGAAAAGACGATGGTCATACGTTGGACATGTGATGAGAAGAGATAATAACCGAATAGCAAAGCAAGCCCTCATATGGGAAACAACAGGTAAAAGAAAAAAAGAGGAAGACCCAGGAAGACACTGAGAAGAACATTGATGAGAGAGGCAAGAGCAGCAGGAGTCGGCTCCCTCAATGAGATAGAACTGCTTGCACAGAACAGAGACAGATGGCGAGATTTGATAAAATATCTTTAAAAGAAAACTGCTAGAACAAAAAATCCATATAGGAGAAGGTGTATCTTGGTCTACGCCCTATGGGCCGGTTACGGCTCGAAAGGTCAATAGATAGATAGATAGATATTTTGCTACTGCTTAGATATTTTGTTATTGCTGTGCTAATTCGAGGCAGCTGGATGATTTTGTGATAGCTGGGATATTTTGTGATAGCTGGGATATTTTGTGACAGCTGTATATTTTGTTACTGCTGGGATATTTTGTTACTTCTGGGATTTTTTGTGACATCTGGGATTTTTGTGACATCTGGAAAATTGTATAACTGAGATATTTTGTGACAGCTGGGTTATTTTGTGACAACTGGGATATTATGTTACAACTGGGATATTTTTTAATAGCAGGGATATTTTGCTACTGCTTAGATATTTTGTTACTGCTGTGCTAATTTGAGGCAGCTGGATGATTTTACGATAGCTGGGATATTTTGTGATAGCTGGGATATGTTGTTACTGCTGGGATATTTTGTTACTTCTGGGATATTTTGTTACTTCTGGGATTTTTTGTGACATCTGGGATTTTTTGTGACATCTGGAAATTTTTATAACTGAGATATTTTGTGACAGCTGTGATATTTTGTGACAAATGATATATTCTGTGACAGCTGAGATATTTTTTTGCAGCTGGGATATATTGTGTGAACTGAGATATATTTTGACTGCTGGAATATATTTTATTACATCATGGATATTTTGGTACAGCTGATATATTTTGTGACAGCCGGGATATTTTGTTACTGCTGGGATATTTCCTTACTGTTGTGACATTTTGTGACAACTAATTTTTTGTGACAGCTGGAATATTTTTTACTACTGTGATACTTTGTTGCATGTGGGATATTTTCTGACACCTGAAATATTGTGTTACATCTTTGATATTTTTTGACAACTCAGATATTTTGTGACAATTCAGATATTTTATGTCACAGCTGGGATATTTTGAGAAAACTTATATTTTATTACAGCTGTAATATTTTGTGACAGCTAGAAGACTTTGTGATAGCTGGGATATTTTGTGACTGCTGGGATATTTTGTTACAGTTGGGATATTTTGTGTGAGCTGATATATATTTTGACTGTTGGAATATTTTTTTTTTACAGCTGGGATATTGTGTCTAAGCTAAAAGAGGTAATTTCCAATATTAGGAAGCAACAATCATTTTTTGGCCATGTAATGAGAAAAGAACAACTGGAATATATTGTAACAACTGGTACAATTGAGGGACGAAGAGGTAAGAATGAAGCAAAGAGAGAAAATGCCAGACAGCTTAAGAGAATGGCTTGTCAGAAGGTCAACAACAGAAATGATAAAGAACTGAGATCAGAAGTTGTGGAAAGACATGATCACCTACGCTAGTAGGCCCGGTACTTGATGATGATGATGATTGTGCTACAGCTGGTAATTTTTGTGACAAATTCTATATTTTGTGACAGATGTGATATATTGTTATATTTGAAAGATTTTGTAATAGCTGAGATATTTTGTTACTGCTGAGATATTTTTTTATTGCTGGGGTATTTTGTGACATCTAGAATATTTTGTGATAACTGAGATATTTTGTGACAGCTGGAATATTTTGTGATAGCTGGCATATTTTGTGACAAATTAGATATTTTGTTACAGCTGGGATATTTTGTGTGAACTGAGATATATTTTGACTGCTGAAATATATTTTATTACAGCTGGGATATTTTGGTACAGCTGGCATATTTTATGACAACATGTATATTTTGTGACAGCTGGTATATTTTGTTACAACTGGGATATTTTGTGACAACTGGTATATTTTATGACAACTGGTATATTTTATGACAGCTAGCATATTTTGTGACAGCTGAGATATTATCTTGGAACTGATATATTGTAACAGCTGTGATTTTTTTTTTTGTGACAGCTAAGACAACTGAAAAAAATTGTAGTAGGTAGCCATTATAGCTAAAATAGAGAAAAGATGCAAGACAATTTCAGAAATGCTCTATTTGTTAGTCAAAATTTTAAAACAATATACCGATATAAAAATTTATGGAAACACATGATCACCTACCCCAGCAAGCATGGTTTAAAAAAAATTTAAAAGCCCCTGTCACGCCAAGTGGCATATAAGGAATATGGTGTTAGTGACCATAAATTTTACAGACCTTCAGCACATGATTTTTGGGGTAATGTGGTTGGTATTACGCCTGTACCACTTTACTTTACCTGAAAAAAATCTGGTACCCATTTAAGGCTGGGTGAACCCGGAAGCAGTTTGTTTGGGATCAAACCCTACCTCTTGTCCTTTGTAGTCCAGTTCACTAACCACTGAGCTATCGTGGCTCCCAAGCAAGCATGGTCTTCTTTTTCTTCTACATTTTAGCTCCCACTGGAGCATAGTTCTTCAACAAACACTTTCCAAGTCGTTTTGTTTTTTGCAAATTCTTTTAAGATCATTCCATGTCTTCCCCATCATCTTCATCTCTGCTTCGATCTGTCTTCTCCAAGAATTCCTTGGTCTTCCTTTTTGTCTTTTCCCCTGGGGATTCCAAAAAAGGACCTTTTGTGTAATACTCTCAGCTGGCTTTCGTTATTTCTTCCGCGCTTGGTTTCCCATAGGTAACGTGTAACTCTTCTACTGCTGGTAGTATATCTGGTGGATTATTTGAGCCGGGTCTGTTCAAAAGTTCTTCAAAGTGCTATTTCCATCTCTCCATTAGTTCCCTTATATTACTAAGCAGATTTCCTTTATCTTTCATCATCATTGAGTGCCGTCTCTGCAGCGAAGGTTGGCTACCATGGAGCGCCATTCTGCTCTATCTCTTGCTTTGATGGTGCAGGTTGTCACCGGTTGATTTGTCCATCTTTTGATGTTACTCGTCCATGTTAATCTTGGTCTGCCTTTGCCTCTTTTACCTTGTATTTTCCCCTCCAGGATTACTTTCAGTAGGCTGTTGTGTCTTTTAACATGGCCCAAGAATCGCATTTGTCTTGTTCTAATTGTGTTCAGAAGTTCTCTTTTCATTTTTAGTTGTTTTAAGACTTCGTTTGTTTTCTTTTCCTTCCATCCAATTCTACCTATTCTTCTATATATCCACATTTCAAAGGCTTCAATTCTCTGTTCTGTTTTCTTGTCTAATGTCCATGTTTCAGCACCATATAGGAATATTGAGAAGATGTAACATTTTGCTATTCTTAGTTTTAGCTCTGGTGTTATTTGTTTTGATGTTAGTATGTCCTTCATGACATTAAAATTACTTTTTGCCATTCCTATTCTTTTGTTTATTTCAGTTGTACATTTTCCATCACTGGTTATAGTATGTCCAAGGTAGTTATAGTTCTGAACTGTCTCAAGGTCTATTCCTTCAATTTTGATATCCACTTGTGGGTTTTGAGTATTTTCTTTGTTTATGATCATAGTTTTAGTCTTTTTGATATTCATATCTAGTCCATATTTTTTGCTTGTCGTGTTTATTTCATTAAGTAATTGTTGTAGGTCTTTAGGATTTTCTGCTAGTAGTACAGTATCGTCAGCATATCTTAGGTTATTGATTATCTTTCCATTAATTTGTAGGCCTGGCATCTCTATGATGTTTTTAAAGATTTGCTCAGTGTATAGATTGAACAAGCTTGGTGATAGGATGCATCCTTGTCTTACTCCTCTTTTTATATCAATGGGTGTAGAGAACTCTTTGTTATATTTTATTATTGCTGTTTGCTCCCAGTATAGATTGCATATTAGTCGTATATCCATGTCATCTAGATGTATCTCATTTAGGCATTCTATAAGTTGTTTGTGGTGTACTCTATCAAAAGCTTTGGTGTAGTGTATGAAGCAGGCATATATTGGTTTGTTTACTTCTGTGTATTTTTCTATTAATGTTCTCATGCAGAATATGGCTTCTTTTGTCCCGCTATTTTTCCTAAATCCAAATTCTATCTATCTATTGACCTTTCGAGCCGTAACCGGCCCATAGGGCGTAGACCAAGATACACCTTCTCCTATATGGATTTTTTGTTCTAGCAGTTTTCTTTTAAAGATATTTTATCAAATCTCGCCATCTGTCTCTGTTCTGTGCAAGCAGTTCTATCTCATTGAGGGAGCCGACTCCTGCTGCTCTTGCCTCTCTCATCAATGTTCTTCTCAGTGTCTCCCTGGGTCTTCCTCTTTTTTTCTTTTACCTGTTGTTTCCCATATGAGGGCTTGCTTTGCTATTCGGTTATTATCTCTTCTCATCACATGTCCAACGTATGACCATCGTCTTTTCTTTATTACTGAAGATATTAGTGGTTGATTGGCGATTTCTCTAATTTCCTCATTTGTTTTGAAACAAAATGAAATCCAAATTGCTGCTCATCTAATTCAGTATTGATTTTATTCTGAATCCTTCCTTGTATAACTTTTAGCAAGATTTTTGTAACATGGCTCATTAGGCTTATTGTTCTAAAGTCACTGCATTCAACTGCACCATTCTTTTTAGGCAATGCAATGAAAGTTGATGTTTTTAGTTCATTTGGTATGTATCCTGTGTGGTATATGTCGTTGCATATGTCTGTAATCACTTCAATGCCAAAATCTTCAAGTGCCTGTATCATCTCTATCTGTATGCTTTCAGGTCCTGCTGCTTTTCCCCTTTTCATTGTTTTTATAGCTTTTTCCACCTCAGATTTTAAGATTTTATAGCCTGATGTACATTTTATAATTGGTTTCTTGTCCCTTTGATCATGAAATAGTTCTGTTATATATTCCTGCCATCTATCTATGATATCCTTATTGTCTGTTAGCATTTTTCCTTTTTTGTCTGCAATGCATCCACCTTCTGTGGCTTTTTTATTTTTATTAGTCATTCTCTTTATTTCTGTGTGCATTCCTCTTAGGTCTTGTTTGCTTTTCATAGTTTCTATTTCTATACATTTATGGCTGAGCCAGTCTTCTTTTGCCTTTTTGCACATTTTGCGTATCTCATTATCTATTTTATTGTATTGGGCAGTATTCTTCGCTTGTCTTCTTTCTTCCATTTTTTCTAAGATGGTGTTAGTTATCCATTTTTGTTTTTTGTTCTTTTCTCTTTTGGGTAAGGTGTCGCGGGCTTTTTGTATGCTTTTCTTTATGCATTGCCATTTGGTTGTTACTTTTTCATCAGGATTTTCTCTTCTGTATTGTTCAATTCCTTCCTCTAGCAGCTTCTGGTATGTGTTCTTTACTTGTATTGTATAGGTATCATTAATATCTTTTTGATTTAAAGCTGTTATATCGAGTGGATTTGTTGATAAATTAGATTTTTGCTTGTTTCTCTTTAGTTTGATTTTCATTTTAATCATTACAGGATTGTGATCAGAATTAATATCTGCTCCTGAGTAGGTTTTTGCTTTCTTTACGCTGTTACGGAACCTTTCTTTTATCATTATGTAATCTATTTGATTCCTCTTCCTATCTCCAGGGCTTTTCCTTGTGTATAGTTTCCTTTTCTCTTGCTCAAAGTGGGTGTTACATATTATCAGCCTGTTTTCTTCACAGAATTGTATTAATCTTTCTCCTCTGTCATTTCTTTTTCCTAAACCATGATTTCCTATAATTGTCTTTTATCTACCTTTTCCTACTTTAGCGTTCATGTCACCCATTACAATCAAGATGTCTGAAGATTTCACTTGCTTCATAACTTTATTTAGGTCTTCATAGTATGCCTCTATTTGTTCATCTGTGTAGTCTTGAGTAGGTGCATATGTCTGTATTATTGCTATGTCGAATGGTTTTGCTTTCAACTTGAGTAGTATAATCCTATCACTGTATGTCCAGTGGGTACTTATATATTTTTGTAGCTCTCTTTTTATCAGTATTCCTACCCCTCTTTGATGTTCTGTTGTGTTTCCTGAGTATATAAATGTATATTTTTCGTCTTCAATGTACCCACATTCTTTCCATCTAGTCTCTGATATGCCTAAAATATCTATATTTATTCGTTCTGCTTCTTGAGTCAGATTTTCCAATTTCCCTTGTTGATATAGAGTCCTAACATTCCAAGTACTTATTTTAAGATCTTTCCTCCGACATAAGTTCGAATTTCTCCGACTCTCCATGGCTTCCTCTGGACTAGTACGTGATGAGGCTCCAATCTCTTTCACGGTGGTCAGCCATGTTCGTCTTTCGTGTTCTGAACATGCCTCTTGTGTACCACACACTTTGCTGTTTTCGCTTTCTGGGCCGTTGATCATTCTTGATTCCTCCGCCTCCATCCACCGTCACAGACTTTTCACATACGGGTTGAACATACCCGGTTTGCCGGCAACATTTTGTCGAACCATGTGCTTGCCTATCGAACCGCGAACACACGACACAAAGAAGAATAAATCATATTCCACTTAAATATCGGCAATCACAGTCCATCCACATGTCAGAAGTAAAACATACACCAAACGGGAGAATAGCAACACATAATTTCACAACTAGACTGTCGCGTAAATCATTTAAATATATCAGCAATTGCTGAATTATAAAAATCGACTACACGAAGCCGCCATGACACCGGAAACTTAGTTTCTTATCTTTAATAAAGGCATTTATCTGTTTGTATTTTCCACTTAATTTCTTTGTGCTGTTGAACAGTTCTTTCATATTCCCTTTATTTGCTGCTTCCACTGCCTCTTTAACTAGTTCATCTATATATTTCATCTTACCCCTTTTAATGCATCTTTTCACTTCTTTGTTCACCTCTGTGTAAGCTTCCTGTGTCTTTGCTTTATTACTTCTCATTTTGCTTTTATTTATGTCTGCTTTCTTAATCATTCTTTCTTTAATTTTATCCAGGGTCTATGCTGTCATCCATGCCTTATTCTAGCATTCTCTTTTCCCTCAGCGTTTCTTTGCCTGTCTCTTTCCCTATATCCTTTACCTGTTTCCAATGATCTTCTATATTAATTGTATTTTCTAGTTGTTGGACGACTTGGTATTTGTTTTATATTGTGACTACAAATTTGTCTTTAATTCCTTGTTCTTTAATAAATTATACATTGAAATACTTTCTACCCTTATTTGTTGTAGTATCTTTTTAGTTTAAGTTTAAGTTTGGCTATCAGAAGATGATGGTGTGAAGCCACATCTGCTCCTCTATATACTTTTACGTTCTGTATGGATGATTTCAACTTATTAATACATATATGGGCAATTTGATTCTCCATTCTATGATCTGATGACACCCATGTAGCTTTATGTATTTTTATGTTGGAATATTGTTCCTCCTAGGCTCATTTGATAAGGAGCACGAATATCTCTCTATTCTCATTTATTTCTCCAGGTTCATGTTTTCCCCATAATCTCTTCGAAGCCTCTGTTGTCTGATCCTACTTTTGCATTTAGATCTCCCATCAAGATTATAATATCCTTGGCTTATCTTTTATCCATCTGACATTGTAACTGTTTATAGAATTCACCTTTAACTAAATCATCCTTATTATTGGTTGGTGCGTTGCATTGGATAATGTGTATTTTTACTTTGTTTTTTGTTGTTTTAAATGTTGCTCTCATTAGTCTTGGCCCTACTACTTCCCATTCTATCAGTGTCTTCTGTGCATTCCTTGATAGCATTATGATAACTCCTTGACTATGTTGTGCTCCAGGTTCCTGGTGTCCTGATGATAAAATCATCTCTCCTGTATTTAGTTTTATCCTTTCCATTCCTAGCCATCTTGTTTCACACAGTCCTAGAATATCTATTTTGTAATTTCTAATTTCTGTTGCTACATGTGTAAGGTGACCATTCGTCCCGGATTGTCCGGGACAGTCCCGGAATTTGACATTTTTTGAACCTTTGTCCCGGATTAGCTGCCCTACCGGTTTTGTCCCGATTTTGGCATATTTTTTAGCTTTTGTCCCGGATTTGATAAAAAATAATTTGGGACACAAACGTTTACCAATTTGCCATTTTGGTATACGGCGTACATTTCTTCAATTAAAAAAAATATTATTCCATTGCTGTGTAGACAATTTTGTTTAATATCAAAACAGTAGAATACGCTCCTAGTTTTAAATCTCATATATATTTGTTGTGTTACTAACTTTCGCTTTCACTTTCGCAAAAAATGGCACCGAAGCGTAATTGTAGTTTTAATCAAGATTTACAAAAGGAATACCCTTTTATAAAAAAGTCTACATCGTCATCAGACTTCACTGTAAGATGTAATATATGTTCATCCGGGTTTACTATTAACCATAGTGGACGTGGTGATATTAAGAGCCACATAAATAGTGATAAACATATGAGAGCCGTCCTACTGCTGCATCAAGCTCGTCATTGACACATTTTTTTCGAGCTGAACAGGTTGGTGACAAAGAAGAACAGTTAGCTGCTACAGAAGGTGCCTTTGCATATCATACAGTGATGCACAATCACACGTTTAGATCTATGGACTGCACATCAAAATTGCTTCAGGTAACTTTAGAACCAAAATTTGCTTGTGCACATACGAAAACAGAAGCTATTATTCGGAATGTGTTCACACCCCATGCTCTAAACGAGTTGAGATGTGACCTAGAAAACGTAACATTTATCTCCATACTGACAGATGCCGCCAACCACAAAGAAATCAAGATTTTTCCTTTGCTTGTCAGATACTTTGATCGCAATAAGGGACTGAAAGTTAAAATATTAGAGTTGAAGTCATTGCCGGGTGAAACATCTGATATAGTCAGTAGTTTTCTTATTGACTGTCTAACTGAAAATGTTTTGAATAGGGTGACCATTTGTCCCCGATTTCCGGGGACAGTCCCCTGAATGTAGAAGTTGTCCCCGAAAGAAATTTGTCCCCGATTTCAGTGAATAAATAAATGTTCATACACAGAATCGGCCCTCTTTTAAAGTAATCACTAGGACTCAGGACGTTACTGAGTTGTGTTTCTTTATCTCAGACTGAGCGGCATTAGCAAGAAGATAAAAGAGAAGACTTGGACGCGTTGTGTCGGGGATAGCTCTTTGAACTCTTGAAGCGCGGGGCTACGTCACTTCTATTCCCATCACTCACTTCTATTGGGATGGGTTTAATTTAAAAAAAAAAAAGCAGACATCTCTCTCCCCCCACCCCTGCCTTTCCGGACATCTCCCGCCAAAGTATCTTTCCCGGCCAATTTTCAAATCAGTCCGAGTGTAATGACAGTACAGTGCAGTCGTGTTTTATTTACAAAATTTCTTGCGCACACAGTCACACACCCACCCACACATATTATAATATATATATAAATAAATATATATATGTATACAGACACACACACACACACACACACACACATATATATATATATCGTTCGTCCCCGATTTTGTGGGACAGTCTCGGAAATAAGCAAAAAAATCCTCTGAAATGTAAAAAATATGACAAATGTCCCCGGAAACAATGGGGAAAAAATGGTCACCCTAGTTTAGAACTGAAAGTAGTTGGATTATGTGCAGACAACACAAATTCTAATTTTGGGGGCGCTGAAAGAAAAGGACAGAACAAGGTTTTCACAAAACTGAAAGAAAACCTTGAACATAGTTTGATAGGTGTTGGGTGTGCTTGCCATATTTTCCACAACACTGTTCGAGCAGCTGCAGACGTATTGCCTGTTGATGTTGAAATGACTATTGCAAAAATTTATCTGTACTTCAAATCATACACAGTTAGAGTTGAAAGTCTCAAGGAGTTTTGTCAGTTTGTCGACACAGACTTCCAGATGATTTTAGATTTTAGGTTATGCACAAACTAGGTGGCTTGCGCTCTTGCCTGCTGTTGAAAGGGTTCTTTACATGTTCCTGCCTCTAAAATCATATTTTCAATCTCAAGACAGATGCCCAGTTTTAATACAGGAATTCTTTGAAAACCCACTGTCAGAGCAGCATGGCTTATTTTGGTTCACAATCAGGCATCCTCTTTCCACGAAGCAGTGCAGAAAGTAGAGGGACAGATGGTCACTGTATTTGAAGTCATTGACAACATCAATAGGTTGAAAGCTATCTTGGAGTCCAAGCTGGAAGACGGCTTCTTGCCATCAAGAGTTCAGATAATCCTTAAAAAGCTGGAAATGGAAAGATTTCCACGTGATGATGTAAAAAAGTTTAACGCCAGTGTTTCTTCATTTTATGAAACAGCTTTAAGTTATTTGAAGAAATGGGCTGCAAATAATTTTCAAAACCTAGAGTCTTACAGCTGGGTAATGCTGAACAGAATGATGGGGAAGACATGGAATGATCTTAAAAGAATGGCAAAAAACAGAACGACTTGGAAAGTGTTTGTTGAAGACCTATGCTCCACCAGGAGCTAAAAGGTAAAAGAAGAAGAATGCTGAACAGAGCACCAAATTGGGAAGATATTGAGAAGTCTTCATCATTAGTGAGTCAAACAGTGCCTTCAGTCGACTTTCCAGAAAATGAAATGTATGACGAATATGTCTACATGAAACAGTTCGTTACTTCACAAAAAATTAGTGAGTGGAGTCTTAATAAAACATTACCAGGGCAGCGTCGGGTTGAACTAGCTTCCCACTTCAGAAACAATCATGTGCCCGTTTCACATATTCTGAAGTTGGCAGAGTTCTTTTTGTGTCTACCTGGAACAAATGCTGCAACAGAACGAGTGTTTTCTCTGATGAACAGTTTGTGGACAAATGATAAAACACAACTAGGTGTTGAAACTTTAAAAGCCATGTTGATCAACAAAGTGAACTATGAGGGAACATGTGTCGAATTCTATAAGATGCTGCATACAAAGATGGACATTTTACAGAAAATTCACTCATCTGAAAAGTACAGCATCTCTGTTTCACCTTCAATTTAAATGAGTATCACTGTTTTTTTTTATCTCCTGATTATCCTGATAGCGTATTGTAGGTCTATATTATTAGATGTTTTAAAATGTATGTATTATTCACTTGAAAATGACAGCAAGAAGAAATGTAATTTTATTGGTGGAAAATTGAAGTAAAATTATTCCGTCCTGGAATGGGATTTCAAAAATATGGTCACCTTATACATGTGCAGCTTTTTCTTGTTCATTTAGGGTGCATACATTCCAGGTGCCAATTCTGGAGGATTTCCTGGTAGACAAAAGGTGAATCAGCAACCCGGACTCCTTATGGCTTTCTCTGAATTGCACATTTAACTTATTAGTTATTCCAAATCTAGCTTTCAAATTTTTTTTTCAAAATATGTTATGATTTCTTTCTTTGTCAATAATGATATCATTTTGCCAAAAATTTGGCTTGCTTTTCTGCATCATAAGTCCACTTTTCCATTGCTTGGAGATAGGGGACAAATATAAAATATACAATATATTGAATATCACGTGATGATGCAAGAAGAGCTACAGAAAAGTAAATCTATAGAAAGATGAGACATTTCGACAAAAACCTTCATCAGCTACAAACCAACACATAATATTATAAAAAACAAACACAAAAAGCAGGCAAGTACAAATCTTAAAATGGATAAAGAGTTCTAATTATAGTTTATAACGTAATGTTCTTAATACCATTTTGTGTTTATTTTACACATCCACCACTCAAACCACTGCTTGCTTGTTGTCATGTCACATGACAGCAATGGTATTTGAGATCTTCTACTACTACTTTCATTAATTATTTATTTGCCACTTATCAACTTGTTGAAATCATTTGTCTTATTTGAAATTTCACTGCACCATCTTAGAGGTCATCTTTTTTATTTTATTTTACTGTTTCATTTGATTGCTGTTGGGTGTTCTTTTCTTTCTTTACTGTTTCATCTAACTGCAGTTGGATGCTCTTTTCTTTTTTTGCAGGTGGATGCTCTTTTCTGTTTCTGCTGATTCATCTCTTTGCTGTTGGATGCTGTGTTAATTTTTTTGCTGTTTCCTCTGATGCTTTGGATGCTATGTCAAAATTATTTAATTTCTTGTTTTTGAATGAAACTCAGAATTGGTCTGACATCTACTTTTCTTTTTAATATCCTTGCCATTGCATGTCATACCTTTTTGTTACATTAAGCATTCTTCTGTGATGGTTCATTCTAGTGGTTGTAAATCTTTCTTTTGTAGTCATATTTTCATAAAAATTGACATTTAAATAAAGTAAATTAAATACATTGAAAGAGGATTATCAGCTATAAATGTAATGTAATATTTAATAACATTGCTGATGAAGAATGATGCATCTGGACAACCACTTTCAAAATGCATGGCGGAATGTTTCTAAAACAAAGATCATGCCATCTTCCACATTTAGCCTGCTTCTTTTTGTTTTTGTTATTGCTTTTGTTTTAATATGAAGAGACATTGAAAATCAACTCCACAGAGATATGTTTGAGTCAAATGAAAGTAAAATATTTAGGGTGATCTTCTACAGTGTTAAAAGAGCACATCAACCATTTCTCAATATTTCTTTGTTGAAAGTCTGAGTCTGAAACAACGGGACGCAAATGTAAAAATGCTATTTGATATTTAAGTCTATGTTATTGTGAACATCTCTTACTTGTAACATATAAATTTATTGTAACAATAATGCAGAATTTGTGTTATTGTGAACATCTCTTACTTGTAACATATAAATTTATTGTAATAATAATGCAGAATTTGTTATTGTCAATATCTCTTTGATTGTATCATATAATTTTATTGTAATAATGATGCAGAATTTGTATGTTATATTTGTTGAAGGATTGAATCAAGGTGTGATGAGGCAGATATAGAAATGAAATATCTATAATGATCTCAAGGGGAACCCCTGATTAGTTAACAATTTTTAATTTAAGAGTGTCATACATTTATTGAGAGACTGAAAGAAAGTGAAATACAGGGGAAGAAAGAGATATATAAGTCCAGATGGGTGGGAGGGGGGTGAAGAGATAAAATACATAGAGAAATAAAGTTATTGAATTATTTATTTAAAAATTGGAGGATTGGAAAATGAAAATGTAATCTTTTCTTACATAGATACTATATGTATTTTTATGGTTTTTCTACTTAACTCATTAGTTGCAAGCTGGGATTTGTTTGTCATGTCCAAAAGTGAATAAATGTGGAGAAACAACTTATAGACCACATAGTTTCTTGCAGGATCAGCAACTCAAAATGGATCAAAACATCACTGTATTATTTCTATTGAGTTATATAGCAACAGTGTATGTCTGTGGTGATTGGAACTTTGATATAGAAGACCTATTGCATTGTATTACCTTCTAGGATAGACAAGATGTACCCTTTTGAGTAAGAATCTGAAAATAAAAATTCACTCTAGTCATTTCATCACCAGGATCTAAGAGCCAATGGCTAAGATCAAACATACAATATTTAACTCTACTCATCACCAGCTTTACTGTACCCACAAGCTGAATTTGTATTGCAGCCTAGTTCTTTGTTTTTTAACTCCTATTTCTCTATTGGTGGTTGATCTACTTTCATTTCCAGGAACATCTAAAGCTCAACCGATGTCAGATCAACTCTACTTCCTCAAAGACCGGATAAATGAACACCTTTTATAGAGCTACAAGGCAACTCAGAAATACCTGCAGATATCATTACATGGCAATGTGCCAAAGGGCATCAGCTCACAGGCTTCTAAATCCATAAAAACATCTTCCATACTTAACCATCAAAACAACACAGGAAAGGGTGTCAGGTTAAAAAAGAGGCAAATCATGGGTGGGCCGAGTAGATGTCATCAAACAGGTCTGTGGGCTTACCAATATCAATGCTGGCGAGGAGTGGATATTGGTGCATACGTCATTCAAGGGACATTCGTGTGTATTGTCACACTCAACAGGAAATGTAGGGAACCGGACTCATTCGTGGTCAAAATGAAGGTCAATGGTCTCATCTGGGATAACACCAATGAGAAAGATGCAGTCATCTATACAGACGGATCTATAAGATGACACCAAAGGAGTGCATGGGCATTTACAGCATGCTCAGCAGGCAGAATAGTCAAGGAAAACAGTGGTGCATACATTATGACCATGAGTAGCATGACGATGGAGGTGATAGCAGTGACCAAGGCATTCATCTGGTTAGAGTCACAAGACTACACCCACGCCTGTATACTGAGTGATTCGATGAGCATGATAAGAAAAGTGGAGTTGGGAACTGTATGTATGCAGTGGGTAGAGTCATTACGGAAGTCAAAAATACGTATGTAAGGTCACCTTTGTCTATGTCCCAGAACATGCGAAGTACAGGGAAATGAAAGAGTGGACAGATTGGCTAGCTGTGCTATTGTTTGATGGTCAACCAATGGATTGGGTGAACATTATCAATGCCTTCCATGAAATGGGAAGGACACAGGACTTCGTCAACCATGAGTCCACATTACTCCTTCAGATAAAAGAGATGGGAGTTAAGATGGGCACCGCCAGAAAAGAGAAACTTAGTGGGCATATAAGAAGACGAATCAACCAACACAGAACTGGAGTCGTCATTCGCTGGACATTCCGAGACTTGCTGAGGAGTGGATCTGAGCACCTATGGACATGTTTGGAGTACAATGATGATGACCATCTAATAACTCAATATCCACCAAAATTATCCAAAATTTGCTGACATACAGTTTTGCAAGTGGTTACACTTTTAAGGATTGTTTTATTCTATTTATTTGTAAATTACATTTTTACCCACTTGTACAAACAATATCTTTGTTTTTAGAAAAGACAATTTGTTAAAGTATTGAATAAATTTGTAACAGCCATTAATGTCATCCTACAACTTTACCATTCACAAACTTATATAAAAAATTATTAGAATTTTTCATGAAAGAATATTCAACATCATAGACAGTTGTTTATCACTGACACTTTAGTGAATTTGCTCATTTGTGTCTTTGCTAGAAGTTAAAATATATTTCATCTGTTATACATTCAAAATGATGAAGTCATATCTTAAAATATAAATACTTTTGTCATTACAAATTGAACATTGCATCCCCCAAAACTCTCAGATTTACCATTCTTTGATCTTTTTGTTACAAGCATTAACTCCTAAAATATCATTCACACACAAATATTCTTCTTCTTCTTTTCTCTTTCACTGATACCTAAAAGGTGTCGTGGTTTATATCATTTGTCGTTCTTGTGCTGCTCGAATTGTCTGAATTAGTGATTTTCCTTTTTTATTACATGTCTCTGTCACTGCATCTATCCATCTTCTTCTGGGTCTTCCTCTTGGTCTTTTTCCATGCATTCTCGAGAAGAACGCCCTTGATGGTGATAGGTGAGGATTCATTCTGACCAGGTGGCCAAACCATTTAAGTTGTTGTTGTTCTATATATTCTTGGCAGGGTTTTGTTCCTACCATTTTTCTTATGGTTTCATTTGGTATTCTATCTCTTCTTGTGTTGTTTGTTACTTTTCTCAAGCATCGCATCTCACATGTATTGATCTTTCTTAAATGTGATTTAGAAAGGGTCCATGTTTGACTTTCATAGCACAAAGTTGGTATGAAGATGCTATTTATCATTTGTTGTTTAGCTGGCATAGAAATGTTTGGATGTCTTAACAATGGTGAAAGCTGGTATGTGACAGCATTTGCTTTTTGTATTCTCATGTCAATTTCTCTGTCTAGTTTTCCATCTTCTGTGAACATTGTGCCTAAATACTTGAATTCCTGTACTTGTTTTATTTCTTTGTCTTTGATCTTGATGTTTAATGGGTGTCTTAATTTGCTTATATTTATAGCCTCTGTTTTTGCTGTGTTAATTTTCATACTGTAGTTTGTGCAGCTTTTATCTAGAGATGTTAAATGCTGTTGTAGCAGGTTTTCATCCTCGTATATTAGGCATTGGTCATCTGCGAAGAGTAGCTCATTGATGTTGGAGTTTTCTACCTCTATGTTATTATTTGATTTGTCCTTGTTGTTGGTTGTTTCCTGATTTATTTTGTCCATATATATGATGAAGAGGAGTGGTGAGAGGACACATCCTTGTCTTACTCCTGTTGTAACCTGAAACCATTCTGACAGACCTTCCGATGTTCTGACGGCACTTTGACTGTTTTTATATAGTGCTATTATATTTTCTAGTAGTTGTCCTGCTACCCCGTATGTTTCTAAAGTTTGCCAAAGTTTGTTCCTGTCCACACGATCAAACGCTTTTTCCTGATCTATAAACACTATATTTAGGTTTCTGTCATATTCTATTGTTTTTTCACATAGTTGTCTCAATGTAAATATAGCATCAGTACAGCTTTTGCCTTTTCTGAATCCGAATTGATTACTACTTAATTGAGGTTCTATTATGTATCTTACTCTCCTCTCTAATATTTTAGCAAACATTTTACCAACTTGACTCAATAGGGATATTCCTCTGTACATTTCACACTCCCTTTTACTTCCTTTATTTTTCCAAAATGGGACAATGATAGCTTTTTGCCAGTCGTCTGGGACTTTTCTTTCTTCCCAAGCCATATTGAATATGATAGTAAGCCAATCTATAGCTGTTTCCTTACAGGCTAGTAGCATTTCTGTTGTTATTCCATCTATACCAGCTGCTTTGTTCTTTTTATTCTGCTTCAAAGCCCATTCTACTTCTGCTTTAAGTATATTCGGTTCCTGTTCATCATACTGCCTATGTTTAAACCCTGTATTTCCGTTTGTATTTCCCTGGTTTAATAGTTCCTTAAAGTATTCTCTCCATCTGATTATTATGTTTTTCCTGCTGCTGATTGGTCTACCGTTCTTGTCGTTTATTATAGTGGTTGGGTTATAATCATTATTTCTTACTCTCATTGCTTTTACACTTTTGAAAAATTCTCTGGGTTCTTCTCTACATGTTTTTGCTAATTCTTCACCAAATGCTTTCCATGAGTCTGCTTTTGTTTGTTCTAGGATCTTTTTGCTAACATTTCTGGCTTGTCTATAGTGATTGTAGTCTTCTGTTGTTTTTGTCTTCTGCCACGTTTTATACTTTTCTTTCTTGTGTTTCACTGCTGATTTAACTACTTCATTCCACCATCTTGTAAGTTTCTTTCTGCTCTTTCCTATATTTTTCAGACCGCATTTCTCTTGTGTTGACTCTATTAGACCTTCTTTAAACTGTTTCCATGCTTCTTCTATGTTTGTAGGTTGTATTCGGGTTTGGTATTTGTTGGTTACGGATTCTTCTATTTCTTTTTGTATGTTTACATTCTTTATTGCTTTTAGATCGATTCTTTGTGCTTGAGGTCTTGTCATCTGTAGTTTCCTAACCCATTTTTTCTGCCATAGTAAAACAGGCTTATGGTCTGTATCTAATATTGCATTTGGTATAGATCTTGAGTCTGTTATGTCCCTCCTTTGATGTCTTCTAGTTTAAATAAAATCGATTTGGGAGGCCTTGTCTGTGTCATTCCATTTATACCAAGTAAGTATTTGGTTACGATTGTGCTGATTAAATGTGTTTGTTATATATAGATCATGTTCTGCACACATATTTAGTAGGTGTTTACCGTTACTGTTACACTCTGTTCTAATATCACTAAATGGTCCTAGGTATAATTCCCATGGTGTTCTCCTTTGTCCTACTCTACCGTTGAAATCTCCTAGTACAAATAATTTCTCTGCATCTTTGACTTTATTTATTGTGGCTGATAGTTCATCAAAATATTCTTGTTTGCTGTCCTCACTATATGTGTCGTTGCATGGAGCATATGTTTGAATATAAGTGGTATTTCCTCCTTTTTCTGCTAATTTGATACTTATAATTCTTTCCGAGATGTAATCTATTTCCAGTATATTTTTGGCAGTATTACTTTCGATAATGAAACCGACCCCGTGTTTGTTTACTTCCGCCATGTTGTTAATTCCGCTCGTGACGAGTGTGTAGCTTTGGTGTATTTCTTTAATGGTTTTACCTCTCTTTCTTGTGTCAGCTAATCCTAAGATTTTTATATTCCTTGTCTTCATAAATTCAACTATTTCTGTACTTTTATCCCCTAATCCGCAGATGTTCCAAGTGCCTATTAAACGTTCTGATTGTTTTCTTTGTGTTGTAGGTTTCCCGCTTTTTGACATTTTCGTTTGTGTTCGTTATATCGAAATAGCACAATGATGTATGGTACTATTCGCCCAAACTATATAAATCACATATAAAATCCATTTGAAATAGCACAAGAACGCTTGAATTTCTTTTTCTACGGGCACTGAAATTCACTTATAACTTAAATTTGACTCCCATCGAAAATTGTGTCGTGTTGCCAGCACACAAATATTGACATTAGCTAAACATTTTACATTTTGTATGTGGTGTCACAAATTGAAACCACTCACATAAAATATCTTTTATAAGAATAAGTACAATGTACTAGTATCAGGACATCTTCATACATAAATGCTGTTAAATTTCAAAGATTAGAACCAAAATACCACTTTGATATAGCTACTAGCAGCTGTGCAATTTAAAATATAAAGTACTTTAATACCCAGTGAAGCTGTGCTATATATTTGATTTTGTTCAATTCATTTTTCATGCCTTGACATGGGCAATCAATGAGGCCCACAATTCTTGTTCATGCCTTGACATGGGCAATCAATGAAGCCCACAATTCTTGTTCATGCCTTGACATGGGCAATCAATGAGGCCCACAATTCTTGTTCATGCCTTGACATGGGCAATCAATGAGGCCCACAATTCTTGTTCATGCCTTGACATGGGCAATCAATGAGGCCCACAATTCTTGTTCATGCCTTGACATGGGCAATCAATGAGGCCCACAATTCTTGTTCATGAACTTTATTGTTGAAAAGCTTCCTTCATGCTATTATGATGTCACATTATATATGATTTTATTTATTTGTCATCCTATGCAATTTTTTGCAGGAATTTTGTAAGTTTATCAAAACTTTTAGACATATTTAATTTTGAAAGTAAACAAAATCTGTATTTTTATCAAGTGCAAATATATAATTTAACAAAAGCAATTATTTGTTACTGACATCTGACAACCAGTTAACACTCTTGTTAGATGTGATGTTCTGTATTGTTACTAATGCTCTCAGAAATAAAGAATCTGTTTCATTAATTTGTATTAACTATTGTTAATTTATTTCTTTATTACACAAAAGCATATATATCAGGTGTAAAGTAATATATGCAGTAATATATAGGAGCACATATATCACTTGTTAAAAGGTGAAATTGGCTCTTTTTACACAGAGCCCAGGGTTTGAGATTGGGTTCATCAGTCATCTCAGCTGAATAAAATAGATATGTGACCTGTAGTAAGGGAAGTAATGGCATAAAGAAGATGATATACAATGTGACCAAGAGAGTGATGCCCCATTACTCCACTCCTCAATGTTGGTAATGCTTGTAATCATGTGATGACTAAAAGAGTATGCCTCTTCTACATCCACCCCAAAAAGAAAGTTAAGTGAGTGTGGTTGTGCTGTGTTCTGGTTTGGAGTAAAATTCTGATATTTCCACTTTTGGCCCAACACTTAAGCACCTCATTTTTCAATACTGGATTGTCTTCCTTAACCATTTGTCCAGATTAGACTATAGTTACTGGGTAAAGGCATCAAGATGCATAGAAATTTGAAGCTGCTGTAAAGCTGATTATAATAATGAAAACAAAGTAAAAAGTGGTATGGTAATAACTTTACGTAGGTGAGAAACAAAACAAAAGTAGAACATTTCAGCCAAGAAGGCCTTCAGCTGGAAGATTAAAGCTTTTAGTAAAGGCTGGCATAACCTTTCACAAAAATACATTTTCTTAAAATAAAAGATTACTTACTGACTTATGCACATGCACCACTAAGAATTGTGAGGAGCTGCAATATTTTTGTCCTGAGTCTAAGTGTATTGTATTTGACAGTTCTTAACCTTTACTGCTGCTAGGTTTTCTGTGACATTGTCTATCTGTATGACTTTTGGCCTGCCTTGAAACCAGTCTATCAACTCTTGCAGGTACACAGCAAGTTACTGGTTCAGTAATTTAATGCATATAATCCAACATTTGTTTGTGTCTCTATGCATTTAGTGCTAGTTGTGATTTCAACAGTTCACCTGAATTTCACATTTCTTATTCTGTATTTTACAGTAACCAGTAATGATTGTGACATTTCACATGTTGTGATCTTTCTCTCTTATATGCCTACCTTAAATATAGGACTATGTTTGATATAAGTTAAATTAATATAGTACTTGCAACTAAACTCGTGCTAAGTCAAATGTAAGACATTTATTACAGCGTTTGAAAAGCTAAATTTTAATGGAGGAAAACTTAATATATTTAATACAGTATTTGTAACTTAAACTTTAATCTTTGGAAATATAACAACCATTAATACAGTATTTCAAACTAAACTTTTTAATCTTTGAAAATTTAAGACCATTTATACAGTACTACAAACAAAAATTTTATCTTTGGAAATATAAGAACCATTAATAAAGTACTTGAAACTTAACTTTAATTTTTGAAAATATATGACCATTAATACAATACTTCAAACTAAACTTTTTAATCTTTGAAAATTTAACAGTTTTAATACATTACCTCAAACTAAACTTTAATCGTTGTAAATTTAAGACCGTTAATACGGTGCTTGCAACTAAAACTTTGACAAAGCTGAATTCATGCTAGTTCAAACACAATCAATATCAAACTTCAGCAAAGATCTGTATGATACTCTCTCTTGTACTGTTCACTCAGAGGCAGGACTTGGCGAATGGTTTCAGATTGATGAAAGGGTTGAAGCAAGAGTGTACTTCATCTCCCTTGTTTTATGGAACTGCTATCGACTTCATACAGCAGTGATGCTTTATAGGTTTCAAAGGCATTGAATAGTTACTTGAGTCTCATATAGAGGATCTTGACTTTGTAGACACAATAATTCTTATCAGTAGTTATGTGAAAACAGTGTAAGAAAAATCAAATGTCATATCAATTGGTAGCAGAATATTTTCTGCTGCTTCACTCCCAGGTTCGAGACCTGATCATCTACAATGATGGCTTGGTCACAAGAGATGTTCGGAGTGGTTGGTATTTTGCTGTGTAATCTAATGGAAAGATGATAGATAAAGGTGCAGAAGCCCACAAGACCTCCAGCAAATTTATGGAGATTGTGGCTTGACGGGAACTATCACTTAGCTGGTTAAGCGACCAACAACATATGTGGTCTTCGCGATTGATTTGACTGACTAAGGATGTTTCGTCGGATTGACAAGAACACACTCCACAGGCAGTGGGTGCACCTACTCCACAAATCTCCTGTTGGCAACCAAGCTTGGATATACTGCCCTGGACACTCGAATGTTCGTGGCAAGGAAATAACCGAGAAGTTGGCGGGGTCTGCAATTACGCAAGAAATATTAGAAAATTAGCATGTATCACATAATGATGGCTTTAAAAGAACACCTGTCACAGGATGGCTACAAGAAAGCTGTGGATAACCCATGGATCAAAAGAATGGTGGAACACGGCGTCATGAAGGACGAAAGCAGGAAGGAACCCAACACGGTCAATCAATACTGGACATGAACCATCAGTGGATGAACATTTCTATGTTTGCTGGAACGGGCGGCGGAGCAGATATGGGAATGCCATGACTTCGGTGACGTCAATTAGCACTAAAGACTAACATAATATGACTTGGAATCAACCACGGAAATTAAATAAATCCAGATAAAAATGAACCTAGAAGAAATAACATTTGATGAAATAAATCACTAGGTATAACCCAGAACAACAACAACAACTGCAACAACTTATAAACAAAATACCAAAACACGATCTTTTAATTGTAATGGGAGACTTCAACGCCAAAGTAGGACAAGATAACGCAGGAGTGGAACATGTGATGGGGAGAGAAGGCTGTAATACAACAAGTCAGAATGGAGAAAGATTAATAGAATTATGTTTAATAGAAAATTTAGTTATAGGTGGGACATTATTTCCACATAAAAATATCCACAAAACAACATGGATATCTCCTGATGATAGAACATCAAATCAAATTGACCACCTATGTATTAAACAACAATTCAGATCATCATTAATAGATGTAAGAGCATACAGAGGTGCTGATGTTAATAGTGACCACAACCTGTGCATTGGGAAAATAAGATTAAAATTTAGAAACCAACAGAAGAGGTCAATTACACATAAAATTGATAGTCATAAACTGAAAGATGAAGCAATAAAGGAAAAGTTTAACATAGAGCTAAGTAATTGTTATTCAGCACTTGGTGAAATAGACTTAGATATCAATGAAATGTGGGACTCACAGAGCAAAATACTAATGACAGCAGCAGAAGCAAGTGCTGGACTGAAGAAAATGGAAAAACGAGCTTGGATCTCAGACACCACATGGAAATACATCAAAGAAAGAAGAGAAGCGAAGAGAGCCATGACTAATGTAAAGACAAATCTTGGAAAGGTTCTGGCAAAAGCAACATACAAAGAATTAGACAACAAAGTGAAAAGTTCGGCAAGAAGAGATACAAGAGCTTATATAGACAACTTGGCAGAGAAAGCAGAGACAGCTGCAATTACAGGAGACAGCAGAACTCTTTATACTGTACAAAAGATGCTGACAAACACCTATACATCCAGTGGAACACCAATTCTAGACAAATCTGGATTAATGCTAACAACAAGCGCAGACATAAAAGCCCGTTGGGCGGAACACTTCAAAGAAATTCTTAACCGTCCACTACCTCACAGTTTAATAGATTTTGAAGCTGAAACACCAGCAGCAGAATTAGATGTAAATTTAGATGACTTCACCTTGAGTGAAATAGAAACCACCTTAAAGCTAATGACCAATAACAAGGCTGCTGGAGAGGATAAGTTAACAGCTGAGATCCTCAAGGCAATTGATAGCCATAATTTAATACATCTCCAAAAAATGTTCAACATCATTTGGAAAACAGAGAAGACGCCTCATAAATGGAAAAAAGGAATCATTGTTAAGATCCCAAAAAAGGGCAATCTTAGAGATTGTAACAATTGGAGAGGCGTGACACTTTTGTCAGTTGCCTCAAAATTATTCTGTAAAATCATCCTAAATAGAATAAAGGATTCAATAGATACAGTAATGCGTGAAGAACAGGCTGGGTTTAGAAAAGGGAGAAGCTGTCTTGACCACATTTTCACTCTACGACTTATATTGGAGGAACACATTGAAAAGCAAAAACCTTTTGTACTTAACTTCATCGACTTCAAAAAAGCATTTGATAGTATTCATAGAGATTCTTTGTGGAAAATTCTGAAGCAATATGGCTTACCATCAAAAATCATAAATATTATCAAAGACATGTATGATGGTTACACATGTGCAGTTCGAACAGAGGAAGGACTGAGCGAATGTTTCCCAATAGAAACTGGGGTTAAACAAGGATGTATTTTATCGCCCTTGTTATTTGGAATTGTTATGGACTTCATAATGAAGAAATGCTGCACTGGTAATAAAGGCATCGAATGGATACAAGGAGACCATTTGGAGGACCTGGACTTTGCTGATGACATAGTTCTCATCAGCAATCAGATAAAAACGATGCAGGAAAACACAAATGAACTATCATCAATAGCCAGCAAAATTGGGCTTGAGGTCAATCATGAAAAGACTAAAGTCATGAAAAGTTTAATTCCAACAAGTGACAAAATATACATGGAAAACAAACCAGTAGAAGAGATCGATCACTTCATCTATCTTGGAAGTCACATTGATCGAGAAGGGGATACAAGCAAAGAAATTAGAATCAGAATGGCTAAAGCAGCAATGTCTTTCAGAAGCCTTGAAAAGTTGTGGAAATCAAAACTCATTAGCACAAACACAAAACTTAGGCTATTCAAATCAAATGTACTATCAACCCTTACGTATGCGTGTGAAAGCTGGAAAACAACAAGAGATATAGAAACAAAGTTGAACGCATTCGAAAATAAATGTCTAAGGAAAATACTTGGTATAGAATGGAACGAATTCAAAACAAACGAGGAAATTAGAGAAATCGCCAATCAACCACTAATATCTTCAGTAATAAAGAAAAGACGATGGTCATACGTTGGACATGTGATGAGAAGAGATAATAATCGAATAGCAAAGCAAGCCCTCATATGGGAAACAACAGGTAAAAGAAAAAGAGGAAGACCCAGGGAGACACTGAGAAGAACATTGATGAGAGAGGCAAGAGCAGCAGGAATCGGCTCCCTCAATGAGATAGAACTGCTTGCACAGAACAGAGACAGATGGCGAGATTTGATAAAATATCTTTAAAAGAAAACTGCTAGAACAAAAATTCATATAGGAGAAGGTGTATCTTGGTCTACGCCCTATGGGCCGGTTACGGCTCGAAAGGTCAATAGATAGATAGATAACCCAGAAGCGGCATACATTAAGGAGAAAACATAAATACATGCATTAGAATCGGAAGAGTAAAGGCAACAATAACTTTCGAAAACTATGGAAAATATGGAAATCAAAATTACTCAGCACAAAAACACAGCTTAGAATTTTAATAACAAATGTAGTGTTCACCATTACTTGAGTATACGAGAGCTGAAAAAAACGAAAGTATTAAGAAATATGAAAGAAAGATAATTCTGAAAACCTCGCATAAGGTTAAAACGCCTGGAACAGACAGACTCACTGCGGAGTTCTATAAACATTTTTTCCCCTTCATAGGAACACTCCTGCTGAAGGTTTTTAAGGATTCCTTCCACAAAGGACATCTACCTCCGAGGATCAGCGTGTCATACATATCCTTACTCCTGAAGAACAATATAGAGAAGACACAAGTAACAAACTACAGACCGATATCGCTGCTCAAAGTAGACTATAAAATACTGACAAAGTCCCTGACGAATAAGCTAAAGCCGTTCCTGTTCTCACTCGTCCCCGAAAACCAGCAATGCAGCATCCAAGGCTAAAAACAACCACTTCATACTATACATCTCTCATCAAGGCCAGCTCCTTGTCGTGGGATGGGGCTTAACAGTCACCAGGGATTGAAAACTAAGACTGGTTAGGCCTTCCTACAACCGAGCAAGACCACAGTCTGATCTAGCAAGTAAAAGTGCTGAAGTCGGAGGCAACCAGCCAAAAGGCGCACAACAATCAGGATGTCATGCACTCAACGCAAATGGATTGCAGTGTCTGGATCACTGATCTTGCATCTGTCAAAAACTCTACAGGCTGTGGGCTAAGATTACTGTTCAGCAGTTTTTCTATTGCCAACTTTATTACTTGCATTTCTGCATTGGAATTGTGGCAATATTTCCCTGTTGCTATCTTTTCCATATCCCTGGTGTTATTTTTTGTGTACTCTATGTAGACCCCTGCTCCCCGTTTCTTTTCTATATATTGATCGAGTCACCGCACAGAGATATTATAAACACCCTATATAACACTTGTTACTACAAGTATGATAAACTATTTAGAACCTGATTCTCAATTAAAAAATAAAAAAGAATGACTGTCTCTCTATTTTAATACTTGAGATATAATTGTCTATCGCTATTCTCATAACAGGAAATTAAGCTGCTGTCATTTTCACATTAGCATTATTAATTTTTTTTTCTTAATAGTAGGACTTTTAAATGTATCGCTTTTCAAACTAAGATTTTAATTGCTTTTATCTTCATGCTAGTATTTTAAATTATCTCTTTGGTCATTCAAGGATTTTCAAAAGGTTAAATTTTGATGTTAGAAATATAAACTCTCTCAACTCTCTTAACTCCTACATTTTAATCTCTATCTATTAATGCTAGTCCCTCAATGAGATAGAACTGCTTGCACAGAACAGAGACAGATGGCGAGATTTGATAAAATATCTTTAAAAGAAAACTGCTAGAACAAAAAATTCATATAGGAGAAGGTGTATCTTGGTCTACGCCCTATGGGCCGGTTACGGCTAGAAAGGTCAATAGATAGATAGATTAATGCTAGAGATTTAAAATGCCAATCGCTCATTCTCTTTCTTCTATCTATATTTTAATGTTTAATATATATAACTGCAACTCTCTTTCTCTCTCTCTCTCTCTCTCTCTCTCTCTCTTAATGTTAGACTTTTAAACTGCCTCTCTCCTTCTCCAATGACATGAATTATGCGCAATTGTCAATCTCCAACCCCTCTATCTTTTTCTACTACAATTTTGAAATTTCAACTGCCCAGTATTTTCCTAGTTTTTTCCCCCCTCCTCTCTTTCTATCTCCCAATTTTTTTCTTCTAGACTCTACTATACAGTGAAGTGAGGAGACGGCATCATCTATTTTTTTGTAAATTAACTTCTTTGGACCTGTGATCTATAAAAATGTTTAGTAACTTTAAACAGTTGATTGTCAGCTATGAAATATAATAATTCTTTGAAGAATATATATTTAAATGTTGCATAATATTTACAGGCACGGTCCGTTATAACATATCAAACCTAAATGCAAAAAAGTGTTATACCGTTGAAATGTTGATGAAAATGTTAATATAAACTTATATGCTTTTGAAATTAAAAGTATTGGTCGTTTCAAATCTAAATGTTCACGATTAACATGAAATATCTCCTCTTTCCCTGCACTTACAAACTTGATTTTTTGCATCTGGCCTTGTTTTTCCAAGGTCCCACCGATTTCACAAAATGTAATGATGTAGGAAGTATGCTTCATCATGAAGCAGCACTTTCCTTTGATCTCAGTGAATTTACGGATCTTTTTGCTCCTGGAGAAAATAATTTACCGTACATTAATGGAAATCAGCTTCTCGACATAGGCGTCTCTACACAACTTGAAAGTTGGAGGCGTTTATCAACTGTTTACTTTCTATTGTTTACTTTCTTTAAAATACTATGAGAATGTCAATGTTATAGCCTTTACAGACGGTCTAAAACAAATCAGCGTATAAACAGTTCCATTAATGAAAACTATTTAAACAATATACAACAAAGAATACATTTTTAAAAAATTAATTATCCGTTGCGAGCGATAACGAGCATGACATATCAAGCAAAGTTATTGTTTATGGGTACGCATGTGACTAAAGAGTCCGATGTAAGCACGGGATCCTCTTCACTGTAAAGAGCTACATTGTTCGTTTTATGTCTTTCCATGTGACTTTCATTATTTTACGTAAACAAGACATATGAAAGTGATTTAGTTTCTTTGCATGCCTGCAGTACACATATCAAGAATCTTTACATTTTCAAAACGTTATCAACTTTAGCTAAAGATTGATCATGCGGACATATAAAAACGTCCATTATTATTTCATTTATTCTGAATCAGAGGAGTCTAACATATTGATTACTAATCTGGGCTGAACGAACGATAGTCCATCTTTTTTTCAATAGTCATTTTCTTCTTTTAAGACATGATCTTCACATTTGCACCAAAAATCTTTGTCAATCTGTGATAGAGCAGCATATGTCAGTCCTTTTATATCGCATAGTTTAAAACTTGTATTCTCAGCTGCCACCTGCCCTTTAATTTTTGCCCAAACGAGTTCAATGGGGTTTAATTGTGGATGATAAGGGGGCAGTCTCAAGCACGTATGACCATGCTGTTGAATGATTTTGTCTATTTGGAATACTTTGGTCTTTTGCGATTTCTTAACAAGTGACAGTAATTCAGGTTTCAAAAATCCCTCGTTAAATGGAATTCCTTCCTTTCTTAGCCAAATCTTTATAACATCTTTTGTACTGGTAGATGTAGGAATTTTGTCTTCTTCTGCCACAGCGTTGTGGTACGACGCGTTGTCCATTACCAGACAGGATGGTCTGTCTAGAATTGGAAGAAGAGTATTTTCAATCCACTCTCTAAATATATGGCCATTCATCTCGGTGTGATAGTCCCTGTTGTCAGTATAATTAGAGGTGAATATAAGTTCTGCATTTTTCACCAACCCTTCTTTTCGGCTGCCTGCATGTGCCATTATAATACGCTGTCCTTTTCCAGTGGGTACACATCTTTTAATACTTCCATCTGATAACTGCCATTCCTTTGCACTTGTGTGGTGAGAATTTATCCAAGATTCATCTAGAAATACAATATCATAACCTTGGTTACGCATTTCCCGTACTTCACGTAAATATTTACTCCTCATAGAAACTAAGTGCGGCTTCTCGCAGATGACATTTCTACCACTATCGTACTTTCTAAACGTAAAACCGATGCTTCTAACAGTTCTCCATAATGTTGTTTTCGACACAACAATGTCATTTTCTGCTCTCAGTCGAATTTTCAGTTTTCTTAAAGTCACAGTTTCTTTGGAATCGAACATTTTACAAATTGCTCTTCTAATCACTTCCTTGTCAAAACTATCTACTACTTTCTTTCTTCCTAGCGTCCTAGTCTTGATTGAACTGGACACTCCGTTAGCTTTAAGCACTTGTTTGAAAAAGCGTTTGCTTATACCCAATGCGTGAATAGTTCTCTTTTCTGGCTTTGAGATGCTTCGATACAGTTTTCCACGCTTAGCTTCTATGCAAAAATATTTATACACCTTTATTGCCACTGATTGCAATGTAAGGAACTTTACTTTTATACCCATTGACTAACAGATCACAAATTTAACGAAATTACCCAATAATTAGGATACGCCGTTGCACATAAATCACAACAAAACGACAGGAAATGGGATGCACCGGATATAAAATTATAACTATGACGCGTTTTATGTGTTTTTTAGTGCTTAAAACAGGGAAATTGGCGCGCATTACGTTCAAGATGACAAGTCCGTGGGTGCTCACTCATATGAAGCGGTAATTCCTCCAAATATATGGTTTGACCAAAATGCCTTAAATTTGTATACTTCAAATAAAGAATATTTAAAACTATACGTTTGTTGGTGAGGAAATGAATGTACTTCTTGGGACCAAAAAATCACAAGACCATATGCAAAATTTCAACATTATCAATCAATTGGTTGCAGAGATATGGAATTTTAAACACCTTCAAAATATTTTGAAACGACCTATAGTATTGCTTTATTATAAGGGAAGTAACTCCTGTTAGATTAATAATTAAGAATTCTTTAAACGTCGATATATTCTAATTGTAAATTGTCAAAAGTTTTTTTCATATGCATATTGTTTTCCAGAAAATAATTTTCTCACAAAATGTGCAAGGTCTTTAAAAATTCCTATAAGAAACTGCATATCCTAAAGAATCAAATTAAAAGAAATGCACATTTTCTTAATTTGTGTTGCAAATATTAATTATTTTTAATTTCTCTCAAAAATTTAAAGTTATCTTCCTTTGCACACAGAAAAGTCAACTTCTGTCTTAAATAAGAAAGCGAGGCTATATAAAGTCCGGTGCAGTGAACATATTTTTGAAATTACGTGAAATTGTATATAAAATTTGTGTTATTCATCTAGATACTACTGCTGCTGGCTGGATTGTATTAGGTACAGAAGCTGCTCACGCGATGAAGCTGTATTTACAGCATGTGTTCAAAATATCCATCACAGGCATCAAAATATTCTGAGACTTGTCTCTTATTATTTTCGAAAACCTTCTGGATCTATATATCTATCTATCGTAAGCCTGAAGTATTGTCTAGAACTGCAATGCCGTTTTCTGTATAAATGTTACCGTCTTTTGTCATTTTTGCAGTGGTGCATATAGTCTAGTCTGTAGTGCTGTATTAATGGTATAAGTGGACATTCCTCGGTCTACTATATTCAGTGCATTCTTGAAATATGCGTTCCGCTGTCTGTGACGCATTTCCACATGTACATGTAGTTGAGGTACCTATTTTGAATTTTGTAGACACGTGACTGTGGAGTCAATTGTGTCCTGTGCTAATGAGTATAATGATAACTTCTGATTCATTTGATTATCTGTATCTTATGATGGTATGTAACCGGCGCATCTGGCTGCGTGCCTGTTGCACCTTCTTTTGAAAGCTGATCTGCTCTCTAGTTTCCTGGTATTCCATAGAGAGATGGGATCCACTGCAGGACAATCCTGTGATGTTTGTAGAGTTTAGTCAATAAAGTTTGCAGATGTAGCAACTTTCGGGATTGCAGTGCCTGGAACACTGATCTTGCATTTGTCAAAAACTCTACAGGCTGTGGGCTAAGATTACTGTTCAGCAGTTTTTCTATTGCCAACTATATTGCTTGCACTGCTGCATCGTAATTGTGACAATATTTCCCTGTTGCTATATATTCCATATCCCTAGTGTTTATTTTTTGGGTACTCTATGTAGACCCCTGCTCCCCCTTTCTTTTCTATATATTGATCAAGTCACCGCACAGAGATACATGTATTATGAACACCCTATATAACACATGTTACTACAAGAATGATAAACTATTCAGAACTTGATTCTCAATTAAAAAATAAAAAAGAATGACTGTCTCTCTATTTTAATGCTTGAGATTTAAATGTCTATCGCTATGATCATAACAGGATTTTACGCTGCTTTCATTTTCATATTAGGATTATTAACTGTTTCTTCTTAATAGTAAGTAAAAGTAAAAGTAAAGTACCCCCGTCACACCAAGTGGCGTATAGGGAAATATGGTGTTAGTGACCCTATATTTTACAGACCTTCAGCACATGATTTTTGGGGTAATGTGGTCAGTATTACGCCCTTGCTGCTTTACTTTCCTAGAAAAAAATCCGGTACCCATTTAAGGCTGGGTGAACCCGGAAGCCGTCGGTTGGGATCGAACCCTACCCCTTGTCCGTGGTAGTCCAGTTCACTAACCACTGAGCTATCGCGGCTCCCTTCTTAATAGTAGGACTTTTAAATGTATCTCTTTTCATACTAAGAATTTCAACTGCTTTTATCTTCATGCTAGTATTTTAAATTATCTCTCTGGTCATTCAAGGATTTTCAAAAGGTTAACTTTTGATGCTAGAAATATAAACTCTCTCAACTCTCTTAACTCCTACATTTTAATCTCTATCTATTAATGTTAGAAATTTAAAATGCCTATCTCTCATTCTCTTTCTTCTATCTATATCTTAATGTTTAATATATATAACTGCACATCTATTTTTCTCACTTTCTCTCCCTCTTAATGTTTGACTTTTAAACTGCCTCTCTCCCTCTCCAATGATATGAATTATGTGCAATTGTCTGTGTCTCCAACTCCTCTCTCTTTTTCTACTACAATTTTGAAATTTCAACTGCATAATATTTTCCTAGTATTTTTTATACCTCTCTCTCTCTAACATTGTCTCTTCTAGACTGTACAGTGAAGTGATGAGACGGCATCATCTATTTTTTTTTTTTTTTTTTTGTAAATTAACTTCTTTGGACCTGGCATCTATAAAAATGTTTAGAAACTTTAAACAGTTGACTATCAGCTAAGAAATAAAATAATTTTTTGAAGAATATATATTTAAATGTTGCATAATATTTATAGGCACGGTTCGTTCTAACATATCAAACCTAAATGCAAAAAAAGTGTTTTAACGTTGAATTGTTGATGAAAATGTTAATATAAACTTATATGCTTTAGAAATTAAATGTAGTATTGCTTTATTAAAAGGGAAGTAACTCCTGCTAGATTAATAATTAAGAATTCTTTAAACGTCGATATATTGTAATTGTAAATTGTCAAAAGTTTTTTTCATATGCATATTGTTTTCCAGAAAATAATTTTCTCACAAAATGTGCAAGGCCTTTGAAAATTTCTATAAGAAATTGCATATCCTAAAGTATCAAATTAAAATAAATGTACATTTTCTTAATTTGTGGTTGCAAATATTAATTACTTTTAATTTCTCTCAAAAATTTAAAGTTATCTTCCTTTGCACACAGAAAAGTCAACTTCTGTCTTAAATAAGAAAGCGAGGCTGTATAAAGTCCGGTGCAATGAACATATTTTTGAAATTACGTGAAATTGTATATAAATTTTGTGTTATTCATCTAGGTACTACTGCTGCTGGCTGGGTTGTATTAGTACAGAAGATGTTCACGCGTTGAAGCTGTGTTTACAGCATGTGTTCAAAATATCCATCACAGGCATCAAAATATTCTGAGACTTGTCTCTTATTATTTTCGAAAACCTTCTGGATCTATATATCTATCTGTCGTAAGCCTGAAGTATTGTCTAGAACTGCAATGCCGTTTTCTGTATAAATGTTACCGTCTTTTGTCATTTTTGCAGTGGTGCATATAGTCTAGTCTGTAGTGCTGTATTAATGGTATAAGTGGACATTCCTCGGTCTACTATATTCAGTGCATTCTTGAAATATGCGTTCCGCTGTCTGTGACGCCTGTCCACATGTACATGTAGTTGAGGTACCTATCTTGAATTTTGTAGACACGTGACTGTGGAGTCAATTGTGTCCTGTTCTAATGAGTATAATGATAATTTCTGATTCATTTGATTATCTGTATCTTATGATGGTATGTAACCGGCGCATCTGGTTGTGTGCCTGTTGCACCTTCTTTTGAAAGCTGATCTGCTCTCTAGTTTCCTGGTATTCCATAGTGAGATGGGATCCACTGCAGGACAATCCTGTGATGTTTGTAGAGTTCAGTCAATAAAGTTTGCAGATATAGCAACTTTCCGGATTGCAGTGCCTGGAACACTGATCTTGCATCTGTCAAAAACTCTACAGGCTGTGGGCTAAGATTACTGTTCAGCAGTTTTTCTATTGCCAACTTTATTGCTTGCACTGCTGCATCGTAATTGTGACAATATTTCCCTGTTGCTATATATTCCATATCCCTAGTGTTATTTTTTGGGTACTCTATGTAGACCCCTGCTCCCCCTTTCTTTTCTATATATTGATCGAGTCACCGCACAGAGATATTATGAACACCCTATATAACACATATTACTACAAGAATGATAAACTATTTAGAACTTGATTCTCAATTAAAAAATAAAAAAGAATGACTGTCTCTCTATTTTAATGCTTGAGATTTAAATGTCTATCGCTATGATCATAACATGATTTTACGCTGCTTTCATTTTCATATTAGGATTATTAACTGTTTCTTCTTAATAGTAAGTAAAAGTAAAAGTAAAGTACCCCCGTCACACCAAGTGGCGTATAGGGAAATATGGTGTTAGTGACCCTATATTTTACAGACCTTCAGCACATGATTTTTGGGATAATGTGGTCAGTATTACGCCCGTGCTGCTTTACTTTCCTAGAAAAAAGTCCGGTACCCATTTAAGGCTGGGTGAACCCGGAAGCCGTCGGTTGGGATCGAACCCTACCCCTTGTCCGTGGTAGTCCAGTTCACTAACTACTGAGCTATCGCGGCTCCCTTCTTAATAGTAGGACTTTTAAATGTATCTCTTTTCATGCTAAGAATTTTAACTGCTTTTATCTTCATGCTAGTATTTTAAATTATCTCTCTGGTCATTCAAGGATTTTCAAAAGGTTAACTTTTGATGCTAGAAATATAAACTCTCTCAACTCTCTTAACTCCTACATTTTAATCTCTATCTATTAATGTTAGAAATTTAAAATGCCTATCTCTCATTCTCTTTCTTCTATCTATATCTTAATGTTTAATATATATAACTGCACATCTATTTTTCTCACTTTCTCTCCCTCTGTCTCTTAATGTTTGACTTTTAAACTGCCTCTCTCCCTCTCCAATGATATGAATTATGTGCAATTGTCTGTCTCCAACTCCTCTCTCTTTTTCTACTACAATTTTGAAATTTCAACTGCATAATATTTTCCTAGTATTTTTTATACCTCTCTCTCTCTAACATTGTCTCTTCTAGACTGTACAGTGAAGTGATGAGACGGCATCATCTATTTTTTTTTTTTTTGTAAATTAACTTCTTTGGACCTGGCATCTATAAAAATGTTTAGAAACTTTAAACAGTTGACTATCAGCTAAGAAATAAAATAATTTTTTGAAGAATATATATTTAAATGTTGCATAATATTTATAGGCACGGTTCGTTCTAACATATCAAACCTAAATGCAAAAAAGTGTTTTAACGTTGAATTGTTGATGAAAATGTTAATATAAACTTATATGCTTTAGAAATTAAATGTAGTATTGCTTTATTAAAAGGGAAGTAACTCCTGCTAGATTAATAATTAAGAATTCTTTAAACGTCGATATATTGTAATTGTAAATTGTCAAAAGTTTTTTTCATATGCATATTGTTTTCCAGAAAATAATTTTCTCACAAAATGTGCAAGGTCTTTGAAAATTTCTATAAGAAATTGCATATCCTAAAGTATCAAATTAAAATAAATGTACATTTTCTTAATTTGTGGTTGCAAATATTAATTATTTTTAATTTGTCTCAAAAAATTAAAGTTATCTTCCTTTGCACACAGAAAAGTCAACTTCTGTCTTAAATAAGAAAGCGAGGCTGTATAAAGTCCGGTGCAATGAACATATTTTTGAAATTACGTGAAATTGTATATAAAATTTGTGTTATTCATCTAGGTACTACTGCTGCTGGCTGGGTTGTATTAGTACAGAAGCTGTTCACGCGCTGAAGCTGTGTTTACAGCATGTGTTCAAAATATCCATCACAGGCATCAAAATATTCTGAGACTTGTCTCTTATTATTTTCGAAAACCTTCTGGATCTATATATCTATCTATCGTAAGCCTGAAGTATTGTCTAGAACTGCAATGCCGTTTTCTGTATAAATGTTACCGTCTTTTGTCATTTTTGCAGTGGTGCATATAGTCTAGTCTGTAGTGCTGTATTAATGGTATAAGTGGACATTCCTCGGTCTACTATATTCAGTGCATTCTTGAAATATGCGTTCCGCTGTCTGGGACGCCTGTCCACATGTACATGTAGTTGAGGTACCTATTTTGAATTTTGTAGACACGTGACTGTGGAGTCAATTGTGTCCTGTGCTAATGAGTATAATGATAACTTCTGATTCATTTGATTATCTGTATCTTATGATGGTATGTAACCGGCGCATCTGGCTGCGTGCCTGTTGCACCTTCTTTTGAAAGCTGATCTGCTCTCTAGTTTCCTGGTATTCCATAGAGAGATGGGATCCACTGCAGGACAATCCTGTGATGTTTGTAGAGTTTAGTCAATAAAGTTTGCAGATGTAGCAACTTTCGGGATTGCAGTGCCTGGAACACTGATCTTGCATTTGTCAAAAACTCTACAGGCTGTGGGCTAAGATTACTGTTCAGCAGTTTTTCTATTGCCAACTATATTGCTTGCACTGCTGCATCGTAATTGTGACAATATTTCCCTGTTGCTATATATTCCATATCCCTAGTGTTATTTTTTGGGTACTCTATGTAGACCCCTGCTCCCCCTTTCTTTTCTATATATTGATCAAGTCACCGCACAGAGATACATGTATTATGAACACCCTATATAACACATATTACTACAAGAATGATAAACTATTTAGAACTTGATTCTCAATTAAAAAATAAAAAAGAATGACTGTCTCTCTATTTTAATGCTTGAGATTTAAATGTCTATCGCTATGATCATAACATGATTTTACGCTGCTTTCATTTTCATATTAGGATTATTAACTGTTTCTTCTTAATAGTAAGTAAAAGTAAAAGTAAAGTACCCCCGTCACACCAAGTGGCGTATAGGGAAATATGGTGTTAGTGACCCTATATTTTACAGACCTTCAGCACATGATTTTTGGGATAATGTGGTCAGTATTACGCCCGTGCTGCTTTACTTTCCTAGAAAAAAGTCCGGTACCCATTTAAGGCTGGGTGAACCCGGAAGCCGTCGGTTGGGATCGAACCCTACCCCTTGTCCGTGGTAGTCCAGTTCACTAACTACTGAGCTATCGCGGCTCCCTTCTTAATAGTAGGACTTTTAAATGTATCTCTTTTCATACTAAGAATTTTAACTGCTTTTATCTTCATGCTAGTATTTTAAATTATCTCTCTGGTCATTCAAGGATTTTCAAAAGGTTAACTTTTGATGCTAGAAATATAAACTCTCTCAACTCTCTTAACTCCTACATTTTAATCTCTATCTATTAATGTTAGAAATTTAAAATGCCTATCTCTCATTCTCTTTCTTCTATCTATATCTTAATGTTTAATATATATAACTGCACATCTATTTTTCTCACTTTCTCTCCCTCTGTCTCTTAATGTTTGACTTTTAAACTGCCTCTCTCCCTCTCCAATGATATGAATTATGTGCAATTGTCTGTCTCCAACTCCTCTCTCTTTTTCTACTACAATTTTGAAATTTCAACTGCATAATATTTTCCTAGTATTTTTTATACCTCTCTCTCTCTAACATTGTCTCTTCTAGACTGTACAGTGAAGTGATGAGACGGCATCATCTATTTTTTTTTTTTTGTAAATTAACTTCTTTGGACCTGGCATCTATAAAAATGTTTAGAAACTTTAAACAGTTGACTATCAGCTAAGAAATAAAATAATTTTTTGAAGAATATATATTTAAATGTTGCATAATATTTATAGGCACGGTTCGTTCTAACATATCAAACCTAAATGCAAAAAAGTGTTTTAACGTTGAATTGTTGATGAAAATGTTAATATAAACTTATATGCTTTAGAAATTAAATGTAGTATTGCTTTATTAAAAGGGAAGTAACTCCTGCTAGATTAATAATTAAGAATTCTTTAAACGTCGATATATTGTAATTGTAAATTGTCAAAAGTTTTTTTCATATGCATATTGTTTTCCAGAAAATAATTTTCTCACAAAATGTGCAAGGTCTTTGAAAATTTCTATAAGAAATTGCATATCCTAAAGTATCAAATTAAAATAAATGTACATTTTCTTAATTTGTGGTTGCAAATATTAATTATTTTTAATTTGTCTCAAAAAATTAAAGTTATCTTCCTTTGCACACAGAAAAGTCAACTTCTGTCTTAAATAAGAAAGCGAGGCTGTATAAAGTCCGGTGCAATGAACATATTTTTGAAATTACGTGAAATTGTATATAAAATTTGTGTTATTCATCTAGGTACTACTGCTGCTGGCTGGGTTGTATTAGTACAGAAGCTGTTCACGCGCTGAAGCTGTGTTTACAGCATGTGTTCAAAATATCCATCACAGGCATCAAAATATTCTGAGACTTGTCTCTTATTATTTTCGAAAACCTTCTGGATCTATATATCTATCTATCGTAAGCCTGAAGTATTGTCTAGAACTGCAATGCCGTTTTCTGTATAAATGTTACCGTCTTTTGTCATTTTTGCAGTGGTGCATATAGTCTAGTCTGTAGTGCTGTATTAATGGTATAAGTGGACATTCCTCGGTCTACTATATTCAGTGCATTCTTGAAATATGCGTTCCGCTGTCTGGGACGCCTGTCCACATGTACATGTAGTTGAGGTACCTATTTTGAATTTTGTAGACACGTGACTGTGGAGTCAATTGTGTCCTGTGCTAATGAGTATAATGATAACTTCTGATTCATTTGATTATCTGTATCTTATGATGGTATGTAACCGGCGCATCTGGCTGCGTGCCTGTTGCACCTTCTTTTGAAAGCTGATCTGCTCTCTAGTTTCCTGGTATTCCATAGAGAGATGGGATCCACTGCAGGACAATCCTGTGATGTTTGTAGAGTTTAGTCAATAAAGTTTGCAGATGTAGCAACTTTCGGGATTGCAGTGCCTGGAACACTGATCTTGCATTTGTCAAAAACTCTACAGGCTGTGGGCTAAGATTACTGTTCAGCAGTTTTTCTATTGCCAACTATATTGCTTGCACTGCTGCATCGTAATTGTGACAATATTTCCCTGTTGCTATATATTCCATATCCCTAGTGTTTATTTTTTGGGTACTCTATGTAGACCCCTGCTCCCCCTTTCTTTTCTATATATTGATCAAGTCACCGCACAGAGATACATGTATTATGAACACCCTATATAACACATGTTACTACAAGAATGATAAACTATTCAGAACTTGATTCTCAATTAAAAAATAAAAAAGAATGACTGTCTCTCTATTTTAATGCTTGAGATTTAAATGTCTATCGCTATGATCATAACAGGATTTTACGCTGCTTTCATTTTCATATTAGGATTATTAACTGTTTCTTCTTAATAGTAAGTAAAAGTAAAAGTAAAGTACCCCCGTCACACCAAGTGGCGTATAGGGAAATATGGTGTTAGTGACCCTATATTTAATAGACCTTCAGCACATGATTTTTGGGGTAATGTGGTCAGTATTACGCCCTTGCTGCTTTACTTTCCTAGAAAAAAATCCGGTACCCATTTAAGGCTGGGTGAACCCGGAAGCCGTCGGTTGGGATCGAACCCTACCCCTTGTCCGTGGTAGTCCAGTTCACTAACCACTGAGCTATCGCGGCTCCCTTCTTAATAGTAGGACTTTTAAATGTATCTCTTTTCATACTAAGAATTTCAACTGCTTTTATCTTCATGCTAGTATTTTAAATTATCTCTCTGGTCATTCAAGGATTTTCAAAAGGTTAACTTTTGATGCTAGAAATATAAACTCTCTCAACTCTCTTAACTCCTACATTTTAATCTCTATCTATTAATGTTAGAAATTTAAAATGCCTATCTCTCATTCTCTTTCTTCTATCTATATCTTAATGTTTAATATATATAACTGCACATCTATTTTTCTCACTTTCTCTCCCTCTTAATGTTTGACTTTTAAACTGCCTCTCTCCCTCTCCAATGATATGAATTATGTGCAATTGTCTGTGTCTCCAACTCCTCTCTCTTTTTCTACTACAATTTTGAAATTTCAACTGCATAATATTTTCCTAGTATTTTTTATACCTCTCTCTCTCTAACATTGTCTCTTCTAGACTGTACAGTGAAGTGATGAGACGGCATCATCTATTTTTTTTTTTTTGTAAATTAACTTCTTTGGACCTGGCATCTATAAAAATGTTTAGAAACTTTAAACAGTTGACTATCAGCTAAGAAATAAAATAATTCTTTGAAGAATATATATTTAAATGTTGCATAATATTTATAGGCACGGTTCGTTCTAACATATCAAACCTAAATGCAAAAAAAGTGTTTTAACGTTGAATTGTTGATGAAAATGTTAATATAAACTTATATGCTTTAGAAATTAAATGTAGTATTGCTTTATTAAAAGGGAAGTAACTCCTGCTAGATTAATAATTAAGAATTCTTTAAACGTCGATATATTGTAATTGTAAATTGTCAAAAGTTTTTTTCATATGCATATTGTTTTCCAGAAAATAATTTTCTCACAAAATGTGCAAGGTCTTTGAAAATTTCTATAAGAAATTGCATATCCTAAAGTATCAAATTAAAATAAATGTACATTTTCTTAATTTGTGGTTGCAAATATTAATTATTTTTAATTTGTCTCAAAAAATTAAAGTTATCTTCCTTTGCACACAGAAAAGTCAACTTCTGTCTTAAATAAGAAAGCGAGGCTGTATAAAGTCCGGTGCAATGAACATATTTTTGAAATTACGTGAAATTGTATATAAAATTTGTGTTATTCATCTAGGTACTACTGCTGCTGGCTGGGTTGTATTAGTACAGAAGCTGTTCACGCGCTGAAGCTGTGTTTACAGCATGTGTTCAAAATATCCATCACAGGCATCAAAATATTCTGAGACTTGTCTCTTATTATTTTCGAAAACCTTCTGGATCTATATATCTATCTATCGTAAGCCTGAAGTATTGTCTAGAACTGCAATGCCGTTTTCTGTATAAATGTTACCGTCTTTTGTCATTTTTGCAGTGGTGCATATAGTCTAGTCTGTAGTGCTGTATTAATGGTATAAGTGGACATTCCTCGGTCTACTATATTCAGTGCATTCTTGAAATATGCGTTCCGCTGTCTGGGACGCCTGTCCACATGTACATGTAGTTGAGGTACCTATTTTGAATTTTGTAGACACGTGACTGTGGAGTCAATTGTGTCCTGTGCTAATGAGTATAATGATAACTTCTGATTCATTTGATTATCTGTATCTTATGATGGTATGTAACCGGCGCATCTGGCTGCGTGCCTGTTGCACCTTCTTTTGAAAGCTGATCTGCTCTCTAGTTTCCTGGTATTCCATAGAGAGATGGGATCCACTGCAGGACAATCCTGTGATGTTTGTAGAGTTTAGTCAATAAAGTTTGCAGATGTAGCAACTTTCGGGATTGCAGTGCCTGGAACACTGATCTTGCATTTGTCAAAAACTCTACAGGCTGTGGGCTAAGATTACTGTTCAGCAGTTTTTCTATTGCCAACTATATTGCTTGCACTGCTGCATCGTAATTGTGACAATATTTCCCTGTTGCTATATATTCCATATCCCTAGTGTTTATTTTTTGGGTACTCTATGTAGACCCCTGCTCCCCCTTTCTTTTCTATATATTGATCAAGTCACCGCACAGAGATACATGTATTATGAACACCCTATATAACACATGTTACTACAAGAATGATAAACTATTCAGAACTTGATTCTCAATTAAAAAATAAAAAAGAATGACTGTCTCTCTATTTTAATGCTTGAGATTTAAATGTCTATCGCTATGATCATAACAGGATTTTACGCTGCTTTCATTTTCATATTAGGATTATTAACTGTTTCTTCTTAATAGTAAGTAAAAGTAAAAGTAAAGTACCCCCGTCACACCAAGTGGCGTATAGGGAAATATGGTGTTAGTGACCCTATATTTAATAGACCTTCAGCACATGATTTTTGGGGTAATGTGGTCAGTATTACGCCCTTGCTGCTTTACTTTCCTAGAAAAAAATCCGGTACCCATTTAAGGCTGGGTGAACCCGGAAGCCGTCGGTTGGGATCGAACCCTACCCCTTGTCCGTGGTAGTCCAGTTCACTAACCACTGAGCTATCGCGGCTCCCTTCTTAATAGTAGGACTTTTAAATGTATCTCTTTTCATACTAAGAATTTCAACTGCTTTTATCTTCATGCTAGTATTTTAAATTATCTCTCTGGTCATTCAAGGATTTTCAAAAGGTTAACTTTTGATGCTAGAAATATAAACTCTCTCAACTCTCTTAACTCCTACATTTTAATCTCTATCTATTAATGTTAGAAATTTAAAATGCCTATCTCTCATTCTCTTTCTTCTATCTATATCTTAATGTTTAATATATATAACTGCACATCTATTTTTCTCACTTTCTCTCCCTCTTAATGTTTGACTTTTAAACTGCCTCTCTCCCTCTCCAATGATATGAATTATGTGCAATTGTCTGTGTCTCCAACTCCTCTCTCTTTTTCTACTACAATTTTGAAATTTCAACTGCATAATATTTTCCTAGTATTTTTTATACCTCTCTCTCTCTAACATTGTCTCTTCTAGACTGTACAGTGAAGTGATGAGACGGCATCATCTATTTTTTTTTTTTTGTAAATTAACTTCTTTGGACCTGGCATCTATAAAAATGTTTAGAAACTTTAAACAGTTGACTATCAGCTAAGAAATAAAATAATTCTTTGAAGAATATATATTTAAATGTTGCATAATATTTATAGGCACGGTTCGTTCTAACATATCAAACCTAAATGCAAAAAAAGTGTTTTAACGTTGAATTGTTGATGAAAATGTTAATATAAACTTATATGCTTTAGAAATTAAATGTAGTATTGCTTTATTAAAAGGGAAGTAACTCCTGCTAGATTAATAATTAAGAATTCTTTAAACGTCGATATATTGTAATTGTAAATTGTCAAAAGTTTTTTTCATATGCATATTGTTTTCCAGAAAATAATTTTCTCACAAAATGTGCAAGGTCTTTGAAAATTTCTATAAGAAATTGCATATCCTAAAGTATCAAATTAAAATAAATGTACATTTTCTTAATTTGTGGTTGCAAATATTAATTATTTTTAATTTGTCTCAAAAATTAAAGTTATCTTCCTTTGCACACAGAAAAGTCAACTTCTGTCTTAACTAAGAAAGCGAGGCTGTATAAAGTCCGGTGCAATGAACATATTTTTGAAATTACGTGAAATTGTATATAAATTTTGTGTTATTCATCTAGGTACTACTGCTGCTGGCTGGGTTGTATTAGTACAGAAGATGTTCACGCGTTGAAGCTGTGTTTACAGCATGTGTTCAAAATATCCATCACAGGCATCAAAATATTCTGAGACTTGTCTCTTATTATTTTCGAAAACCTTCTGGATCTATATATCTATCTGTCGTAAGCCTGAAGTATTGTCTAGAACTGCAATGCCGTTTTCTGTATAAATGTTACCGTCTTTTGTCATTTTTGCAGTGGTGCATATAGTCTAGTCTGTAGTGCTGTATTAATGGTATAAGTGGACATTCCTCGGTCTACTATATTCAGTGCATTCTTGAAATATGCGTTCCGCTGTCTGGGACGCCTGTCCACATGTACATGTAGTTGAGGTACCTATTTTGAATTTTGTAGACACGTGACTGTGGAGTCAATTGTGTCCTGTGCTAATGAGTATAATGATAACTTCTGATTCATTTGATTATCTGTATCTTATGATGGTATGTAACCGGCGCAACTGGCTGCGTGCCTGTTGCACCTTCTTTTGAAAGCTGATCTGCTCTCTAGTTTCCTGGTATTCCATAGAGAGATGGGATCCACTGCAGGACAATCCTGTGATGTTTGTAGAGTTTAGTCAATAAAGTTTGCAGATGTAGCAACTTTCGGGATTGCAGTGCCTGGAACACTGATCTTGCATTTGTCAAAAACTCTACAGGCTGTGGGCTAAGATTACTGTTCAGCAGTTTTTCTATTGCCAACTATATTGCTTGCACTGCTGCATCGTAATTGTGACAATATTTCCCTGTTGCTATATATTCCATATCCCTAGTGTTTATTTTTTGGGTACTCTATGTAGACCCCTGCTCCCCCTTTCTTTTCTATATATTGATCAAGTCACCGCACAGAGATACATGTATTATGAACACCCTATATAACACATGTTACTACAAGAATGATAAACTATTCAGAACTTGATTCTCAATTAAAAAATAAAAAAGAATGACTGTCTCTCTATTTTAATGCTTGAGATTTAAATGTCTATCGCTATGATCATAACAGGATTTTACGCTGCTTTCATTTTCATATTAGGATTATTAACTGTTTCTTCTTAATAGTAAGTAAAAGTAAAAGTAAAGTACCCCCGTCACACCAAGTGGCGTATAGGGAAATATGGTGTTAGTGACCCTATATTTAATAGACCTTCAGCACATGATTTTTGGGGTAATGTGGTCAGTATTACGCCCTTGCTGCTTTACTTTCCTAGAAAAAAATCCGGTACCCATTTAAGGCTGGGTGAACCCGGAAGCCGTCGGTTGGGATCGAACCCTACCCCTTGTCCGTGGTAGTCCAGTTCACTAACCACTGAGCTATCGCGGCTCCCTTCTTAATAGTAGGACTTTTAAATGTATCTCTTTTCATACTAAGAATTTCAACTGCTTTTATCTTCATGCTAGTATTTTAAATTATCTCTCTGGTCATTCAAGGATTTTCAAAAGGTTAACTTTTGATGCTAGAAATATAAACTCTCTCAACTCTCTTAACTCCTACATTTTAATCTCTATCTATTAATGTTAGAAATTTAAAATGCCTATCTCTCATTCTCTTTCTTCTATCTATATCTTAATGTTTAATATATATAACTGCACATCTATTTTTCTCACTTTCTCTCCCTCTTAATGTTTGACTTTTAAACTGCCTCTCTCCCTCTCCAATGATATGAATTATGTGCAATTGTCTGTGTCTCCAACTCCTCTCTCTTTTTCTACTACAATTTTGAAATTTAAACTGCATAATATTTTCCTAGTATTTTTTATACCTCTCTCTCTCTAACATTGTCTCTTCTAGACTGTACAGTGAAGTGATGAGACGGCATCATCTATTTTTTTTTTTTTGTAAATTAACTTCTTTGGACCTGGCATCTATAAAAATGTTTAGAAACTTTAAACAGTTGACTATCAGCTAAGAAATAAAATAATTCTTTGAAGAATATATATTTAAATGTTGCATAATATTTATAGGCACGGTTCGTTCTAACATATCAAACCTAAATGCAAAAAAGTGTTTTAACGTTGAATTGTTGATGAAATTGTTAATATAAACTTATATGCTTTAGAAATTAAATGTAGTGTTGCTTTATTAAAAGGGAAGTAACTCCTGCTAGATTAATAATTAAGAATTCTTTAAACGTCGATATATTGTAATTGTAAATTGTCAAAAGTTTTTTTCATATGCATATTGTTTTCCAGAAAATAATTTTCTCACAAAATGTGCAAGGTCTTTGAAAATTTCTATAAGAAATTGCATATCCTAAAGTATCAAATTAAAATAAATGTACATTTTCTTAATTTGTGGTTGCAAATATTAATTACTTTTAATTTCTCTCAAAAATTTAAAGTTATCTTCCTTTGCACACAGAAAAGTCAACTTCTGTCTTAAATAAGAAAGCGAGGCTGTATAAAGTCCGGTGCAATGAACATATTTTTGAAATTACGTGAAATTGTATATAAATTTTGTGTTATTCATCTAGGTACTACTGCTGCTGGCTGGGTTGTATTAGTACAGAAGATGTTCACGCGTTGAAGCTGTGTTTACAGCATGTGTTCAAAATATCCATCACAGGCATCAAAATATTCTGAGACTTGTCTCTTATTATTTTCGAAAACCTTCTGGATCTATATATCTATCTGTCGTAAGCCTGAAGTATTGTCTAGAACTGCAATGCCGTTTTCTGTATAAATGTTACCGTCTTTTGTCATTTTTGCAGTGGTGCATATAGTCTAGTCTGTAGTGCTGTATTAATGGTATAAGTGGACATTCCTCGGTCTACTATATTCAGTGCATTCTTGAAATATGCGTTCCGCTGTCTGTGACGCCTGTCCACATGTACATGTAGTTGAGGTACCTATCTTGAATTTTGTAGACACGTGACTGTGGAGTCAATTGAGTCCTGTTCTAATGAGTATAATGATAACTTCTGATTCATTTGATTATCTGTATCTTATGATGGTATGTAACCGGCGCATCTGGTTGTGTGCCTGTTGCACCTTCTTTTGAAAGCTGATCTGCTCTCTAGTTTCCTGGTATTCCATAGTGAGATGGGATCCACTGCAGGACAATCCTGTGATGTTTGTAGAGTTCAGTCAATAAAGTTTGCAGATATAGCAACTTTCCGGATTGCAGTGCCTGGAACACTGATCTTGCATCTGTCAAAAACTCTACAGGCTGTGGGCTAAGATTACTGTTCAGCAGTTTTTCTATTGCCAACTTTATTGCTTGCACTGCTGCATCGTAATTGTGACAATATTTCCCTGTTGCTATATATTCCATATCCCTAGTGTTATTTTTTGGGTACTCTATGTAGACCCCTGCTCCCCCTTTCTTTTCTATATATTGATCGAGTCACCGCACAGAGATATTATGAACACCCTATATAACACATATTACTACAAGAATGATAAACTATTTAGAACTTGATTCTCAATTAAAAAATAAAAAAGAATGACTGTCTCTCTATTTTAATGCTTGAGATTTAAATGTCTATCGCTATGATCATAACATGATTTTACGCTGCTTTCATTTTCATATTAGGATTATTAACTGTTTCTTCTTAATAGTAAGTAAAAGTAAAAGTAAAGTACCCCCGTCACACCAAGTGGCGTATAGGGAAATATGGTGTTAGTGACCCTATATTTTACAGACCTTCAGCACATGATTTTTGGGGTAATGTGGTCAGTATTACGCCCGTGCTGCTTTACTTTCCTAGAAAAAAATCCGGTACCCATTTAAGGCTGGGTGAACCCGGAAGCCGTCGGTTGGGATCGAACCCTACCCCTTGTCCGTGGTAGTCCAGTTCACTAACTACTGAGCTATCGCGGCTCCCTTCTTAATAGTAGGACTTTTAAATGTATCTCTTTTCATACTAAGAATTTCAACTGCTTTTATCTTCATGCTAGTATTTTAAATTATCTCTCTGGTCATTCAAAGATTTTCAAAAGGTTAACTTTTGATGCTAGAAATATAAACTCTCTCAACTCTCTTAACTCCTACATTTTAATCTCTATCTATTAATGTTAGAAATTTAAAATGCCTATCTCTCATTCTCTTTCTTCTATCTATATCTTAATGTTTAATATATATAACTGCACATCTATTTTTCCCACTATCTCTCCCTCTGTCTCTTAATGTTTGACTTTTAAACTGCCTCTCTCCCTCTCCAATGATATGAATTATGTGCAATTGTCTGTCTCCAACTCCTCTCTCTTTTTCTACTACAATTTTGAAATTTCAACTGCATAATATTTTCCTAGTGTTTTTTATACCTCTCTCTCTCTAACATTGTCTCTTCTAGACTGTACAGTGAAGTGATGAGACGGCATCATCTATTTTTTTTTTGTGTGTAAATTAACTTCTTTGGACCTGGCATCTATAAAAATGTTTAGAAACTTTAAACTTTAAACAGTTGACTATCAGCTAAGAAATAAAATAATTCTTTGAAGAATATATATTTAAATGTTGCATAATATTTATAGGCACGGTTCGTACTAACATATCAAATCTAAATGCAAAAAAGTGTTTTAACGTTGAATTGTTGATGAAAATGTTAATATAAACTTATATGCTTTAGAAATTAAATGTAGTATTGCTTTATTAAAAGGGAAGTAACTCCTGCTAGATTAATAATTAAGAATTCTTTAAACGTCGATATATTGTAATTGTAAATTGTCAAAAGTTTTTTTGATATGCATATTGTTTTCCAGAAAATAATTTTCTCACAAAATGTGCAAGGTCTTTGAAAATTTCTATAAGAAATTGCATATCCTAAAGTATCAAATTAAAATAAATGTACATTTTCTTAATTTGTGGTTGCAAATATTAATTATTTTTAATTTCTCTCAAAAAATTAAAGTTATCTTCCTTTGCACACAGAAAAGTCAACTTCTGTCTTAAATAAGAAAGCGAGGCTGTATAAAGTCCGGTGCAATGAACATATTTTTGAAATTACGTGAAATTGTATATAAAATTTGTGTTATTCATCTAGGTACTACTGCTGCTGGCTGGGTTGTATTAGTACAGAAGCTGTTCACGCGCTGAAGCTGTGTTTACAGCATGTGTTCAAAATATCCATCACAGGCATCAAAATATTCTGAGACTTGTCTCTTATTATTTTCGAAAACCTTCTGGATCTATATATCTATCTGTCGTAAGCCTGAAGTATTGTCTAGAACTGCAATGCCGTTTTCTGTATAAATGTTACCGTCTTTTGTCATTTTTGCAGTGGTGCATATAGTCTAGTCTGTAGTGCTGTATTAATGGTATAAGTGGACATTCCTCGGTCTACTATATTCAGTGCATTCTTGAAATATGCGTTCCGCTGTCTGTGACGCCTGTCCACATGTACATGTAGTTGAGGTACCTATCTTGAATTTTGTAGACACGTGACTGTGGAGTCAATTGTGTCCTGTTCTAATGAGTATAATGATAACTTCTGATTCATTTGATTATCTGTATCTTAAGATGGTATGTAACCGGCGAATCTGGTTGTGTGCCTGTTGCACCTTCTTTTGAAAGCTGATCTGCTCTCTAGTTCCCTTTTATTCCATAGTGAGATGGGATCCACTGCAGGACAATCCTGTGATGTTTGTAGAGTTCAGTCAATAAAGTTTGCAGATATAGCAACTTTCCGGATTGCAGTGCCTGGAACACTGATCTTGCATCTGTCAAAAACTCTACAGGCTGTGGGCTAAGATTACTGTTCAGCAGTTTTTCTATTGTCAACTTTATTGCTTGCACTGCTGCATCGTAATTGTGACAATATTTCCCTGTTGCTATATATTCCATATCCCTAGTGTTATTTTTTGGGTACTCTATGTAGACCCCTGCTCCCCCTTTCTTTTCTATATATTGATCGAGTCACCGCACAGAGATATTATGAACACCCTATATAACACATGTTACTTCAAGAATGATAAACTATTCAGAACTTGATTCTCAATTAAAAAATAAAAAAAGAATGACTGTCTCTCTATTTTAATGCTTGAGATTTAATTGTCTATCGCTATGATCATATCATAACAGGATATTACGCTGCTTTCATTTTCATATTAGGATTATTAACTGTTTCTTCTTAATAGTAAGTAAAAGTAAACGTTAAAGTACCCCCGTCACACCAAGTGGCGTATAGGGAAATATGGTGTTAGTGACCCTATATTTTACAGACCTTCAGCACATGATTTTTGGGGTAATGTGGTCAGTATTACGCCCCTGCTGCTTTACTTTCCTAGAAAAAAATCCGGTACCCATTTAAGGCTGGGTGAACCCGGAAGCCGTCGGTTGGGATCGAACCCTACCCCTTGTCCGTGGTAGTCCAGTTCACTAACCACTGAGCTATCGCGGCTCCCTTCTTAATAGTAGGACTTTTAAATGTAATTCATTTCATACTAAGAATTTCAACTGCTTTTATCTTCATGCTAGTATTTTAAATTATCTCTCTGGTCATTCAAGGATTTTCAAAAGGTTAACTTTTGATGCTAGAAATATAAACTCTCTCAACTCTCTTAACTCCTACATTTTAATCTCTATCTATTAATGTTAGAAATTTAAAATGCCTATCTCTCATTCTCTTTCTTCTATCTATATCTTAATGTTTAATATATATAACTGCACATCTATTTTTCTCACTTTCTCTCCCTCTGTCTCTTAATGTTTGACTTTTAAACTGCCTCTCTCCCTCTCCAATGATATGAATTATGTGCAATTGTCTGTCTCCAACTCCTCTCTCTTTTTCTACTACAATTTTGAAATTTCAACTGCATAATATTTTCCTAGTATTTTTTATACCTCTCTCTCTCTAACATTGTCTCTTCTAGACTGTACAGTGAAGTGATGAGACGGCATCATCTATTTTTTTTTTTTTTTTTGTAAATTAACTTCTTTGGACCTGGCATCTATAAAAATGTTTAGAAACTTTAAACAGTTGACTATCAGCTAAGAAATAAAATAATTTTTTGAAGAATATATATTTAAATGTTGCATAATATTTATAGGCACGGTTCGTTCTAACATATCAAACCTAAATGCAAAAAAAGTGTTTTAACGTTGAATTGTTGATGAAAATGTTAATATAAACTTATATGCTTTAGAAATTAAATGTAGTATTGCTTTATTAAAAGGGAAGTAACTCCTGCTAGATTAATAATTAAGAATTCTTTAAACGTCGATATATTGTAATTGTAAATTGTCAAAAGTTTTTTTCATATGCATATTGTTTTCCAGAAAATAATTTTCTCACAAAATGTGCAAGGTCTTTGAAAATTTCTATAAGAAATTGCATATCCTAAAGTATCAAATTAAAATAAATGTACATTTTCTTAATTTGTGGTTGCAAATATTAATTACTTTTAATTTCTCTCAAAAATTTAAAGTTATCTTCCTTTGCACACAGAAAAGTCAACTTCTGTCTTAAATAAGAAAGCGAGGCTGTATAAAGTCCGGTGCAATGAACATATTTTTGAAATTACGTGAAATTGTATATAAATTTTGTGTTATTCATCTAGGTACTACTGCTGCTGGCTGGGTTGTATTAGTACAGAAGATGTTCACGCGTTGAAGCTGTGTTTACAGCATGTGTTCAAAATATCCATCACAGGCATCAAAATATTCTGAGACTTGTCTCTTATTATTTTCGAAAACCTTCTGGATCTATATATCTATCTGTCGTAAGCCTGAAGTATTGTCTAGAACTGCAATGCCGTTTTCTGTATAAATGTTACCGTCTTTTGTCATTTTTGCAGTGGTGCATATAGTCTAGTCTGTAGTGCTGTATTAATGGTATAAGTGGACATTCCTCGGTCTACTATATTCAGTGCATTCTTGAAATATGCGTTCCGCTGTCTGTGACGCCTGTCCACATGTACATGTAGTTGAGGTACCTATCTTGAATTTTGTAGACACGTGACTGTGGAGTCAATTGTGTCCTGTTCTAATGAGTATAATGATAACTTCTGATTCATTTGATTATCTGTATCTTATGATGGTATGTAACCGGCGCATCTGGTTGTGTGCCTGTTGCACCTTCTTTTGAAAGCTGATCTGCTCTCTAGTTTCCTGGTATTCCATAGTGAGATGGGATCCACTGCAGGACAATCCTGTGATGTTTGTAGAGTTCAGTCAATAAAGTTTGCAGATATAGCAACTTTCCGGATTGCAGTGCCTGGAACACTGATCTTGCATCTGTCAAAAACTCTACAGGCTGTGGGCTAAGATTACTGTTCAGCAGTTTTTCTATTGCCAACTTTATTGCTTGCACTGCTGCATCGTAATTGTGACAATATTTCCCTGTTGCTATATATTCCATATCCCTAGTGTTATTTTTTGGGTACTCTATGTAGACCCCTGCTCCCCCTTTCTTTTCTATATATTGATCGAGTCACCGCACAGAGATATTATGAACACCCTATATAACACATATTACTACAAGAATGATAAACTATTTAGAACTTGATTCTCAATTAAAAAATAAAAAAGAATGACTGTCTCTCTATTTTAATGCTTGAGATTTAAATGTCTATCGCTATGATCATAACATGATTTTACGCTGCTTTCATTTTCATATTAGGATTATTAACTGTTTCTTCTTAATAGTAAGTAAAAGTAAAAGTAAAGTACCCCCGTCACACCAAGTGGCGTATAGGGAAATATGGTGTTAGTGACCCTATATTTTACAGACCTTCAGCACATGATTTTTGGGGTAATGTGGTCAGTATTACGCCCGTGCTGCTTTACTTTCCTAGAAAAAAATCCGGTACCCATTTAAGGCTGGGTGAACCCGGAAGCCGTCGGTTGGGATCGAACCCTACCCCTTGTCCGTGGTAGTCCAGTTCACTAACTACTGAGCTATCGCGGCTCCCTTCTTAATAGTAGGACTTTTAAATGTATCTCTTTTCATACTAAGAATTTCAACTGCTTTTATCTTCATGCTAGTATTTTAAATTATCTCTCTGGTCATTCAAGGATTTTCAAAAGGTTAACTTTTGATGCTAGAAATATAAACTCTCTCAACTCTCTTAACTCCTACATTTTAATCTCTATCTATTCTATCTATCTATTGACCTTTCGAGCCGTAACCGGCCCATAGGGCGTAGACCAAGATACACCTTCTCCTATATGAATTTTTGTTCTAGCAGTTTTCTTTTAAAGATATTTTATTAAATCTCGCCATCTGTCTCTGTTCTGTGCAAGCAGTTCTATCTCATTGAGGGAGCCGATTCCTGCTGCTCTTGCCTCTCTCATCAATGTTCTTCTCAGTGTCTCCCTGGGTCTTCCTCTTTTTCTTTTACCTGTTGTTTCCCATATGAGGGCTTGCTTTGCTATTCGATTATTATCTCTTCTCATCACATGTCCAACGTATGACCATCGTCTTTTCTTTATTACTGAAGATATTAGTGGTTGATTGGCGATTTCTCTAATTTCCTCGTTTGTTTTGAATTCGTTCCATTCTATACCAAGTATTTTCCTTAGACATTTATTTTCGAATGCGTTCAACTTTGTTTCTATATCTCTTGTTGTTTTCCAGCTTTCACACGCATACGTAAGGGTTGATAGTACATTTGATTTGAATAGCCTAAGTTTTGTGTTTGTGCTAATGAGTTTTGATTTCCACAACTTTTCAAGGCTTCTGAAAGACATTGCTGCTTTAGCCAGTCTGATTCTAATTTCTTTGCTCGTATCCCCTTCTCGATCAATGTGACTTCCAAGATAGATAAAGTGATCGATCTCTTCTACTGGTTTGTTTTCCATGTATATTTTGTCACTTGTTGGAATTAAACTTTTCATGACTTTAGTCTTTTCATGATTGACCTCAAGCCCAATTTTGCTGGCTATTGATGATAGTTCATTTGTGTTTTCCTGCATCGTTTTTATCTGACTGCTGATGAGAACTATGTCATCAGCAAAGTCGAGGTCCTCCAAATGGTCTCCTTGTATCCATTCGATGCCTTTATTACCAGTGCAGCATTTCTTCATTATGAAGTCCATAACAATTCCAAATAACAAGGGCGATAAAATACATCCTTGTTTAACCCCAGCTATCTATTAATGTTAGAAATTTAAAATGCCTATCTCTCATTCTCTTTCTTCTATCTATATCTTAATGTTTAATATATATAACTGCACATCTATTTTTCTCACTTTCTCTCCCTCTGTCTCTTAATGTTTGACTTTTAAACTGCCTCTCTCCCTCTCCAATGATATGAATTATGTGCAATTGTCTGTCTCCAACTCCTCTCTCTTTTTCTACTACAATTTTGAAATTTCAACTGCATAATATTTTCCTAGTATTTTTTATACCTCTCTCTCTCTAACATTGTCTCTTCTAGACTGTACAGTGAAGTGATGAGACGGCATCATCTATTTTTTTTTTTTTTTGTAAATTAACTTCTTTGGACCTGGCATCTATAAAAATGTTTAGAAACTTTAAACAGTTGACTATCAGCTAAGAAATAAAATAATTCTTTGAAGAATATATATTTAAATGTTGCATAATATTTATAGGCACGGTTCGTTCTAACATATCAAACCTAAATGCAAAAAAGTGTTTTAACGTTGAATTGTTGATGAAAATGTTAATATAAACTTATATGCTTTAGAAATTAAATGTAGTATTGCTTTATTAAAAGGGAAGTAACTCCTGCTAGATTAATAATTAAGAATTCTTTAAACGTCGATATATTGTAATTGTAAATTGTCAAAAGTTTTTTTGATATGCATATTGTTTTCCAGAAAATAATTTTCTCACAAAATGTGCAAGGTCTTTGAAAATTTCTATAAGAAATTGCATATCCTAAAGTATCAAATTAAAATAAATGTACATTTTCTTAATTTGTGGTTGCAAATATTAATTATTTTTAATTTGTCTCAAAAAATTAAAGTTATCTTCCTTTGCACACAGAAAAGTCAACTTCTGTCTTAACTAAGAAAGCGAGGCTGTATAAAGTCCGGTGCAATGAACATATTTTTGAAATTACGTGAAATTGTATATAAAATTTGTGTTATTCATCTAGGTACTACTGCTGCTGGCTGGGTTGTATTAGTACAGAAGCTGTTCACGCGCTGAAGCTGTGTTTACAGCATGTGTTCAAAATATCCATCACAGGCATCAAAATATTCTGAGACTTGTCTCTTATTATTTTCGAAAACCTTCTGGATCTATATATCTATCTGTCGTAAGCCTGAAGTATTGTCTAGAACTGCAATGCCGTTTTCTGTATAAATGTTACCGTATTTTGTCATTTTTGCAGTGGTGCATATAGTCTAGTCTGTAGTGCTGTATTAATGGTATAAGTGGACATTCCTCGGTCTACTATATTCAGTGCATTCTTGAAATATGCGTTCCGCTGTCTGGGACGCCTGTCCACATGTACATGTAGTTGAGGTACCTATCTTGAATTTTGTAGACACGTGACTGTGGAGTCAATTGTGTCCTGTTCTAATGAGTATAATGATAACTTCTGATTCATTTGATTATCTGTATCTTAAGATGGTATGTACCCGGCGCATCTGGTTGTGTGCCTGTTGCACCTTCTTTTGAAAGCTGATCTGCTCTCTAGTTTCCTGGTATTCCATAGTGAGATGGGATCCACTGCAGGACAATCCTGTGATGTTTGTAGAGTTCAGTCAATAAAGTTTGCAGATATAGCAACTTTCCGGATTGCAGTGCCTGGAACACTGATCTTGCATCTGTCAAAAACTCTACAGGCTGTGGGCTAAGATTACTGTTCAGCAGTTTTTCTATTGTCAGCTTTATTGCTTGCACTGCTGCATCGTAATTGTGACAATATTTCCCTGTTGCTATATATTCCATATCCCTAGTGTTATTTTTTGGGAACTCTATGTAGACCCCTGCTCCCCCTTTCTTTTCTATATATTGATCGAGTCACCGCACAGAGATATTATGAACACCCTATATAACACATGTTACTTCAAGAATGATAAACTATTCAGAACTTGATTCTCAATTAAAAAATAAAAAAGAATGACTGTCTCTCTATTTTAATGCTTGAGATTTAATTGTCTATCGCTATGATCATATCATAACAGGATATTACGCTGCTTTCATTTTCATATTAGGATTATTAACTGTTTCTTCTTAATAGTAAGTAAAAGTAAACGTTAAAGTACCCCCGTCACACCAAGTGGCGTATAGGGAAATATGGTGTTAGTGACCCTATATTTTACAGACCTTCAGCACATGATTTTTGGGGTAATGTGGTCAGTATTACGCCCGTGCTGCTTTACTTTCCTAGAAAAAAATCCGGTACCCATTTAAGGCTGGGTGAACCCGGAAGCCGTCGGTTGGGATCGAACCCTACCCCTTGTCCGTGGTAGTCCAGTTCACTAACCACTGAGCTATCGCGGCTCCCTTCTTAATAGTAGGACTTTTAAATGTAATTCATTTCATACTAAGAATTTCAACTGCTTTTATCTTCATGCTAGTATTTTAAATTATCTCTCTGGTCATTCAAGGATTTTCAAAAGGTTAACTTTTGATGCTAGAAATATAAACTCTCTCAACTCTCTTAACTCCTACATTTTAATCTCTATCTATTAATGTTAGAAATTTAAAATGCCTATCTCTCATTCTCTTTCTTCTATCTATATCTTAATGTTTAATATATATAACTGCACATCTATTTTTCTCACTTTCTCTCCCTCTGTCTCTTAATGTTTGACTTTTAAACTGCCTCTCTCCCTCTCCAATGATATGAATTATGTGCAATTGTCTGTCTCCAACTCCTCTCTCTTTTTCTACTACAATTTTGAAATTTCAACTGCATAATATTTTCCTAGTATTTTTTATACCTCTCTCTCTCTCTAACATTGTCTCTTCTAGACTGTACAGTGAAGTGATAAGACGGCATCATCTATTTTTTTTTTTTTTTTTTTTTTTTTTTTTGTAAATTAACTTCTTTGGACCTGGCATCTATAAAAATGTTTAGAAACTTTAAACAGTTGATTATCAGCTAAGAAATAAAATAAATCTTTGAAGAATATATATTTAAATGTTGCATAATATTTATAGGCACGGTTCGTTCTAACATATCAAACCTAAATGCAAAAAAGTGTTTTAACGTTGAATTGTTGATGAAAATGTTAATATAAACTTATATGCTTTAGAAATTAAATGTAGTATTGCTTTATTAAAAGGGAAGTAACTCCTGCTAGATTAATAATTGAGAATTCTTTAAACGTCGATATATTGTAATTGTAAATTGTCAAAAGCTTTTTTGATATGCATATTGTTTTCCAGAAAATAATTTTCTCACAAAATGTGCAAGGTCTTTGAAAATTTCTATAAGAAATTGCATATCCTAAAGTATCAAATTAAAAGAAATGTACATTTTCTTAATTTGTGGTTGCAAATATTAATTACTTTTAATTTCTCTCAAAAATGTAAAGTTATCTTCCTTTGCACACAGAAAAGTCAACTTCTGTCTTAAATAAGAAAGCGAGGCTGTATAAAGTCCGGTGCAATGAACATATTTTTGAAATTACGTGAAATTGTATATAAAATTTGTGTTATTCATCTAGGTACTACTGCTGCTGGCTGGGTTGTATTAGTACAGAAGCTGTTCACGCGCTGAAGCTGTGTTTACAGCATGTGTTCAAAATATCCATCACAGGCATCAAAATATTCTGAGACTTGTCTCTTATTATTTTCGAAAACCTTCTGGATCTATATATCTATCTGTCGTAAGCCTGAAGTATTGTCTAGAACTGCAATGCCGTTTTCTGTATAAATGTTACCGTATTTTGTCATTTTTGCAGTGGTGCATATAGTCTAGTCTGTAGTGCTGTATTAATGGTATAAGTGGACATTCCTCGGTCTACTATATTCAGTGCATTCTTGAAATATGCGTTCCGCTGTCTGGGACGCCTGTCCACATGTACATGTACATGTAGTTGAGGTACCTATCTTGAATTTTGTAGACACGTGACTGTGGAGTCAATTGTGTCCTGTTCTAATGAGTATAATGATAACTTCTGATTCATTTCTCTCTCTCTCTGCGTTCAGGACTCAATCAGAGTAAGGATTCCAGACTCTCATATGAAGTCAGCTGTCAGGCTAAGTGTGTTGATCGCCCCCACAGACAGAACATCACAATTAGAGTCTGTCAGATCCACTCTGACTGAACACCCGTTAATACGTTGCACTGTGTTCTGCGCCAGTGGCCCAGTGCATCCGATTTCAGCCAGCATTTTTTCAGGTTTGCTTTCCTTAGCCTTTGATTGTCCCCAATCTTCCTGCAAGGCAGCAGTTGATCTTTTCTGTCGGGGGATTCTGCCCTTAGATGGTCGGCCTTCCCAGGTTTACGAGCACCATCTGCCCGAGTCACTAGAGGTGACTAACACAGACATGCGACTTGTAATATGAGGAAACTGCAACAAGGAACACATTTCATGCATATAATAAGTAAGTTAAGAAGGCCATAGCAAAAAACACTGGCCTACAACTAATTGTCAGTGACACATAGAAGACAAATATTTGAATTTGCTAATTTGGATAAAATACTCATTCATATAAAATACTGATTCATTTGATTATCTGTATCTTAAGATGGTATGTACCCGGCGCATCTGGTTGTGTGCCTGTTGCACCTTCTTTTGAAAGCTGATCTGCTCTCTAGTTTCCTGGTATTCCATAGTGTGATGGGTTCCACTGCAGGACAATCCTGTGATGTTTGTAGAGTTCAGTCAATAAAGTTTGCAGATATAGCAACTTTCCGGATTGCAGTGCCTGGAACACTGATCTTGCATCTGTCAAAAACTCTACAGGCTGTGGGCTAAGATTACTGTTCAGCAGTTTTTCTATTGTCAACTTTATTGCTTGCACTGCTGCATCGTAATTGTGACAATATTTCCCTGTTGCTATATATTCCATATCCCTAGTGTTATTTTTTGGGAACTCTATGTAGACCCCTGCTCCCCCTTTCTTTTCTATATATTGATCGAGTCACCGCACAGAGATATTATGAACACCCTATATAACATATGTTACTTCAAGAATGATAAACTATTCAGAACTTGATTCTCAATTAAAAAATAAAAAAGAATGACTGTCTCTCTATTTTAATGCTTGAGATTTAATTGTCTATCGCTATGATCATATCATAACAGGATATTACGCTGCTTTCATTTTCATATTAGGATTATTAACTGTTTCTTCTTAATAGTAAGTAAAAGTAAAGTACCCCCGTCACACCAAGTGGCGTATAGGGAAATATGGTGTTAGTGACCCTATATTTTACAGACCTTCAGCACATGATTTTTGGGGTAATGTGGTCAGTATTACGCCCGTGCTGCTTTACTTTCCTAGAAAAAAATCCGGTACCCATTTAAGGCTGGGTGAACCCGGAAGCCGTCGATTGGGATCGAACCCTACCCCTTGTCCGTGGTAGTCCAGTTCACTAACCACTGAGCTATCGAGGCTCCCTTCTTAATAGTAGGACTTTTAAATGTATCTCTTTTCATACTAAGAATTTCAACTGCTTTTATCTTCATGCTAGTATTTTAAATTATCTCTCTGGTTATTCAAGGATTTTCAAAAGGTTAACTTTTGATGCTAGAAATATAAACTCTCTCAACTCTCTTAACTCCTACATTTTAATCTCTATCTATTAATGTTAGAAATTTAAAATGCCTATCTCTCATTCTCTTTCTTCTATCTATATCTTAATGTTTAATATATATAACTGCACATCTATTTTTATCTCTTTCTCTCCCTCTGTCTCTTAATGTTTGACTTTTAAACTGCCTCTCTCCCTCTCCAATGATATGAATTATGTGCAATTGTCTGTCTCCAACTCCTCTCTCTTTTTCTACTACAATTTTGAAATTTCAACTGCATAATATTTTCCTAGTATTTTTTATACCTCTCTCTCTCTAACATTGTCTCTTCTAGACTGTACAGTGAAGTGATAAGACGGCATCATCTATTTTTTTTTTTTTTTTTTTTTTTTTTTTTTTGTAAATTAACTTCTTTGGACCTGGCATCTATAAAAATGTTTAGAAACTTTAAACAGTTGATTATCAGCTAAGAAATAAAATAAATCTTTGAAGAATATATATTTAAATGTTGCATAATATTTATAGGCACGGTTCGTTCTAACATATCAAACCTAAATGCAAAAAAGTGTTTTAACGTTGAATTGTTGATGAAAATGTTAATATAAACTTATATGCTTTAGAAATTAAATGTAGTATTGCTTTATTAAAAGGGAAGTAACTCCTGCTAGATTAATAATTGAGAATTCTTTAAACGTCGATATATTGTAATTGTAAATTGTCAAAAGTTTTTTTCATATGCATATTGTTTTCCAGAAAATAATTTTCTCACAAAATGTGCAAGGTCTTTGAAAATTTCTATAAGAAATTGCATATCCTAAAGTATCAAATTAAAAGAAATGTACATTTTCTTTCAACTCCTCTCTCTTTTTCTACTACAATTTTGAAATTTCAACTGCATAATATTTTCCTAGTATTTTTTATACCTCTCTGTCTCTAACATTGTCTCTTCTAGACTGTACAGTGAAGTGATGAGACGGCATCATCTATTTTTTTTTTTAATTAACTTCTTTGGACCTGGCATCTATAAAAATGTTTAGAAACTTTAAACAGTTGATTATCAGCTAAGAAATATAATAATTCTTTGAAGAATATATATTTAAATGTTGCATAATATTTATAGGCACGGTTCGTTCTAACATATCAAACCTAATTGCAAAAAAGTGTTTTATCGTTGAATTGTTGATGAAAATGTTAATATAAACTTATATGCTTTAGAAATTAATTTTTTAAATATAATTCTTTATTTCGTTTTTAAAACAGTACATTCTATTTTACAACAATAAATTTATTTTATGTGATTTGATGATGATGAGTGATGATGATGAGTGATGATACATATATTTTCCATGTACCTAAACTAGGCACGGGGTACTATCCAGAAGAGACTATAGGTAATTAGAGTAGTAACATGTTGTGCTTTATAGAATCAAGTTGGTTACAAGGGAGAATAATGACTAGGTGAAGCTCTTTTATAGTTTTACACAGGTCTACATTGATGGCAGCCAACCCATTCTTTTCATCCTCTTATTCTTCCTCTGCGCTCTCCCGGCCGCAGTACCTATTTATTATCGACCTTTACAATAATTGTGTGATTACGGAGCATGGTTTGTAGTTTGTGCGATTGAATGTTTTATTTTCATTCATGTCATTATCAATAAATGACGAAATCTGAGTCACAAATTTGACCAGTCCCACACTCATATATAGACGTGATAGCTCAGTGGTTAGTGAACTGGACTACAAAGAACAAGAGGTCGGGTTCGATACTGATCGACGGCTTCCGGGTTCACCCAGCCTTAAATGAGTACCGAATTTGTTTCTGGGAAAGTAAAACGGCACGGGCGTAATACCGACCCCATTATCAGAAAAATCATGGGCCGAAGGTCTATAAAATGTATTGTCACTAACACCATATTCCGTATACGCCACTTGGCGTGGCGTGGCGCGGCGGTGCACTTTACTTTTTTTTTTACACTCCTATATTATTTTATGAATAAGACATTTTTGACAATAGAAACAGAAAAAAAGATTTCTTAAATGTTATGTCCGGACAACTGTTTCAACGACACCTGTGAACAGTCAACCGGGAACTGTACATGCAAGGGAACGTTCTACGGGTCAGACTGCACTCTCCAATCTCCGGACAACTGTTTGAACGAAACCTGTGAACAGTTAATAGGGGCCTGCGTCTTGTATGTCGATGATTCCCACGTTAAGAAGAGTCTGCCGACTACAACAAACCCAAGCATATGGATACCTTAATGTGTTTCTGTGCTGGACATGATTCATTTCTTGGTGTTTTTCCGTGAAGCCATGACTCATATCCTGATGTGTTTCTGTAGTAGCCATGGCTCATATCTTGATGTGCTTCTGTGCTAGCCATGGCTCAAATCTTAGCCTGTGTGTGTGTGCTGGCCGTGGCTCATATCTTGGTGTGTGTCATGTTAGTCATATCTCATATCTTGGTGTGTCCGTGTTAATCATGCCTAATTTCTTTATGTGTTTAGTCATATCTCATATTTTAGTGTGAGTAGTATATTTGGTTGTGAACCCACCTAAAAGTGCACGTACATGCACCGAAAGACAATAGATTTTGCACCAAAACCGCACGAAACTGGCACCAAATCCGTGCAAAAGTCCGATAATCGGCTTATTATCTCGGTGATCGGCTTATCTCGTGGTGTGGCGTGACGGCTTATCTCGGTGGTCGTGGTGTGCGGTTGTGCGTGACGGATTATCTCGTGGTGATCGGCTCGCCGGTTATCTCGAGCGACAGCGGATGGCGTGGCGTGACGGCTTATCTCGGTGGTCGTGGTGTGCGGTTGTGCGTGACGGCTTATCACGTGGTGATCGGCTCGCCGGTTATCTCGGGCGACAGCGGTTCTAAAAGGGGTCGGGCAACAGCGGTTCTAAAAGGGGTCTGCGCGGAGGGTAGCTCGCGGGTGGGGCGGGGACTTGGGGCGATGCGCCTTGAATGGTCGTGTGTTATCACTACCAACATCATCATGTGCCACCCTCAACAGCATCATCAACCCTTCATCATCATCACCAAGCCACACAAATTGACACATCATCATCATGTGCCACCCTCAACAGCATCATCACCCCTTCATGTCCTATCATCATCAAGCCACACCCTCAACACCATCTTGTGCCACCCTCAACACCATCATCATCCCTTCATGTCCTATCATCATCATCAACATCAAGCCACACCCTCAACACCATCATGTGCCACCCTCAACACCATCATCATCCCTTCATGTCCTATCATCATCATGTGCCACCCTCAACAGCATCAGCAAACCTTCCTATCATCATCATGTGCCTCCCTCAACACCAATCACCCCTTCCTATCATCATCATGTGCCACCCTCAACACCATTATCATGTGCCACCCTCAACACCATCATCATGTGCCACCCTCAACACCATCATGTGCCACCCTCAACACCCTCATCATCCCCTTCATGTCCTATCATCAAGCCGCACAAAGTATCAACCACCGAAAATCTCAATCTCTCTCTCTCTCTCTGTCTCTCTCTCTCTCTCTCACACACATTCATGGTAAAACAAAACAAAATTCGTTCTATATTTCTCACAGCTTTATTAATACAACAAATATACGACACATATTTGAAAATATATTACTGTCCGGTTGTTGAATGTGGGCATCCGCGGGCCCCTCGAAGCCGAAGTATCCACGGGGCGAGCAATCGATAAATGATACGGTCGTTTATGTGCTGTCTCGATGAAAAAGGCATGAGAATTCAGTTAAGTTTCGCGCCACGACACTTAAGAAGTATATAATAAATACAATATAGACCGCACGTGTTGCTAAACAAATCTTGCAACACCCGCGGGTTGTAGACGAATGGAACGTGTGAGTTTTGCTCTATAAAGTTTAAAATATCCACGTGTCTGGGAGGCAAACCGTAGGAAACGAAATACTCACATTCACCGAGTCCGTTGTAAAATAGGGCCACCCAATGCTCACCGGGTTCGTGGGCAGGGTCGGTGTTTATAACAAAGGCCGCGGTCGCCGTTGGGTCGATGCTTGGCGGTAAGTGGTTTCGTGGAATGACACTAACAAGGGAACAACGTCGAACGAAAATATCCGACATCAAAAGGTTGTAAATCTCCCTCGTGTTCATATTCTTCTTCTTTCTCTCTCAAACGGCGAAGTCTGTTAGAATCTGCCTTATCTTGGACACCTCGAGCACCGAGTCCAACTCGGCGTAGACGATAACTTGTAGGGGAGTAGTTGTGGGAGCGGCAAACTTGAGTTCTATCGACAAGGGTCCGCTTGTGGCTAGCTCAAAATGGGAGCCGTCCAGTAGGCTGGACGAGAGGTCAAAACCAAATAGACAGTATCCGTCCTTGAATTCTCTATAATCAACGTTATTCCCAGCGTCTTTACCAATCAGACCCATGGCCAGATTTGTGCCGAAGAAAGCTCTCGCGTATTGATTTCGTTCAAAGTCCATAGTTAGAGGCTTTCCCGAGATACATTTCCCGTCGACCGTCAGGTTCATATAAATCAGACCAAAGTGTTAAAAATTGAACGGGTTAGCTGTTCAAACACCATTAAATGCACTGGCTGATGAAGGTGTTGAGGGTGGCACATGATGATGGTGTTGAGGGTGGCACATGATGATGTTGTTGAGGGTGGCACATGATGATGATATATAGGGGTGATTGGTGTTGAGGGTGGCACATGATGATGATAGGAAGGTTTGCTGATGCTGTTGAGGGTGGCACATGATGATGATAGGACATGAAGGGATGATGATGGTGTTGATGATGATGATAGGACATGAAGGGATGATGATGGTGTTGAGGGTGGCACATGATGGTTTTGAGGGTGTGGCTTGATGTTGATGATGATGATAGGACATGAAGGGATGATGATGGTATTGAGGGTGGCACAAGATGGTGTTGAGGGTGTGGCTTGATGATGATAGGACATGAAGGGGTGATGATGGTGTTGAGGGTGGCACATGATGATGTTGGTAGCGATAACACACGACCATTCAAGGCGCATCGCCCCAAGTCCCCGCCCCACCCGCGAGCTACCCCCCGCGCAGACCCCTTTTAGAACCGCTGTTGCCCGACCCTGTTTAGAACCGCTGTCGCCCGAGATAACCGGCGAGCCGATCACCACGAGATAAGCCGTCACGCACAACCGCACACCACGACCACCGAGATAAGCCGTCACGCCACGCCACGAGCCGATCACCGAGATAATAAGCCGATTATATGACTTTTGCACGGATTTGGTGCCAGTTTCGTGCGGTTTTGGTGCAAAATCTATTGTCTTTCGGTGCATGTACGTGCACTTTTAGTAGGAGTTCACAGCCACCTATACTACTAGTGTGTATCTGTGTTAGTAATGTGTCATATCTTTGTGTGTGCATGTTTGGGTTAGTGATATCTAATATCTTTGTGTACATGTTTAAGTTAGTCATATCTCATATCTTTGTGTGTGCATGTCTGTGTATGTCACATCTCATATCCCTGTGTGTGCATGGCTATGTTAGTCACATCTCATATCTTTGTGTGTGCATGTCTATGTTGGTCATATCTCATATCTTTGTGTGCATGTCTATGTTAGGCATGTGTCATATCTTAGTGTGTGCATGTCTATGTAAGTCACATCTCATATCTTTATGTGCATGTTTACGTTAGTCATGTGTCATATATCTTGATGTGTGCCAGTGTTAGTCATGACTCGTATCGCTGTGTGCATGTCTGTGTTGGTCACATCTCACATCTTTGTGTGTGCATGTTTGTGTTAGTCACCTCTAGTGGCTCGGGCAGATGGTGCTCGTAAACCTGGGAGGGCTGACCATCTAAGAGCAGAATCTCCCTACAGAAAAGATCATCTGCTGCCTTGCAGGAAGATTGGGGACAATCAAAGGCTAAGGAATGTAAACCTGAATAAAATGATGGCTGAAATCGGATGCACTGGGTCACTGGCGCAGAACACAGTGCAACGTTTTAACGGGTGTTCAATCAGAGTGGATCTGGCAGACTCTAATTGTGATGTTCTGTCTGTGGGGGCGCTCAACACACTTAACCTGACAGCTGGCTTCATGTGAGAGTCTGGAATCCTTACTCTGATTGAGTCCTGATCGCAGAGAGAGAGAGAGAGAGAGAAAGAGAGAAATGTTATGTAGAACCAGTATTAACATATGGATGTGAATCATGGACAATAGGACAACAGACAAGAAAATCACTGGAGTCTGTAGAAATGTGGTTTTACAGAAGAATGTTGAGAGTACCATGGACAGCTAAGAAGAGTAATAAAGATGTTCTGAGAGAGGTCAAAGCAAAAAGAGAGCTAATTTCCAATATTAGGAAGAAACAATCATCATTTTTTGGCCATGTAATGAGAAGAGAACAACTGGAGTATATTGTAACAACTGGAAAAATTGAGGGACGAAGAGATAGAGGGAAGCAAAGAGAAAACATAACAGACAGCTTAAGAGAATGGCTTGGCAGAAGGTCAACAACAGAAATGATAAATAGCTCCCGAGATCGAAAGTTGTGGAGATATATGATCACCTACGCCAGTAGGCCCGGTACTTGATGATGATGAACATCAAAAGATGGACAAGTCAATCTATGACAACCTGCACCATCAAAGCAAGAAACAGAGTGGAATGGTGATCCATGGCAGCCAACTTTCGTTGCGGAGACGGCACTCGATGATGATGATGATGATGATGATGATGATGATGATGATGATGATGATGATGATGATGATGATGATGATGATGACGAGCGGTCATTTTCATGGCGTACTCTTTTTTTTTATTTTATCTGCCAAGAGATCTTTAACATGCGTGAGTGCATACGGGACCTCCTGTTTATTGCCATTATCCGAGAGGTCTAGACATGGAATCTTGCTACCCATGAAAGCAAAACAGTATATTAGCGAACTACAGGAAACATCAGTGTCCATAATGTGTATCATCTGTTGAGAAGGATTCAGCACTTACGGGTCTACCTTGATTGCAGCCAAATCAATTCTTTTAATTTTCTTATTCTTCTTCTGCGCTCGTCCTGCTACTGTTCCTATTTGCTATTGACCTTTACAATAAGTGGGCCTAGATGTTGTTATGTCGTTTACAACAAGATGAGATATCTAAACTTCATGGCCGATCACTTCTGTCTTCAGCGTAGCATTTTTGGATGCCGAGTTACCTCCATTCTCGAACCACTTGTTGGTCAGACTTGGGCTTTTTGCAGTAGTAACATGTGGATTATTGTTTGGAGTGTTGGCTTTCCCCGAAGATTTCAATGACTATCTTGCCACTTTTTCTTATGAGCAGTCCGCGGAGACTGTTCGTACTGAAGTGGTTCAGTTTTACTAATACGTTTTCTACATAATGCGCATGTTTCATTGGTCACAGTCATCTGTATTAATAAGGTCAACGGGCGAAAGGAGTGACCCAAAGTTTATGTCGTTTTCAGCATTGAGAACAGCGACAGTTTTAAGTAAAATTACATCAGTCATCTATTGCTAGTATAGTTGAAAACGTCACAAAACTTCGGATGATTCCTGAATTTCCCTCTCAGTCTGCAGACCTTAGTTAATAACTATGTTTGTATGGCCTTTGGCGTCTTGGCAATCGGTTGATAGCAAACAATCATGATAAGTCAATCTCTTCTTCTACCTTTCAGCTTCATGTGGAGCATAGGTGTTCAACAAACACTTTCCAAGCCATTCTGTTTCTTTCCATTCTTTTAAGATCACTCCATGTTTTCCTCATCACCTTCATCTCTGCTTCCATCTGTCTTCTCCAAGAATTCATTGGTCTTCCTCTTTGTATTTTCCCATGAGGATTCCAAAAAGGGCCTGTTGTGTAGTACTCTCAGTTGGCTTCCGTAGTGTGTGTCCTATCCAGCGCCATCGTCTTAGCTGTATCTCTTTATCCACTGGTATTTGACTGGTACATTTCCATAATTCTATGTTAGTGATTTTGTTCTGCCATTTCCATCCTTTTATTTTGCGTAAACATCCATTAACTCTTTCCGTACGTTTCGACGCACCATGCGCCATGCCGATTTCGATCATGCACGTTTAGCCGCACAGTGCGTCACTTTCAATTTGATTAGTGTAAACCTTCATCAAACCATGTTCTTTTCATATGTCTTGTATCATCTTGGTATTGGTGAAATCTACTTCCTTGTTCAATTATCTTAAAATTCATACATATTATGTTATATGTTAGATAAATATAAACATGTAGATTAATATTGAAAAACATTGACAATTTTGTCTCTGAAATCTCTACCGCTAAATTGAAAATAATCTTCCATACTGGACTACAAAGGACAAGAGGGTTCGATTCCAACTGACGGCTCCCGATTCATCCAGCCTTTAATGGGTACCGGATTTTTTTTCTGGGAAAGTAAAACGGCACGGGCGTAATACCGACCACATTACCTCAAAAATCATGTGCCGAGGGTCTGTAAAATTTATGATCACTAACACCATATTCCCTATTCGCCACTTGGCGTGACGGGTGTACTTTACTTTTTTTTCCATACACCCATGAAAGCAAGTTAATGAAAGTCTGTATCTTCATGATTGTCATTTTTGTTGTTCTCCACGTTTCACAGCCATATAATAAGACTGACTTAACAATGGAGTTGACAATTTTTATTTTAGTATTGAACCTAATTTCTTTGGACTTCCATATTTAACCGCACACAGAAAAACACCGGTGAGTGTATTATTTATTAATGTAATTTACTGTGTATTACTCTCTCTCTCTCTCTCTCTCTCTCTCTCTCTCTCTCTCTCTCTCTCTCTCTCTCTCTCTCTCTGCGATCAGGATTCAGTCAGAGTAGGATTCCAGACTCCCACATGAAGTCAGCTGTCAGGCTAAGTGTGTTGATCGCCCCCATAGACAGAACGTCACATTTAGAGTCCGCCAGATCCACTCTGACTGAACACCCGTTAATACGTTGCACTGTGTTCTGCGCCAGTGGCCCAGTGCATCCGATTTCAGCCAGCATTTTCTTCAGGTTTGCTTTCCTTAGCCTTTGATTGTCCCCAATCTTTCTGCAAGGCAGCAGATGATATTTTCTGTAGGGGGATTCTGCCCTTAGATGGTCTGCCCTCCCAGGTTTACGAGCACCATCTGCCCGAGTCACTAGAGGTGACTAACACAAACATGCACACACAAAGATATGAGATGGGAATAACACAGACATGTACACAGCGATACTAAACATGACTAACACCGACACACATCAAGATATATGACACATGACTAACATAGACATGCACATAACGAGATGAGATATGACTCACTTAGACATGCACACAAAAAGATATGACACATACCTAACATAGACATACACACAAAGATATGACACATGACAAACACAGATACACACTAAGTTATGAGATATTACTAAACTCAGACGCACATAAAGATAAAAGGCATGATTAACACGGACACACCAAGATATGAGATATGACTAACATGACTGTGTATTACGAAGAGGGGCATGTTACAATAGTATATTAATTATTAAACTGTTTATACACACATACACACACACAAGAGAGTTCAATTAGTGGTTAGCATTCTCGCTTGGTTATCACGATTATCGCTATTATTTCCAGACTAATACATTCTTCAGTCGATCGAGATAAATCAGGAATCTGTTTCGCTAAACTGAGTATGATATGCTGCTTGCATGCGTTCGCCCGATGACTAAAGTATTCTAGAGTATTTGTAGACTATAGAATTTCTCTTCATAATCCGCCCTTAAAAGGACGTTAAGTGGGTGTGTCAGCGTTGTGTGGTGGTTTGCAGTATAACTGGGATATTTGCGCCTTTCAGCCCAACACATCCGATTTCAGGACATTTTTGAGTACCGGGTTGATTTCCCTCTTCGATCCCTACTCGCTTGACCAGACCAGACAGGTGAGTCTGTTACTAGAGGCACCGCGGAGAGGTGGAGCAGTGTCTGGATGGTTCTGGTTCACCGATCTCGGCACAAGCCATCAGCTGTGGGTCGCTGACAACTTCCAGCTCTGGTGCCAGTATGATATTAACAGCGAGGAATTTCACTGACCCCTCATCTCCAAATATTTGGTGACATCTCACGATTTTCTCTTTTCTTGCATACTGGTTTCTTGTTAAAATGTTGTTTCTTCTCTCGTGGTTGAATGTTAGTGAAACTATAGATGGTTATGAGCAGTAGCTACCCACTATGGCAAGATAGACCTTCAGTTTTGGGGTAATTTTTTTTTTGTCCACTACTGCCCTGCCAATAGTCTTTTGATAACAACGCTAGTTAGTCGTCGGATTATCCACATCGCACAACTGTTCTTAACTCTTTCTCTTCCTGATTATTTTGCTGGTTTGAACTGAATTATCTTACTTAGATTTGTAAAAATTAATTGATTTCTCAAGAACCGGAGAGGGCATTACTGGGAAGCGAAGGGTAAAAGCAATTCTCCGGTGTGAGCGTTACTGGGAAGACAAAGAGTTAAGAGCTCGGATCCCCGCCACCCCAGCAAATACATTTGGCAATGTGAAACAATAAACTGGTTCACAAGTCCTCCTCACGTTCTCCTCGTAGCTCTCCTGAATTTAGACAACATCCCTCTTTACCAACATGAAGATCTGGGGATCAACAAGAAAATAACACTGATTTTGGGGAATCTTTTTGTGAGTAATAATAATGCAAACGATTTAACCATTCTTTTGTTTTAATATATAACACAAGGCAGTGGGATTGTTTTACTTCAGGGTACCCTCCCTTAGCCTTTTACTTTCCCGAGCTTACCTGCAAGGCAGCAGGGAAGCCACAGGTTGTACTGTTTACTGCATACAGTAGCAGGTAAAATTACCCGACCTGACAGGAATACAAAATACAGTATGAAAATTAACACAGCAAAAACAGAGGCTATAAGAATAAGCAAATTAGGACACCCATTAAACATTAAGATCAAAGATAAAGAAATAAAACAAGTAGAGGAATTCAAGTATTTAGGCACAATGTTCACAGAAGATTGAAAACTAGACAGAGAAATTTACATGAGAATACAAAAAGCAAATGCTGTCACATACCAGCTTTCACCATTGCTAAGACATCCAAACATTTCTATGGCAGCTAAACAACAAATGATTAATAGCATTTTCATACCAACCTTGTGCTATGAAAGTGAAACATGGACCCTTTCTAAATCACATTTAAGAAAGATCAATACATGTGAGATGCGATGCTTGAGAAAAGTAACAAACAACACAAAAAGAGGTAGAATACCAAAAGAAAACCATAAGAAAAATAGTAGGAACAAAACCCTGCCAAGAATATATAGAACAACAACTTAAATGGTTTGGCCACCTGGTCAGAATGAATCTTTATCAATCACCATCAAGGGCGTTCTTCTCGAGAATGCATGGAAAAAGACCAAGACGAAGACTCAGAAGAAGATGGATAGATGCAGTGACAGAGACATGTAACAACAAAGGAAAATCACTAATTCAGACAGTTCGAGCAGTTCAAGAACGACAAATGATATAAACCACGACACCTTTTAGGTATCATTGAAAAGAGAAAAGAAGAAGATACAAAATAATAACATGGGTCATTTATTATCACTTTTCGTAATAAAGACTGCAACCTTTTTTTTTTTTTGTTTCGTTGTATGTATGGGGTAAATTTAACGTTATATATAATATCGAGAGACAGCAGGAATCGGCTCTCTCAATGAGATCGAGATGTTTGCACAGAACAGAAACAAATGGTGAGATTTGATAAATGTTTTTTTTTTTTGTTTTTTTTTGCAAGGATTGAGACTGCTAGGAAGAAAATTTATAAAAAGTGAAAGAGTCTCTGGGTCTAAGCCCTATTCGGCGGCTACGGCTGTAAATGTCAATAGATAGCTAGATAATATCGAGATGGTGTAAAATATTATATTTTGCAATTTTTTGCTACATCTATGCAAGGTGATAAAGAAGTAGTGCCCTTTCTCGCTGTTAATACTCTCTCTCTCTCTCTCTCTCTCTCTCTGCGTTCAGGACTCAATCAGAGTAAGGATTCCAGACTCTCATATGAAGTCAGCTGTCAGGCTAAGTGTGTTGATCGCCCCCACAGACAGAACATCACAATTAGAGTCTGTCAGATCCACTCTGACTGTACACCCGTTAATACGTTGCACTGTGTTCTGCGCCAGTGGCCCAGTGCATCCGATTTCAGCCAGCATTTTATTCGGGTTTGCTTTCCCTAGTCTTTGATTGTCCCCAATCTTCCTGCAAGGCAGATGATCTTTTCTGTAGGGGGATTCTGCCCTTAGATGGTAGGCACTCCCAGGTTTACGAGCACCATCTGCCCGAGTCTCTAGAGGTGACTAACACAGACATGCACACACAAAGATGTGAGATGTGACTAACACAGACACGGACACACAAAGATGTGAGATGTGACTAACACAGACATACACACACAAAGATGGGAGATGTGACTAACACAGACATGCACACACAAAAATATGAGATGTGACTAATACAGACATGCACACAGCGATACGAGGCATGACTAACACTGACACACATCAAGATGTATGACACATGACTAACATAAACATGCACATAAAGATATGAGATATAACTGACATTGACATGCACACACAAAGATATGACACATGTCTAACATAGACATGCACACAAAGATAAGAGATATGACTAACATAGATATGCACACACAAAGATATGAGATGGGACTAACATAGCCATGCACACACAAGGATATGAGATGTGACAAACACAGACATGCACACACAAAGATATGAGATAAGACTAACATAAACATGCACACAAAGATATGAGATATCACTAACCCAGACATGCACACACAAAGATATGACATATGACTAACACTGGTACACACTAAGATATGAGATATGACTAAACACAGACACACATAAAGATATGAGACATGATTAACACGGACACACCGAGATATGAGATATGACTAACATGACACACACCAAGATATGAGCCATGGCCAGCACACACAAGCTAAGATATGAGCCATGGCTAGGACAGAAACACAGCAAGATATGAGCCATGGCTTCACTAAAAAACACCAAAAAATGAACCATGTCTAGCACAGAAACACATTAAAGTGCCCATATGCTTGGGCTTGTTGTAGTCGGCAGACTCTTCTGAACGTGGGAATCACAGGTTTCGTTAAACAGTTGTCCAGAGATTTGAGAGTGCAGTCTGACCCATAGAACGTTCTCTTGCATGTACAGATTCCCGATCGACTGTTGACAGGTGTCGTTGAAACAGTTGTCCGGACATTTGAGAGTACATATGATGTCACAGCTATCAGAACACATCTGTTCGCACTGTAGCCCAAAATTATCATCGGTACAAGTGTCATTACAGGTATAGCCAAGATTTTTACATTGTAGGCATTTTCCAGATTTTTCCTCAAATAAAGGACAGACACTGAGACAAGACCCGGAACAGTCGTGCCCATAGATCCCATGTGAACAGTAGTCGTGACAAGTACCTATGATGACATTGCAGCCTTTACTACACCCACTACACACTGCACAAAACGACCAAGAATGCTCGTCCAGACAATAGGTGTCTGTAAATGTTTGCACCTCACATACCGTCAGTGCACTGTCGGCCTGCGAAATGGTCGTTGAGAACTCAATCTTAATGTGTGCCATTGACGTTTGTGTTTTGACTACAATAGTGTTCACAGATAAATTAGGGTAGGATATATCATTATACTGGAACACTACTCCGCCACTGTCAGAGAAAGCCCTTAGAGTGGCATTCTTTACCCGAATCATAGTGCTAGCTCGATGATAGATTCGAATGATGTGAGTCTTCTGGGGCGTTGCAAAGTTCAGATACCAGTAAACAGAATTGGTCCACTTCTTCATTGTGTGTGTGTGCAGTCATTGTAATAGAGATTGGTCTTTGTTTTGCTATTAACTGCGGCCTCTGGTCCACATCCGTCTCCTGTATAACAATCATCAAATTTGTCGGTCTGGTTTGTGATCTGTTTGAGAGCCAGTTTCCGACCCCCGCCAATGTAGATGGAGCAGATATTTGCAACTATCGCCCTTTCAATCCGTAACTTGTTGATCAGACCAGCCCCAGGGCAGAAGGCATCAATCTCGTGCGGACTAACTACAAACCTTGATACATTGTTACATGAGGCAGAACCATTCAGTTTTATCGTGAAACTGTCCGGATATTTTAAGTCATTCGCATAAATCCTAAACCAGGAGGACGGCAAAGATTGATTGAGAGTTGCCTCAACTGATGTGGAATCTGTGTCCGGATTACATGAGGTGTCGTTGCCATCAAACAGGAAAGTAGGTTCAGATTTTTGGGCATATTTGCAAATAAAATCCAAATACTGACACTGGGGTCCGAAAATGTTGTGCTGACAACTACCATTGTTTGGGCATGTCCCTGTAGTTTTGTCACAAACTAAGCCATTATAGCAGTGACATTGTAACGTACAATTTGCCCCAAACCAACCGGCTGCACAAGTAAGGTCATTAGCTTCCATGGTTGTTAACGAAGCCAGCGAATAAAGACTTGATCTACAGCGATGGTTAACTAACTGTGTACACACATTTATTATCAAACCCGTGATTACATTTCAAAAAAATCCGCCATCTCACTGTGGTAACAGATAGCGTGAAATTCTCTAATAGAATGAGATGAAACGTTGGAGACAAAGAAAATCAACATTGTTTACATGGCTTGGACGCAAGAAGCGTCCATTTTGGTGCGTCCAATGAGTACAATTCATTACTGTTAATACTATAACCAACTCATCGAGCTGTCGGTGGCATATATGCCTTGTGACATCTTGTAACATAACAACAGAGTTTCTCAATTGTGTCATTCGCAGGACATCACATGCCATGCCAGTTCGTCATTAGGCTATCGCTTTCGTATTCCATTTGAAATCCACTGATGGCAGTTTGTGTGATTGTTTCTGTATCTCTTCTGACCACGTGACCTATTCAGTGTCTGTTATCGCCGTATCACTTGCCCTTGAAAGGATGTATCGTAAAATAGTGTGATAGTGTATTATAAACTCAATGCAGCAGGAGGTCGACGTCTGGGAGTGATGACCCAGGCGGGCCCATCTCTCCTAGTATGTCAAGATGCTAAAGGGGCGAAAAGCATGCTCGCCGGGGCCAGCTTCTGATGACTAGATTGCCTCCCACTGTGAAACTTTGTATAAAGAGTTTCCTATTATTTAGTGTCATAGATAAATGGAATATTAATATTCACCGTTGGTCCTGTCCGCATTATTTAGTGTCATAGATAAATGGAATATTAATATTCACCGTTGGTCCTGTCCGCATTATTTAGTGTCATAGATAAATGGAATATTAATATTCAACGTTGATCCTGTCCGCATTATTTAGTGTCATAGATAAATGGAATATTAATATTCACCGTTGGTTATGTCCGCATTATTTAGTGTCATAGATAAATGGAATATTAATATTCAACGTTGATCCTGTCCGCATAATGCCTCAGAAGTTTTTTTTTTGGTGTGGAAAAAGGTTTGGGGGGGGGGGAGGGGAGAGGGTGTGAAACCATAATGACTTGTTCGCGGCAATACTCTATTCTTTTCTTTTTATTTATCGAGACGTCACCATAGACCCAAATGAAGACACAAAGGAGGATAAACTGGATTGATGCGATAGGAGACTCATCTTCATCATGCATCTTTTACCCGATGGCTTCTATATGACAGCTACTCTTTTAAGTTTCAGCGTCCACAATGGTCAATCTCAGTTCATCCGTGATATCTTGCTCCCGTCTTCTCCAAGGTCTTTCTTTCTCTCTCTCGTCTACCTGGAACTATACCATCCATTATTATCTTCTTTCTCTAGGCTATTATGTTTCTTTACACGGCCAACAAATTCTATTTTCATTTTCAACCAATTCTTTATAATACAATTCTACAGAGGACATTAAAATACTAAGACCACATCAACAGACACAGCGGGCTGGAAAGAACAATAGTAGAAGGCATGGTTTCTGAGGGACGCATCGGGGGCAGACAAAGAAGGTGGTTTCAAGACATCAGGGAGACCTTGAACAGGACATCAGAATAAGTGGGAGATCTGACTAGAGATATAGATTCTTTCAGACGGCTTAGGGTGAATAGAACGTTCTACAAAGAACATGCGACCTGATGATTATAATAAAACATTTTAACAAGAAACCAGTATGCAAGAAAAGAGAAAAGCGCGAGATGTTACCAAATATTTGGAGATGAGGGGTCAGTGAACTTCTTCGCTGTTAATATCATACTCAGTTTAGCAAAACAGATTCCCGATTTATCTCGATCGACTGAAGAGTGTACTAGTCTGGAAATAATAACGATAATTGTGATAACCAAGCGAGAATGCTAACCACTAGTTTAACTCTCTTGTATGTGTGTGTGTGTATGTGTGTGTGTGTATGTGTGTGTGTGTGTATGTGTGTGTGTACCTTGGGCATACCAATGATGGGAAAATGTAAAACTAAAATAAACAAAAGAATAGGTATGGCAAAGAGTAATTTTAATGCCATGAAAAATATACTAACATCAAAACAAATAACACCAGGGCTAAAACTAAGAATAGCAAAATGTTACATCTTCTCAATATTCCTGTATGGTGCAGAAACATGGACATTAGACAAGAAAACAGAACAGAAAATTGAAGCCTTCGAGATGTGGATTTATAGAAGAATAGGTAGAATTGGATGGAAAGAAAAGAAAACAAACGATGAAGTTTTAAAACAACTAAAAATAAAAAGAGAACTACTAAATACAATTCAGACAAAGCAAATGAAATTTTTAGGGCACGTTAAAAGACACAACACCCTAATAAAAGTAATATTTGAAGAGACATACAAGGTAAAAGAGGCAGAGGCAGACCAAGACTAATATGGACGAGTAACATCAAAAGATGGCCAAGTCAATCTATGACAACCTGCACCATCAGAGCAAGAAACAGAGTGGAATGGCGCTCCATGGTAGCCAACCTTCGTTGCGGAGACGGCACTCGATGATGTGTGTGTGTGTGTGTGCGTGTATAAACAGTCTAATAATTAATATAATATTCTAACATGCTCCTCTTCGTAATACACAGTAAATTACATTAATAAATAATAAACTCAGTGGTGTTTTTCTGTGTGTTAAAAATTACAAATAATCAACAACTTAAAAAAAAAAAAACAGATGGTCTGAAGCAGGATCGAACACAACGTTTGGTTTCTTGTGGCCATGCGCTGTGCGGCACGCCGAGGAGTACGGGTTCGATCCTGCTTCGGACCATCTATTGTTCTTTGTTTTGTTTTTTCTTCTGTTGTTGACTATTTGTGATTTTTTCCCATGTGCTGTAAAACATACCTCTTTCCCTGAAATTATTCGCCTCCCATTTTATTATAATATTCATTTATTATTATTTGTCTCCTACCGCAATGTGGACGTTAGCCATCGACCCAGAGCCTTGCAACAATGATTTCTCCCTTTTTTCAACGTTACTTTTGACGGGCAAGGTCCCATCACTTCTGCTGCTGGAGGCGTCAGCTGACGAATCTACACACCCACAGAGAGAAGGTAAACACTAGGCTCCTACAAGCGTGTTCTGATCGTTGGGTTCGTTCTTTTAATTATTGAAAAATTTGCATTTATTTTGCCATTTTTGTTCAACCAGACTTTGGTGTAGGCACACAATATTTGCAACAGTTAATTATTTATAGTTGTAGAAATTGAATAAAAAGTAAGTAGATTGTTTGTAGACAGAAATGTCTTCTTATTTTCTACAGACAAAGTCACAAGTTCACAAGTTGGTTCATTTCACTGAGTCACTGTTCAGTTTCAGGTCCAGTTTCAGGTTGAGTGATTCTATTCTAGTTTTAAGTTTAGTTCTGGCTTGGGTGTCGGTCGTATTCAGTATTGTCTCAAATCACATGACCCTGATGATCTGGCCTTCTGCGTTTGATTTGATTAGTCATACCCATGCTTACAGTTACGCCACGGCCTTGTACTTAACCTGTACTAGTTATAAGTATTTCAATTTAATTATTATAACTAAAATTTAATACTAACTTACATTTAAAACTATTTATTATTTATTATTATTTAATCGTGAATGATTACTACTAGTACTTAGTTTGTAAATATGTTGTTAACTGAATTAATTAAATTAATTCATTTTCATTTAGTATAATTATAATAATTTATTATTTTAAATTTTTGTCAAAGTTAAATTTGTGGTTTATTTAAAAAAAACTAATCTAATTTGTAAGTATATTATTATTATTAGTCAATATTCACTAATTTCCAGGATTGATTTTTGTAAATCAGTGCCCACCCTTTAGCCAGCCTTTAGCTTTAAAGAAAAGAGATTAGATCAGATAGCCTGGCAATGGACGTGATCTTAACAGTGAATTAAATTAAATTAATAGTTGGGTCTATTTTTTAATGGGGTCATGATAATAAATTCACATAGATATAATGTATAATAGTGCCCTTAATTTTATCACAGTAGTCTACTGTCTGTTACAGTACAGCTTTCACGTTCTATGGTATTACTTTATGTCAAGATGATTATTTTTAAAAATAGGAAATGAGCATAATTAATATTGGGTTATTCCCTATATTATGTGGTACCACTGTTTTCAAGTTTTGTTGTTGCTGCTATCATCACATTCATTGACCTGCACAACCAATCTCAATCTGTAAAGTTCAGAGTAAAGTAAACCTACAGGTTGTTTATTTCATGTTGTATTATTATAATGACTTTTATTAAATATCAAAGAGTCTGTATGATGTATATAGGTCATGTGATTGTCATTGTGATATCAACCTCTTTCATATGATATTCTGATTACTTACATGTTGTTACTTTCACAGTGTGAATCTCCATGTTCTTTAAATAGAATAGAATTAAGAATCAGACTGACATGATTATTACACTTGAAAAACATTCTAAAAATAATTCATTCACTAATACAAAGTATGATAGCCAAGGGAAAATTAACCTTATTCAATCTGTCTGTTTTAACTCATTAACTATCTATCTATATAATGACCTTTCGAGCTGTGGCTGGCCCATAGGGCATAGACCCAGATACTCTTTTTTTTTTTTTTTTCTTTTTTTTTCTAAATTTTTACTTTCTAGTGGTCTCAGTTCCTCAGTTCTTGCAAAAACATTTATCAAACTCATTAACTTGTAACCAATATTCCCTCTTAACTTTCCCCCCGTGTGGCTACCGGGACTCCCATGGTGAGGGGAAAAAAAATAGAGCCACTGTTACCTGCCACACATGTCATAAGAGGTGACTAAGGAGCTTCTGAATCGTCACTTGTGCAGTTTATTAGGACGTGCACAGAGTGCCTTTGTCAATAGAATTTATCAGTGCATTTTGAGAAATGCTGTGACAAGTGGTGGAGTGGATATGGGGAATTCTTGACTGCAATAAAACTACTGTACAGCATTCAAACTTACAAACAAAGAATATCCAGCACATATTTTAAATAAAAGGTACTTTTATGCTGGGTATATAATTAAAATGTATAATAAACTACAAGCAAAAGTTTGCACTGTTTCAACAATTATATGAACATACAATTTCACAAAAATTAAAGAACTTCTTTTAACCAGCACTGCTTGTAGTACCAATTTTAAAACAAAACTAGCATAAATTGAATAATTAAATAGAATACATCATCATCATCAAGTACCGGGCCTACTGGCGTAGGTGATCATGTCTCTCCACAATTTTCTATCTCGGCAGCTATTTATCATTTCTGTTGTTGACCTTCTGCCAAGCCATTCTCTTAAGCTGTCTGTTATTTTTTCTCTTTGCTTCCCTCTATCTCTTAGTCCCTCAATTTTTCCAGTTGTTACAATATATTCAAGTTCTCTTCTCATTACATGGCCAAAAAATTGATGATTGTTTCTTCCTAATATTGGAAATTAGCTCTCTTTTTACAACAGGAGTAAGACAAGGATGTGTCCTCTCACCACTCCTCTTCATCATATATATGGACAAAATAAATCAGGAAACAACCAACAACAAGGACAAATCAAATAATAACATAGAGGTAGAAAACTCCAACATCAATGAGCTACTCTTCGCAGATGACCAATGCCTAATATATGAGGATGAAAACCTGCTACAACAGCATTTAACATCTCTAGATAAAAGCTGCACAAACTACAGTATGAAAATTAACACAGCAAAAACAGAGGCTATAAGAATAAGCAAATTGAGACACCCATTAAACATCAAGATCAAAGACAAAGAAATAAAACAAGTAGAGGAATTCAAGTATTTAGGCGCAATGTTCACAGAAGATGGAAAACTAGACAGAGAAATTGACATGAGAATACAAAAAGCAAATGCTGTCACATACCAGCTTTCACCATTGTTAAGACATCCAAACATTTCTATGCCAGCTAAACAACAAATGATAAATAGCATCTTCATACCAACTTTGTGCTATGAAAGTCAAACATGGACCCTTTCTAAATCCCATTTAAGAAAGATCAATACATGTGAGATGCGTTGCTTGAGAAAAGTAACAAACAACACAAGAAGAGATAGAATACCAAATGAAACCATAAGAAAAATGGTAGGAACAAAACCCTGCCAAGAATATATAGAACAACAACAACTTAAATGGTTCGGCCACCTGGTCAGAATGAATCCTCACCAATCACCATCAAGGGCGTTCTTCTCGAGAATGCATGGGAAAAGACCAAGAGGAAGACCCAGAAGAAGATGGATAGATGCAGTGACAGAGACATGTAACAACAAAGGAAAATCACTAATTCAGACAATTCGAGCAGCACAAGAACGACAAATGATATAAATCACGACACCTTTTAGGTATCAGTGAAAGAGAAAAAGAAGAAGAAGAAGAAGAAGCTCTCTTTTTGCTTTGACCTCTCTCAGTACCTCTTCATTACTCTTCTTAGCTGTCCATGGTATTCTCAACATTCTTCTGTAAAACCACATTTCTACAGACTCCAGTGATTTTCTTGTCTGTTGTCCTATTGTCCGTGACTCGCATCCATATGTTAAGACTGGCTCTACATAACATTTAAGAACTCTTTTTAAATAGAATACAATTGTACATAACATTTAACAGACTGACGGTGTGAACCACTTAAATTTTAAACTTCTGTAGGTTTGCAAGTGACATTTCAAAACTCAAGGCTAAGGATTAAAAAACAGACTGATAATAAATACATTAAAGCCTAATTTAAGACATATGAACAGTAAAAAACCCAGAGAATTTGAAAAATAAAAAAATTTAAAAAAACTGGGTTAGAACCATAAGCTTCTTGTGCTTGAAAATATTGGCCTATCCTTTTAAGGTACTTTGATAAACAGTTTAAAATATTGCCCAGAATCCACAAAATTTACATTCCTGTCTGACCAGTAAAGAGCCAGTGGCAAATTGATGCTTGGCTTTTAGGTTAGTTAAACTATTTTCGAATGTTTTGTGTATTAAGTATAGCTATCTTGTGCCGAACATACTGTGTAAGCCTTGGAAGCAATGCAGCAGGAGGTCGACGCCTGGGAGTCATGACCCAGGCGGGCCCACCTCCCCATGAGTGTCAAGAAGCTAAAGGGCTGAAATACTTGCTCGACGGGATCTTCTTCTGATAATCAGATTACCTCCTGCTGTGAAGCTCTGTACAAAGAGTTTCCTACTACTTCATTGGATATGTTAATTTATGTGAATCCTTCGTATCTCCAAGGTTAGAATGTTTGCCACAAATGTGAGTGTTCCAGGTTCAAGTCCCAGATAAGACTTTTTTTCTTTGAAAAATAAGTTTTCCAGTTTATGAACACTTTCTTTCGACATTATGATATAAATCTATCTTAATACTGAGTGCAATGTTAAATAAAAATGTAAAACATCAGTTTAAATATAGTATCACCACTTTCTGTCCATTGTTGACTTTTGATAGCTGGCTTCTCTAAAATTTCTTCCACTAGTAATCCAGCCTTCTGAAGGCAGAGTGTGTCAGCCATGACACAGGTTTAGGGGAAAAATCAGAACACACTTGATACAAGTACTGATCATGCGACTAGTTCATCAAGTGTAATGATATTGTTCTTACCCCTCCTTCATGAAACAACAAAAAGTCAAGTTCGCATGATCACAAGACTTAACTCTGAATAAAGAAACTGCCAATAGTGGAAATGCACAGTGGGGGAAAACCTTTAGCATACCTACCAGATTGCACCCAGTGCAAACAATGAAAAGTTATTGTTCACTAAATTCACCATATTCTTGGTTTTTGGGAATAATAACATTTTGTAAATTAAAAATGAGCTGTAACATTCTGATATGAATGGCACCAACTCCTTACGTTTCAAACCTAGGCTGTGTGCATTCAACAACTGGTAGCTGTTTACTTGTGTGTTGATCAGTGAACCATGGCTGATCAGCATCCTATTACATACACCACCTCTTGTGGGCCTGTAAAGAAGACTACACAGACTAGCCAAATATGATGAAGGAATCTGCTAAAAGAATTCCTTGATGAAGTTGAACGTGTTGGTTTGAAAGACACAGTATATTGCAGTTTGCTGTAAATGACAACTCAATGCACCTACACTGATTTAGCATCTTTTTTCTCTCTCTCTCTCTCTCTCTCTCTCTCTCTCTCTCTCTCTCTGCGATCAGGACTCAATCAGAGTAGGATTCCAGACCCTCACACGAAGTCAGCTGTCAGGTTTAGTGTGTTGATCGCCTTCACAGACAGAACATCACAATTAGAGTCTGCCAGATCCATTCTGACCGAACACCCGTTAATACGTTGCACTGTGTTCTGCGCCAGTGGCCCAGTGCATCCAATTTCAGCCAGCATTTTATTCAGGTTTGCTTTCCTTAGCCTTTGATTGTCCCCAATCTTCCTGCAAGGCAGCAGATTGTCTTTTCTGTAGGGGGATTCTGCCCTTAGATGGTCGGCCCTCCCAGGTTTACGAGCACCATCTGCCCGAGTCACTAGAGGTGACTAACACAGACATGCACACACAAAGATATTAGATGTGACTAACACAGACATGCACACAGCGAAACGAGGCATGACTAACACTGACACACATCAAGATATATGACACATGACTAAAATAAACATGCACATAAAGATATGAGATATGACTGACATAGACATGCACACAAAGATATGAGATGTGACTAACACAGACATGCACACACATGCATCTTTTTAATGATGGATAATGAAGAGTTGTAGTTGCCCAGTTATTGAGTGATTTGCGGGTCATCATCATTGCACTCCGAACATGTCCATAGGTGCTCAGATCCCCTCCTCAGCAATTCCCTCAGTGTCCAGCGACTGACGACTCCAGTTCTATGTTGGTTGATAAGTCTTCTTACACGGCCACCAAGTTTCTCATTTTTGACTGTGCCCATCTTAACTCCCATTTCCATTATCCGAAGAAGTGACGTGGATCTGTGTTTGTCGAAGTCCTGTGCTCTTCCCACATCTCGGAGGGCATTGATGATGTCCACCTGATCCATTGGTTGCCCGTCCTCAATGACAGCACAGCTAGCCAACCTGTCCGCTCTTTCATTTCCCTGTACTCCCGCATGTCCAGGGACATAGACATAGGCGACCTAACATATTTTGGATTTCTGCAACGACTCTACCCATTGCAGGCATACAGAGCACTTTCCACTTTTTTTATTATGCTCATCGAATCGCTCAGTATACATGCGTGGGATAGTCTTGTGACTCTAACCATTTGAATGCCTTGGTCACTGTCATCACCTCCATTGTCATGCTACTCGTGGTCATGACGTATGCACCACTGTCTTCTGCCTGCCGAGCGGGCTGTAAATGCCCATGCACTTCTTTGGTGTCGTCTTACAGATCCATCTGTATAGATGACTACATCTTTCTCATTGGTGTTATCGCAGATGAGACCGTTGATCTCAGCATTAACCACGACCGGGTTCTGTTCCCTACTTTTCCTGTCGAGTGTGACAATACACGAGAAATTCCCCTTGAATGATGTAGGCACCGGTATCCACTCCTCACCAATGCTGATATTAGTAAGCCCACAGACCTGTTTGATGACATCTTCTGCTTGGCCCACCCATGCTTTGCCTCTTTTTAGCCTGGCACCTTTCCCTGTGTTGAGAAGAGTAAGTAGCCTCTGCTCAATGTTGGCAGCTGCTATGACCTTTGAGGCGGCTAATCCTTTGCGGGATTTTGTTATCACATGGTCGACGTGGTCCCAAAAATACAGGCTGCAATCAAACTTAACTCCGAGGTATGTCATCAACTTGTCCCTGGTCACCTCATCAGCTCCCATTCGTACTGCCAGTGTGGTCGTATTAATGATATAATTATTAAGGGAGAACCATGAAACTGATGCTTAATTAGGATTAACCAAGGCACCTGAAACCCCACACCAGGAAGAAATGCGATCGAGTTCGTCTCACTTTGTGGAGGCGATTCCCATCTGTCTCTTCCCTGTCGATATACCAGAATATCATCAGCAAAAGTCATAGTTCTTCACCTCCCATCCAGCTGTTGCTCCGTGATCGTTATTGTGTACACATTACATAGAACTGGTGACAATGGTGAGCCTTGTGGCAGCCCTGGACAAGTGGATGTTGGCTCGGAAGACCAACTTCCACATCTGAGTATCACCTTCCTCTGAAACAGTGCCACAGCGATCCATCTAATGAGGAAGGGGTGCACCGCCAGGAGTTGTCCAGTGAGTGCAGAAGAAGAAAAAGCTTACTTGTGAGATTGTCTAAGAGCTGGTATCTTCATCAAGTGCCATGCCGGTTGGTGTAGGTGATCATGTCTCTCCACAACTTTTGATTTCAACAATTATTTATCGCTTCTGTTGTTGACCTTCTGCCATGCCATTCTCTTAAGCGTCTGGTCTCTTCTCTCTTTGCTTCCCTCTTATCTCTTTTTCCCTCAATTTTCCCATTTGTCACAGTATATTCCAGCTGTTCTCTTCTCATTGCATGGCACAAAAATTAAGGTTGTTTTTACATTTTTTAATAACAATTTATAGGAAGTATAGAAATATCCTTTTTTTTTCCTTTTCAACTTTATGTGGAGCATATGTCTTCAACAAACACTTTCCAAATTGTCTTGTTTAATGCCATTGTCTTAAGATTACTGCATGTTTTCTCTATATCTTTTTCATCTGTTTCCACCTGTCTTTTCTTCTGGTATATTTTGGCTCACCCCTTTATCTCATGCCCTGGGATTTCAAAGATTGGCATGTCATGTAATACTCCCAGATAGTTTCATAGTGTGGGACACTATTCTCTTTGTTACATATTATTTTCCACTGGTATTTTTCCCATAGTTATTTATTAGTAATTTTGTCATGCATGTCCATCCTTTTGTAGATTTCCATTAATTAAAGTCTGTATTTTTGTGACTTATTTTTATTGTTGTCCATATATTGCAGTCATAAAATAGGATGATTTAACATTGAAGTTAACAATTTGTATTTAACCTAATTTCTTTAGATATACATATGTTACATAGTGCAGTAAAAAATTCTTCTTGTATTTTTTTAATCCTTATTTTAGTATCTTTCTCTATTTCTCTTTTTTCTGTAATCTTGCCTAGATATGTATGGGATTCTAAATCTTTAAAAGTTATATCTCTCAGTGCATTGCCAGGACCCAAAAAGAAAATAAATATTAGTCTCCCTGTACCCTACCGCGCATGTCATAAAAGTCTATAAAAAATGGGTAGGCATGGTACTAGTTATAAAAGTAAAGTAAAGTAAAGAGCCCCATCATGCCAAGTGGCGTATAGGGAATATGGTTTTAGTGACCATAATTTTTACAGACCTCCAGCACATGATTTTTGGGGTAATGTGGTCGGTATCATGCCCGTGCTGCTCTACTTTCCCAGAAAAAATCTGGTACCCATTTAAGGCTGGGTGAACCTGGAAACTATAAATCAAGATCGAACCAGACCTCTTGTCCTTTGTAGTCCAGTTCACTTTGCACTGAGCTATCACGGCTCCCTGGTATTAGTTATACTATATAGTAAAATATTTTAAAAAAGCTGCAAAATAAACATGATGTTTTTTTTCCTTAATATTTTTCATTACCAATGGCTTGTTTATAATGGACTGTGGTTGGTCGGCATCATGCCAGGTCACATCACTTTCCCTAATAAGATCAGCAGTTCTAATTTCCATTTTTTTAATGTTTGGCTAAATGCCAAAGCTGTGTTGACTGGAAAAAGATATGCAGCATTTGTGGGCATTTTAACCTGGGTCTTCAGGCCAGCAGTTAAGTGCACCAACTACTATGTCACCACAGCCTCTATCTCAAATGTTTGGTGTTTTAATATTGCAATAAAAAGTAAAGTAAAGGTTCCTTCTATGCCTTGCTAGGCATATGGAGAATATGGTGTTAGTGACCCTATTTTTCTCTGACCACGGCACATTTTGGGTGATTTGATTAATATTGCGACAGGCCACCTTTGCTTCCCAGAAAAATATCTGGTACCCCTTTTTGATGGCTGGGTGAACCACAGAGGGAAAAAAAATTCCGCTACTTCTGGGAATCAAACCCAGACTGTTCTAATCAATAAGCTAGCACACTAACCATTCAGCAACTGAGGCTCCACTATTGCAATACAAGGTCAAATTATTTAAAGTTTTGAGATGTATGGCCAGTGCTTGTTCTCACAGATTCATTGTTATCATTACAGTATGTCAATGTGATTTCCATTTGTTGACCAAAATTGACTGCTAGATGTAATTTTTTTTATACCTCTCATAAAATTTATTCTAATTTAAAAGCTTTGAAATATTTAAACAAATCATGCTATTTTGTTTCCTTTGCTGTAAACATCTTTAATCATTGAGTTGCTATAGTTGATAACAAAGCTAAACAAAACACCTGAACTGAGATAAGACTAACATATTATATTATTGTTGTTGTATTGTAGATATATTAGCCTATCCCACTGATACATTTAGGTAAGTGAATATTTTTTTCCGTTAACTTAGCCTAGTGGAATTTTTTTTTTTAATTAATCTTTTAGATACTGTATACAAATATTTTCTATCTTTTAATATTAGCACAATTCTATACTTAATTTTTACCATGTACCCTTTGTCATTCTATCATCAATAAAATGTGTAAATATAACTTAGCTTTAGGAGTAAATACAAATAAAGAAGTTAAAATAAGGCATTATTGGCAAGTTCAATTCTCAAGTTAATATGAGTAAATTATTTGACTTTTCTAACATTTTATATCCTGGCAGTCAATTCTTAAATTAACCCCAGCTGTCTGTCATCTTTGTCACATGACTAATAGCATGATGGAAGTGAGTCATGTGACTGATAACAATGTTGTAACTTTATATATCTTGGTCAACATGTCATGGCCTTGGGTGAAATCTTCTGGCTTGAGAAGAGTGGGTGAAGGTTGGGGTTAATCTAGTGCTGTTCAAATATTGCACTTATTGACCACATAGGCACATTTTTTGTTTGCTTGTATTAACATTGTTTTTAACTTCTGTTTTAATCATGTAAAAACGTATGTGGTGGCTTATTCATTATAAGAGATACTGGTTTAAAGTGATATGTTTTTATTTTGACAGTTGTAGAGAATTTAAAGAAGTGAGCCATTTGTCTGTCTGTCTGTCCTGTCTCTGTATCTGTCTGCCTTTCTCTCTCATCCACCTAAAAGAGAAGAAAAAATATTTTTTAAAGCTACTTTTAGTAAAAGTAAAGTAAAGTACCCCCCGTCACGCCAAGTGGCGGCGTATAGGGAAATATGGTGTTAGTGACCCTATATTTTACAGACCTTCAGCACATGATTTTTGGGTAATGTGGTCGGTATTACGCCCGTGCTGCTTTACTTTCCCAGAAAAAATCCGGTACCCATTTAAGGCTGGGTGAACCCGGAGCCGTCGGTTGGGATCGAACCCTACCTCTTGTCCGTAGTAGTCCAGTTCACTAACCACTGAGCTATCGCGGCTCCCACTAATTTTTAGGGAATTAGTAAAACCCAGGTGTCCTCGCCAGGGTACGAACCCCGGCTGTTGCCGTGGTAAGCCAACCGCCTATCGATTGCGCTAACCGGACACCCAAAGCTACTTTTAGCATAGAATAAATTGCTGATAGTGTAAATGCTGCTCATGAAGCAGTTTGATGCATGAGAGAAAGCTGGATGGTCTCTTGGAGTAATCTATTTTTTAACATTAGAGAGTGCTTTCATATGTTTAAAAAAAAAATATCTAAATTATATTTGGAAATTCCAATAGAACAAGAGGAAAATTAAATTCAAAAAGTTCTTTCAGTGCTTCAGCTCCTAAGATTATAACCTACAGAAACAAACCTGAATGACAAACTATGGGGAATTCGTGATCTCAAACGCACCATTTTTTTGGTAATCCATGCTGGTTTAAATGTCTATAAATGTGTAGCAGTAGTTGATCACTGGAGAATATGTGCTTCAGCATGCATTTGGAAGCTGGAGATGAACAGATAAAGAAACAGTTAGACTAATAAATTCATATACCTATCTGGGAAAAAAAATTCACAGTATTTTTATCAAATAAAATCAGCACCCAGGAAGTACACAGTAGGTGCAACTAAGAGGAAATTTATTTAAAATTAAAAAAAAAAAAAAAAGTAAAAGTTCTTTGATAGGCGGATGGAAAATATGGTTTTAGTGAAAATTTTTCCATGACCAGTGGCACATTTTTTTGGGGGGTGGTTGTGATTGGTGTCATAACACACAGTTGTTTGTTTTTATCTCAAAGTGGCATTTTAGTTACTGTCTTGGAAATTTTACATTGTTTATGGATGAGGATGCCCTGAGACTAGTACATTCCATTCGTTCTTAAAATTGATATTTTATGGAAATGGTTTCAATATATGATGCCACACACACAAAAGGTAAGATTTCTAGCTAAAGGAAATATAGGAAATATTTATGTTTGATTGATGTTTTAGTAGCTAATTCTTATAACAAAAAGGTAAATGATTGGCAAATTTCCAGGATGCAATATTCAAATTTTAATCACCAAAGTTTTTAAGGTACAGATTTTATTAATCACTTTGAATGTATAGCAGAAGAAACATGTGCATTGTATCTTCCTGAAAAGGAAAAGACACAAATGAGTAAATGAACTAAAGTATCAGTGGCAAACAGCTGTGAACAGGTCACTCTTAAAGAAAAATCTCTGATACCCATTTTCAGAGGCTGGACGAACTGTCAGTCCAAAATAAATTTGCTGCTTCTGGGATTTGAACCTGGAGACTTCTGATTGGTAGCAAATACACTAACAACTCAGCCACCATGTCTTTTGGATACACATAGTGATAACAGGTTGATACTAAAATTAGATGAAAGAAGAGTACCAGAGACCATTACTAGAGCTGTGACAGGCAGTAGATTATGGTGAAAAGAGGAAGATCAAATAAAACCTAGTGAACAGAAGGTGTACTGTGTGGATCAGATCTTAAACACTTTTCAGAAACCAGACACTGTTGAGGGATTTATGTAAAATAAAACACACCCTGAGCTATCAAATGTATGTTAATGAATTCATTCAGAAAGATATGTGCAAAGAGGGCACTCAACAATACAATCTACATTACAACATTGTGCTATAAATGCCAGACCTAGACCCTGGATGCACAAACAATAAGAAAAATAACCACAACTGATATGAAATGTGTTAGATGAATGACAGAAAACAGCTGAGAGATAACATCAGAAATGAAGAACTGAAAAAAAGCTAGAAATAATTCATGCTATAGAATGAAAAGAAACAACCTAAAATGGTTTGGCCATGTGATAAGCAGAATGATCAAAACACATCACAACGAGCCTTCAATAAACATTGCAAGACCAGATCCAAGGGCCAACCATGAAAAAGATGGATTGATGGAATATTAGAAACACCAGGAAACATAACAGCAGGAGAGGCCAACAGAATAGCTAAAGACCGCAAATTATATCTCCCTCGATGCTGAAAGGCAGATGAGGAAGGAAAGAAGAAGAAGAAGAATCAGAGCAAAAATGATCTATTTATAAAATAAGAGAAAAAAAATCTCTTTATGTAATCACAGCAAAAAATTATTATTTTTTTTTTGGTAAGAAGAACAAAAAATTATATCTTCCCTCAAATCTAACAAGCAAATGAGGAAGGAAAAAAATAAAATATATGTCAAGTATTATATATAAAGTTTGCCTTATATTAAAAATTAATCTTAGGCAATAAATAGCCTTCTAGATGAACTGGTTTAAATGTGTTTTTTGTTTTTGTTTTTAGAAAACAATTAGGTTAAAGGACAAATTATTTGCTGATGTGATGTTATCAATTTGCTTGACACTTTGATATTAATTATGATGATGTGTCTCTCTATTTATTCATGATTAATTGGAGGGACTGAAAACAAAATTTAGGTTATGTATATCAACACAAGTTTCAAATACACCAACAAAGAAAAAAAAATTTTTTTAGGATTTTTAAAATAATGACTGACTTATATTCTGATAGTGCCCTATTTTGTACATTTTAAAAAATGTATCGTGTGAGTGATTTTGACTGAATTTTTAACATACTAGACAAGGTCAACTACCCTGATAAATATATTCTAGGTCACAGGATAGAAAGAAAGTCGGTCGGCGAAGGTGATTAAAAATCTGATATCAGTAAGGGAATGTCCTTGATAATGTGAACAGCTGAGTAGCACTTGACTGAACTAGATATGTTACTCAAAGATATAAATATGAAGCACAGCAGCATTGAAGTGAGAATTTTAAATTTGATTGAAAGGTTTGCTTTGATGATTTTAGATCTTAGAGTCTGGTAATATTTATTTATTTATATTTTTTATTGAAATATTTTTATTCTGAAACTGTTCTATGAACTTTTTAAATAATAAAGATAGTGACCCAAACCACAAACCATGTACAGTATATTCACATCTTGATATTTATTTGCTTTATCAGAAATGATTGATGATTCTTGGTAACATTTTTGTCTCTATATTTGTTAAAATAGGACATAGTATTTTATTTATGGTGAATTGATTAATCTGATTTTTCTTAGAAAGGTCTTTACAGTTTCATTTTTGGTGAGGAGAATATTTTTTTTAATTGTTTTTTTGTTAAATTGGATTATTCCAATTTCATTTCATATTTTTATTGTGTCACATTTCTCTAATGAAATTCTAATTTCATTTTATATTTTTATTGTGTTGAATTTCTCTAATGAAATTTCAATTTAATTTTATGTTTTTACTGCATCACATTTCTCTAATGAAATTCCACTTTCATTATATATTTTTTTATTGAGTCACATTTCTTTGTAGTTGTTGAAATCCCCACACTTCTACTGAAATTTCTTAAATTTTATGGTCGATATAGTCTGTGTAGCAGTGAACTCTGCAATATATGCCATTTTGGCACGCAAGGTTTCTGTTTTTGAGATTGTAGTTCTGCCCTATGTGCCGTCTTCGGCTCGAAAGGACAATAGATAGATAGACAGATAGTCTGTGTATATGTTTCATCCTGTGTTGTTTAGGTATTGGTTATTGATCCAAGAGTTTGAGGAGCCCATTTTCAACAAAATGTCATCATCTATTGACAAAAATTTGTTGTTTCTAATTTGTTCTATGGTCCAGTAACAAAGAAGAACAAATATCTCAAATCATCACTTTCATTCAACTCACAGTTGTTTGTCACTGATACTTTAGTTGATTTTTATTTCCAGGAAAGTAACAAACATAATACTTCTTCTATTTTACATTTAAAGTGATTAGAAGATACCTTACAATTTATAAACTATTGTGCTTAAATATTGAGTATTGCATCCAAGAAACACAGATTTTCCATTCTTTAATCATTTTGTTGCATGTATTAATGTGCTAAAATATCATTCATATGTCAATATTGACTTTAACTAAAATTTGATGTCTTGTGTGTGGTGTCACAAAGTGAACCCTAACTAAAATTTGATGTCTTGTGTGTGTGTCACAAAGTGAACCCTAACTAAAATTTGATGTCTTGTGTGTGGTGTCACAAAGTGTGCATAAAATATCATTTTTAAGAATAAGTGGAATGTACTGGGCTCAGAACATCTACACCCAAAAATGCAGCGAAGCTATTTTCCGAGATTATAACTAAAATAACACTTTGAGATGATAAAAAAGAGCAGTGAGCTGTATCTTCACATGTAAAACTTTAGAAATAAACCTAAAGATAAGTTTAGGGGTCATTCTCCAAGATTGTTTGTCAGTGTTCTTCTCATTGTCACTTTTACAACTCTTTTAAACATTGTTGATATTCTGCTGTAGTGGCATTTGGTGGGTGGTGATGGTTTGGTACTGGGGGATCTGTTACATGAACAACAACATTAATATGCTGTGTCAACTGACTGGTGCCTTAACAATGTAGATGACTGGATCCAAATCTTCACACTTAATTGTGTAGTCATAGTCTCTTGAGGCATACTGGATGTTATTCAGTTATTAATTATGATAATTATTGATGATAGAATTGAATTCACACTGTCATAGACGTAGTGTGTCAGTCACAGTACAAGTTTTGGGAAAAAATCAGGGCACATACAAACGAGTACTGACCATGTGACCAGCTTATATGTCATGATGATGTTCTTACTCTTCTACTATGAAACAGGACAAAGGTTCAAGTTCATATGATCACAAGATTTGAATACTTAAGAAGATGACGATAGAATTCTATCTATCTATTGACCTTTTGAGCCGTAGCCGGCCCATAGGGCGTAGACTACACCTTCTCCTATCTGAATTTTTGTTCTAGCAGTTTTCTTTTAAAGATATTTTATCAAATCTCGCTATCTGTCTCTGTTCTGTGCAAGCAGCTCTATCTCATTGAGGGAGCCGATTCTTGCTGCTAGAATTACACTCAAATATATATTTCTTGGCCATGTAATGAGAAGATCCGGCGAGGACACCTGGGTTTTACTAATTCCCTAAAATTAGTAGGAGCCGCGATAGCTCAGTGGTTAGTGAACTGGACTACTACGGACAAGGGGTAGGGTTCGATCCCAACCGACGGCTCCGGGTTCACCCAGCCTTAAATGGGTACCGGATTTTTTCTGGGAAAGTAAAAGCAGCACGGGCGTAATACCGACCACATTACCCCAAAAATCATGTGCTGAAGGTCTGTAAAATATAGGGTCACTAACACCATATTTCCCTATACGCCACTTGGCGTGACGGGGGGTACTTTACTTTTTTTTTTTTATGTAATGAGAAGGTAACAGCTGGAATATATTGTAACAACTGGGAAAATTGAGGGATGAAGAGATAAGAGGGAAGCAATGAGAAAAGATACCAGGCAGCTTATGAGAATGAATTGGCAGAAGGTCAACAATAGAAATGATAAATAACTGTCAAGATCAAAAGTTGTGGAGAGACATGATCACCTATGCCAGCAGGCACGATACTTGATGATGATGATGATATATTTATTGATGTGTTGCTTAAAAAATACTTGAATTTTTGTCTCTGTATGTTCTTTTTTCAGTAAATTTCAGGACAACACTGCTGGAAGTGAGAAGTTTCACAAGAAATTATAGAAAAGTGTCCCCCATCATCCATTTTCTTTAACTACATTTCTGATCAGTACATAGTAAGAAGTAGAAAAAAAAAGAGAAAAAGAAAACTATGGCTATAGCTAATCTTCTAGATCTGCTTAGTGTTGATAACACAACAGTGGCACCCTATATGTCTACAAATATGACTTCATCAGCTGCCAACACAACATCTATACCAGAACCTGTCAAGCCATACCCAGAATATGTTGGCTACATTGCAGCTCTGGTAGCAGTTGTTATGTATGGCAGTAACTTTGTTCCAATTAAGAAATTTTATACTGGGGATGGTAAGTACTATTTATGGAGTCATTTTATGTGTTATTGTAAAAATATTTTTCTGCAAATTTTTGTTCCATATTTTTTTTTTAGTTGGCCTTTTTTTTAATTGTTTAAAACTACTTTAATTATTTTTATGTTATCCTTTAATATATATATATATATATTTAAAAAACCTATCAGTTTCCATATTTTTTTCTTTTGGTTAAATCTTAATTTCTCAAAAGTAATGTTTTTTCTTTCTTTGTACAATTTCATGTGATACATCTCCTTTTTTGTTACAAAACTCCACGAAGAAATCATAATATCCAGCCTTTACAATTAATAGCAATGCAATTATAAATGGTTACATAAATATGGAAACAATTTTTAATTTTATTGACCATGTTTATACTATTGCATGAAATGGAAAGAGTAAGGCTAGTGAATGTGTTTTATTGTCTGCAATAAATTTAAGTTTATAACTTTTAGAACTGTTTGATTTAATTATAATTTAACTGTCCTTCACCATTTTTTTTAACTTCAACCATTAATTGCTTGAGTTTGTAATTCACTTTTGACTTTTGTATATTTTCATTTTTCACTAGGAATGTTCTTTCAATGGATTCTGTGTTGTGGAATCTTCTTGGTTGGCATAGTTATACAGCTGTTTCGACAGTCAGAGTTCTACCCACTAGTGATGGTTGGTGGTTTTATATGGACAACAGGTAGTCATTATCATGTTTTCTTTGTTAGAAAATCTATTTTCAGTGTAGCTTAGGGTATTTTATTATTGAAAGTTAATTAATAAAAAAGGAAAGTTAATTAATATGAATAATTTAAATTTTAGTACATTTTACTATTTGTGGGATTCACATACTTAATTTGTTATTTGTGATTGCAGCAGCATTGCTTTAATATACAATTTTCAGGACTTTGCATAAGCTTTTCATTAATCATCCCGCTGGAGATTTATAAAATAGTTTTTTTTATTGGCTATTTGCTTTTATTTATTCAAAACCTTTTTTTGATATTAATATTTCTTAGATCTTCATTATTAATCTTTTGGTTTCCTTTGAATAACAGTTGACCATTCTGTTTGGTCCTGTCTTGTGTGAGTCTTTCCAGTAGCTGCTCATGCTCTCTATGTACCATTTATCTCTTTCTAACTCTCCACTTTTCTGTTTTTCTCTTTTCTTATTTCTAGAACAAGTTTTATCATTCTTGAAAGAAATGAAACTACATTGCTATCTAGACTGTGAGAACTCAGGGGAGGGGTTGTTAAAATTGACATGTAAAAAAGCCATATCAGGCAGCATATAGGGAATATGGTGTTAGTGCCATATTTTTTTTATAGACCTTCATCACATTAATTTTAAGGTATTGTAGTCAGTATTACACCTGTGCCACTCACTTTCCCAGAAAAAAAAATCCGGTACCCATGTAAGGCTGGGTGAACCTGGAAACCATCGATCAGGGTAAAATCCAATTTTTTGGTCCTTAGTAGTCCAGTTCAGTAACCTTTGAGCTATTATGGCTCCTGAAGATTGACAATGCCAGAGCAAGCAATATTCAGGATGAATGAAAGGAATCATCACCCGACTCTGGACTAGCACAATTAGTCACTGCATGCTGGTGAACATTTTTAGAAGAAGATGGAGCAACAATGACTGTATTTGGTGTGAAGTGATGATGATCTTAACACAACATTATATAACAAGTTTTATCATGCAATGTTTTGAATTGGATTTCTTCAAACTTGTTCCTCCAGGGCTGTCATATTCTCTTCATTTATTTCTATGTTGAAATTAATTTTTTCCCTTCATAATGTTTCACCTTATTTGACTGCTAAGGTTTAATATCAGAACATCTGATATGTTGATATATATCAATATATATATCAACATTATATTTCAACTGAAATGTTCGTTCGTTCGTTCGCTTTCGTCAGCTTTGACCTCTGACGAAGTCCCACCCACTCAATTTTGTGGGACTGAATTTTGCGTGTAAAGTCTGTTTTATCCCATTACAGGATGCCCCTCGCCATGCAGGCAGATTTACTCCGACTTCAGAGGTACTAATTTTTAGGGAATTAGTAAAACCCAGGTGTCCTCGCCAGGGTACGAACCCCGGATGTTGCCGTGGTAAGCCAACCGCCTATCGATTGCGCTAACCGGACACCCCAACTGAAATGTAATTTTACAGGTTATTTCCAGTAAAAACTGGTCAGTTCATATTCCAACCCTTAAATGTTTACAAAACTTTATGTTTACTGACAAAAGCAGTAAACACTTCCACAACTTTATGTTTACTGACATGAGCGGTAAACACTTCCACAGCTTTATGTTTACTGACATGAGTGGTAAACACTTCCACAGCTTTATGTTTACTGACGTGAGCGGTAATCACTTCCATTGTTTAATGTAATGAATGTTTATTGCAGGAAACCTGTGTGTTGTTCCTATCTTCAAAACTATCGGAATGGGCCTTGGCATGAGCACATGGAGCACATTTGGTCTGATCATGGGATGGGCAGCAGGAAGGTATGCTCTGTCATGTTAGAGTTCATAAGTTCACAACATTTTTTGGGGACAATCAATCAAAACCCTTTAGATCCCTTATTGGAGCATAAACCTCAGACAAGGTTTCTCCAACCATTCCTATTCTTGGACATGTTCTCTACTTCTCTTCAGTCTAAGCCAGTGTTCTTGAGAACTTCAATGATTTCTCTTCTACAGGCTCAATGTATTTTCTGGGCCTTCCTGGCTATCTCTTTATTTGGGGACAACGGCAATAGAAAAAATGTTTTTCATGTTAAGGACCTTAAATTTTAAATTTAAAAGCGGTAACTGAAAATCAAATAAATATTTAGTGAATAACAAATATCTTGAAACATTGTAGTTGTGTTACTTTAATAAAGAGGAACTTTGTTGAATTAATCAACGGTGCGATACTTGACTCTGTTTCTGTTTGACAAATTTTGTGTAAACCAAATTCCAGGTTAGTGAAAATGCAGTTGTGGTGGTAATCTTAGTGAGAACAAAATCCATCAAAGATTGTTAATGAGGAAGAGAAGCATATATTTAATCTGAATATTGATTGAGACAGCAATGGTTGGAATAGATAAAATTTGTTGGCTGGATCAGGTTCTTAGACACTAAATTGCCAACCCCTGTTCTGATAATGTCAGTATTTTCTGAATGACATAGACTTCACCTAAATTTGGGGGAACAGGCAAATAATTCACCTAAAATTTGGGGAACAGGCAAATAATTCACCTACAATTTGGGAAACTGACAAATAATTCACCTACAATTTGGGGAACAGACAAATCATTAACCTAAAATTTGGGGAACAGACAAATAATTAACCTAAAATTTAGGGAACAGGCAAATAAATAGCCTAAAATTTAGGGAACAAACAAATAAACTAAAATTTAGGGAACAGACAAATAATTAACCTAAAATTTAGGGAACAGGCAAACAATTCACGTAAAATTTGGGGAAAGGGAACAGACAAATAATTCACCTAAACTTTGAAGAGGTTGGTAAATACTCTACTGCATTTGATCATCATAAACATGCTGCTATGACATGAAATTATTATTTTTTGCATCAATCTTTCAATACGGTAATTAATATGTTTAATCTGTCACCAGATTTGGTTTCTTTGGCACAACACCAGACATAATCACAAATTCAGGAATGAACTATGCTGGAGTTGCCCTGGCATTTGGTAGCATTGTGTTGTATGTCATGGTTAAGAATGAGGTTGGTGCTCCTGTACCCGATCTGGAGATTGTTGTGAATTCAGAAGAAACAGATCCTCTCATACCCGCTGTAAGTAATGTAATTTTTCTTTGTATTTTGTGAAGCTGTTGTGGTTCCTTCATTTTTCTTTTTCCTCCAGAATCTTATACTTAATTTTGGCTATGTGTATATAATAAAAGAGTTCTTAAATATTATGTACACCAGTCTTAACATATGGATGTGAATCATGGACAATATGATAACAGAATAGAAAATCACTGGCGGCTGCAGAAGTGTGGTTTTACAGAGGAATGTAGAGAATACCATGGATAGCTAAGAAGAGTAATGAAAACTTTCTGAAAGAGGCCAAAGCAAAAAGAGAGCTAATATCCAATATTAGGAAGAACAATCATCATTTTTTGGCCATGTAATGAGAAAGGAACAGTTGGAATATACTGTAATAACTTGGAAAATTGAGGGATGAAGAGATAGAGCGAAGCAAAGAGAAAAGATACCAGACAGCTTAAAAAAGAATGGCTTGGTAGAAAGTCAACAAAAGAAATGGTAAATAGCTGTCAAGATTGAAATTTGTGGAGAGACCTGATCACCTACGCCAGCAGCTACTTGATGATGATTATGTATATAATTATTCATAAATCTGTTCACATTCTGCTCTCTCAAGACTAAGTAACTTTTGATTTTGGGGAAGTTAAACTTAATTCTTCATTAATAAGACCAGTCCATTATAAATATCAATGTACAACTAACTCAGTGTAGAAGCTGTCATGGGAGCCACGGTCAATAAGGACAAGCTAGATTATAAATATTATGATAAGTTCAATGTCAAACCTAGCCCACTGACAAAAATGTACAACAAAACCTGTAGGTACATAAGAAGACCTGGATAGGATTGCAAGTTGGTGACAGGAGAAAAGACACAGCATGAACCAAAAACTTCTAAAAATGGAGAGAGAGAGAGATATGATCAATGTATATATAAAGGTGATTCCTCAAAGGCCCTCAATTATTGTATGTTGGAAATCAAATTGGCTTTCAGTGAAGGTACACAGTCTGCAATAGTTTGGAACACAACTTGAAACATGCAGGAATAATAGCCTACAAGGTTGAGAGTGGTAAACATTGGAACTATCAATGTATACACACTTTATCATCTTCAGAAAGCACCTGAGTTTCTATGGGTTTGCCCAGAGTGCTGTTACGTCAACTTTAACAACAATTAACATTGCATAAAGCAAGTTAATGGGAGCAGAAAGGTAGAAGAAGAAATAGCAAGTTAATCTCAAACAGTAATAATCTTAATTGCATTTTGGTACCCTGTTAAAGTATCACAGCATTATGTGGAATGTTAGGTACTGTTAAATATCGGATTAGATTTATTATAAATTATTTTCTCATTATAAATAACCACTTTTTGTTTTGCCTGTCTGTGGATTTACCTTGGAAGAACTAGTTTAGTGAACAGAGATATGAATGGACAGTATATGCCTACAGTTTTTTGGTAAACAGTGTGGATATATTTTTATGGTTTGGGGGGGATGTGGGGGGTAGATATTATATAACAGGTTATCTCCAATGACAATGGTGCCTTATGTGTGAACATTTTCTTCTTTTTCTATCTTTCAACTCTTTGTGGAGCATACATCTTCAACAAACACTTTCCAAGCCATTCTGTTTCTTGCTATTCTTTTAAGATCATTCCATGTCTTCCCTGTCATCTTCATTTCTGCTTCTGCCTGTCTTCCTCTTTATCTCTTCCCCTGGGTTCCAAAAAAGGGCCTGTCATGTAATACTCTTGCATCCTTTTATTATGTGCAAGTATCCATTAATAATGGTCTGTATCTTCATGATTGTTATTTTTGTTGTTCTGCAAGTTCCGCTGCCATATAATAGGACTGACTTAACATTGGAGTTGACAGATTTTATTTTTGTATTTAACCTAATTTCTTTGGATTTCTGTTTCCTAGTATAATGAAGGCTCCTCTTACTTTTTGCATCCTTATTTTGGTATCATTCTGTTTCTCCTCCTTTGTCTATATTACTGCCACCTATATTACTCACCCCTCTGGTGAAATTAACCGAGCACCATTTGAGACTGCCACACTCCCTATCTCTTTTTGTTTTAACCCCCAAATTCTCTATGGCCTTAGCTTAAGTTGTCCATTACTCAACTTGAAATGAGGTTCTGGTAGTTGACAACTATTGTACAGTACTGAGATGGTCATGTGAAAAATTGGTTAATTAATTGACATGCCATAGAGTGCACCAACAAATGCTTTATAGTTTGGTAGGCGGTGAATTACCATTAAAATGATATTCTGTCTCTGAAAATGTTGATAAAGTGTAAAGATATCATGTAGTTTCAATATTAATTTATAATCTATTGGATTAATGGCAGAATGATGTTCCTTAGGTGTGAGATGTATGTCTTTAAAGGAATTAATTAAAATCCATAATATTAATGCACATCCGTTTATGTGTGTGTAGTTTTACCTTAATTATCCTAATATTCAATGAAATACTTGCAGATTTATAAGACACAGAGTTATTTTGCTGAAATTCATTGTTCATATTTCAGGGTACAGGTGGAATGAATGGCTCTTATAACCGATCACACCAACCATATGCTAACGGAACACATACCTCTGTTGTTGACAGATCTACTGTGAGTAACATATATTTATGTTGAATCTATTTCATGCATCATTTTATTCTGTATTTTTTATTATCCAAAGTGTTTGATAAATTTACACCTTGTTTCTGTGTTGTATTTACTAATATTATAATTATAAAAATACAAGGCCCAAAATGTTTTTTACAAACACTTTATAAAAATGTAAATATAAACATAAATCCAAAAAGATGTAAGAAGTTTTGTCATACCATCCTGATGAAATGAAACAATAGAAAAGATATAATTCTCAAAGGAAGTAGCAATAAAGGAATGGTGATAAGCTAGAAAGAAAAGACTAAAAGAATGACGATGGGGTTTCGGGCAACAGCTTATCTCATAAAGTTAATTAAGAAGTCAATAGACAAAGTTTTGGAAGTCCTTATCAGTTATACATAACAAGAATACTGATAATGTCATTAACAAATTAGCAGAGTTTAGACTCTGCCTAACATATATGACTTCACTTGCAAGATTTTGAAGACTGATTGAAAAGAAGTGTCAGAGAACTGAATTCAGAAATACTTGATTAAAAGAAATGAGCAGAACAAGACAAGAAGTTGGGTTTTATCCCAGTTATTGGCTTCTAAGTTCACCCAGCCTCATATGGGTACCAGAGATTTTTCTGAGAAAGAAAGATTATGGCACCAGTGTAATTGTTACCATATTACCTCAAAGAAATGGGCACTAACACTATATCCCTTCCCTGTACGACATGCTCAAGGCATAATGGGGTTCTTTCTGTTTTTCTTATATAGCTCAGTCAAGTAAAAATGATTCACTAACCTTTAAGATTTTGATTATTTGGCCTGTGCTTATTTTTCTTTTTTTTTCCTTGGCAAATGGTCAGACAAGGCAGTCACTAGCAGGCAAACCATGTAATACAAGGTCCAACAATTAAGTAATGAGACTGATTTTATTATGGACAAGACAAAAATGACATGAAGCAAAGCTTGGATTCCAAAGAGGCACCCTTCTAGAATAACTAAAACTGCCTACTAGCTATTGGTTTTGTAATATAGTACATTTCCCTTTAATTTTATTTTCTATTAATTTTTATTTCTCTTTGATCTACTAGTTCTAGTTACCTCAGAACATGTAGTAGAGTTTATCTTCATTGTGTTGTCCTTGTATATTGAAGAAGGAATAATAGAACAAAGAAGTATGTGTTAGCACTCGGAAAAATTGACAGACAAACAACAATAGAAAAAAACGAAGAACAATATATGGTCCGAAGTGGGATCGAACCCGTACTCAGTGGCACCGCGCCTTGCCACGAGAAGCCGAACGCTTGGTACACTGCCACGCAGCCAACTAAAAAATTGGCTATTGCAGTAGTGTCTTCCACGAAAGGCGATCTCAATGACTATAGCATAGGGTAACGATCACAGACCGGAAAATAAACTGTATATTTGTACTTTCCTATTAATGCAAGTATCTCCCAGTAGGGCTGAATACTTGTGTTGTAGACAAACATTTATTGGACGAAACAGCACGAATAGTAGTTCCCAGTGGTTATATACTGGGTACAAATAATAATACATAAATATTATTATATGGGGAACTTCCGAGGCGATAATAGGGAAAGTATTCCCTATTATCGCCTCGGAAGTTCCCCATATAATAATATTTATGTATTATTATTTGTACCCAGTATACTGAAGAAGGCAGCATAAAGGTCAAAACGTCATTATTTTTTTTGGTAAAGCTGTCAATATACTTTGTAGAGGTCTTTGTTACACCCCACCACCTGCTCCTTGTTGAAAAAACAACTTTGCTGATATAGATCTTCTCTTAATGAATGAAAGAATAAAAATTCAATACTTTTGTTTAAAAGCTGTGCTCATTAAACAGGAAGGAAGAATATGATGAAGATGAATCAAACCTGTGTGTATTTGTTACTTAAAGTTGAGGCAATGCCCGTTGAATTCTAATATCTGAACATGTAATTTACTTGGATGATGATGATCTATTCATTTGCAGCATTTCATGTACACTGTATTTTAAATTTCACCAACCATTAAATCTACAGAATTCTGCGTATACAAGATCTGAAAGTGCTACCTCCCAAATTGCTGATGACAGAATGTTCATTGAGGATCTTTCTCCCATTAAGAAGAGATTCATGTAAGAAAAATTACTTCAAAGTTTGATATTTTTATTTGCACCATGAGTTGATCTGAGCAGAAGCCATTTGATTCATGAATGTGGCAGGTCATAATGGCTTTCTTAACATTCCCGACTTTTACTGTGGAAGTTGGAGTTCATCTAGTTCCAGGCTATGGCTGAAAAACTGGAACTTGTCCTGTCTAGAGCTACTCAATGCTAGGTTTTCTATATCAGTAAAAGCCACCACCATGGGGAACATGACTATCCTAGTTTCTGTTAGCTAGCCTGTGCGACTTGTCCTGTCTAGAGGTACTGCAATACTAGGTCTTCTATACCAATAAAAGCCACCACTATGGAGAACATGGCTATCTTAGCTTCTGTTAGCTAGCCTGTGTGACTTGTCCTGCCTTGAGCTACTGCAATACTAGGTCTTCTATATCAGTAAAAGCCACCACTATGGGGAACATGGCTATCCTATTTTCTGTTACCTGGTGAAGGCTTTTGCTGAAACATTGGTAGTTTTTCTCATCTCTCTACTAGTTTAGCTGCTAAATAGTTTTATGTTTATTTTACATACAGATTCTGTTAGCCAGTCTTTTTCACACAGGTTGCTACCAGGGGAGACTAGAATGAGACTGGGTCTTGGTCAACTGATGAGCCACCTATACTATTATTGTGGCTGCAGGTTGCAGGCACTTGATTTACTATGAACAGTGACCATATGGCAGAGTTACATCATTCATTTTTCTCTCAGGCCAAAGACAGCGCAAATGGCGAAAATCATAGTTCTCCATGACTGACTGCCTGCCGCTAGTTTTTTTATTGTTTCTTAGTACCATTGTTGAGCCTTCTCTATTAATTGTTCTGTGTAGTGATTGTCTTGATCTACCTTGTTTTCTTCCAGATGGTTTGCACAAGAGTGCCTGACAGTGAAGTCTTCCTTTGTTCATTCTCAGCACATGGCCAATGTATTTCCAATGCCTTCTTATAAAGCTCAAAGCATATTCTTGTTTAGATTTGTCTCTTATCTGTTCATTTGAAATGTATTCTTTCCAGCTTGTGTTTGAGATCTTACAAAGAAATTTGATTTCAAAGGCATTTAATATGCTATCTAAATTCTTGGTGGATTTCCAACTTTCACATCCATATGGTAACACTGGTATCACACAGGAGTTGGACAGTATAAGATTTGTTTGTTTACTGAGAGCTTTGGATCTCCAGATGATTGTTGATATGCTAGTGCGATGCGAGTCATGATTTCTGACATCATGGCTTCTGATGTTACATCATTAGAGCAGGAAACAAAAGTCTCAATTTTCCTTCCTTCCTTATTTGTCTTTAAGCATCCAGGAGAAATAGTTTATGTTTGCTACTTGGTTGACAATCTCTGCTGTGATGTTTCCAAGTGTTTTTAGCATCCCATCTGCACATATTATTCAAGATCACTCCTGGTTTGATGTTTTCAGAGCATTTGTTCATTTGCTGTGTGAATTCTGTTCACTTGTTTCTGTCTTCTCATGGGGCTAACCCATTGTTTTTTTTTGTTGTTTCTTTATATATTCCTCAGCAGAGATGTCTTATGTCTTCTTAGTTCTAGTATTATATTGTTTTTTTTCCCTGAAAAAAAAATGTTATCTTTAAATGTTATGCGGACCAAGAGATGGGCGGTGTCAGAATGAGCGTACCATACTGGGACAAGCTGGGTTGTGATGTCACCAGCCTTGAGCTGACGAATGCTTTCTTCAAACTTATTAACATTGACATCTAGAGGTTTGTACAGCAGAAGAAGTAGTTACTGAGTCACCATATGGAAGCAGTGGATCACATTTAAGTACACTGCCCCCTCCTAATAGACCTGTGATGTATCTTCCAGTACATCCAAGCATTGGCAGCACACTCTGATCAGAACAACTGAGGACATTCACCTTTGTAAAAGAGGCATTATAGTAAAGAATAAAAGCTCATGGCTGAAAGAAACTGAGTCATTTCAGTGTAACGAACTGCTAACTTGTTTTTGCTTTAATATAGTCTATGCTTTGCTTGATGTTCTTTATCATTTTTTTTTATGCAGAGGAACAACCTTGTCAATTATATCAGGAATCTTGTATGGCATCCAGTTCACACCATGCATATATGTGCAAGACAATTATCACAATGCCAGTAAAAATGGTGAGCCGAATACAAAATATACAATTATGTTACTTCAGTTTAGTTTTTTGATACAGCTGTGTAAACAATTATTTTCTATATGTTATGTTTAGTCCAACCACCAAAGAAATAGATGCAATGGTTATCTATAATTATTGAAAGAGTTGTCAAAATTGCAATATATTCAAGCAAGTGGGAAAATTTAAGTTTTTAGGTATCAGGATTTCCTAAAAGTGCCAAAAGGAAACTAAATGTTATGTACTCACTTGAAGAAGTTGTACATTAAGAAAATATGTTACTAATGTGCACAGTCTGCATAGAAAGCAATGTTTAACAATATTTTGTAGAATTTGAAAAACTTAAATTATGTTGTATTGAAATTATTTTGTGTTCATATATTTATTTGACTTTTCTTTCAGGTTTGGATTATGTATTTGCTCAGTTCTGTGGTATTTATTCAGCTAGTTGTCTCTATTTCTTTCTTTATTGTGCAATCAAGAAAAACAAGCCAAAGGTAAATTTTAGTTTTTATTGTTAGTTGTTAATTCAATACCAAGAAACAAAGCACCAGGGATAGATAACATTCCAATAGAAATAATAGCAGCAGCGGGAGAAACAGGAATGCAATGGCTGCACAGAATATTTAATGCAGCATGGCACCAACAACAAGCCCCAGAAGACTGGCAACAGGCAATCATCATACCAATATGGAAAAAGAAAGGTAGCAAAAGAGACTGCAATCAATATAGAGGTATATCTCTGCTCAGCCATGTAGGAAAGCTATACGCCAAAATCTTGGAAAAAAGACTGAGACCAATAATAGAACTACAGTTAAGCGATTCTCAAATGGGGTTCCGAAAAAACAGAGGATGTACCGACGCACTATTCACACTAAAACAGCTTGCAGAAAAAACGACAGAACACAACCAAAACTTATACATAGCCTTCATTGACCAGGAAAAAGCATTCGACAGAGTAAACAGAGAACAACTGTGGGAGATACTAACAAAATACGGAGTAAGCCAACATCTAACCAACATTATTAAAAGTCTCTACGCCAACAGCAGCTGCAGGGTCAGAACAGCAACAGGCTACACAGACCACTTCGAAGTTAGATCAGGTGTAAGACAGGGGTGCGTACTATCCCCCCCTACTGTTTATTACATACATGGACCGTATATGCAAGCTAGCCAACCCATCAGAGACAGAGGAGATCAACGAGCTTCTATTTGCAGACGACCAGGCACTAATACATGAAACAATAGAAGACCTACAAGAACACTTAAACAAACTCAACATCTTAGGAACAAAATACAACATGAAAATCAACATCAACAAAACAGAAGTCATGAATGTCGCCAAAAATAAACAGAACATCAACATAACTATAGAAGGCAGACAACTAAAACAAGTAGAGGAATTCAAATACCTAGGAAGTCTAATGACAAACGACAATTCCCAAACAGCAGAGATAGAATCAAGATGCAACAAAGCTTGTCAAATCATCGGACAGTTATCACCACTGTTGTCCAACAAGGAAATAACTCTGGAGGCAAAACGAGCACTATACAATACAATCTTCATTCCAACGTTGTGCTACCAATGCCAGACCTGGACTCTAGATGCAAGAACAATAAGAAAAATAACCTCTACAGAGATGAAATGTGTTAGACGAATGACAGGAAACAGTCAGAGAGATAAGATCAGAAATGTAGAACTGAGAAAAAAGCTAGGAATAGCCCCAGCCATAGAATATATAAGGAAACAACAGATAAAATGGTTCGGCCACGTGACAAGGCAGAAAGAACAAAACACAACACAACGAGCCTTCAACAAACGTTGTGAGAACAACAGACCCAAGGGTCGACCACGAAAAAGATGGATCGATGGAATATTAGAAGCACTAGGAAACATAACAGCAGCAGAGGCGAACATAAGAGCAAAAGACCGCAAATTATATCTCCCCTCGACGCTGAAAGGCAGATGAGGAAGGAAAGAAGAAGAAGAAGAAGAAGTTAATTCAATTTCAGTATGATATTTTTAGTTCTTAGTTCAGTTTCTGTATAATGTTTTGTAAACTTGCTCTGATTATTGATAATTTTCACAACAGTTATTTATATACATTTATTTGAACACTTGCTAAATACAATGTGTTCATTACTGATTCATAGAGAGCCCATACTGATCTTCATAAGTGAAACATGTTCAATAAAAAAACAAACAAAAATAACTAAAAATCCACAGTGGCGTGGTTTCTTAGAAGGATTTTGAAACCAACAAATAAATTCTTTTTGTCATCCCTTTTTGAACATGTGGGAAGATAGATATTGGAACATTCAGTGTATGTAGGCAAAATACAGAAAAAGTCATCTCTGAATGACAGTGAGAGAGGGCAGCAGAAAGTATAGTAGACAGTCAACATTAATATTCAGAGACAATACTGCAGACAGGAGATTGTTAAAAGGCATGTATCCTTCTTGCATGGCATATCATAATGATGACTGAAATCTGTTATTTATTTTTAAAAATTTAAGTTCATAGTTTTGAATCTGATATAATTTTTATTTACACTAAAAAGCAGATGTAGAAGTAATATTAAGGAACAAGTTTTAGATTTTATATTGCAAACACTTTTAAACATAATTAAAAAGGTGAAATTTTATTTCATTTATTATTTAAATGCTAGCATCAACCTTTCACAATATCTACTCCTAGAATGTACATCTAGTCCATTACATATATTGGCACGTTTAGTGTTAATTTGCTCCATGAAATAATTGGCCAAGTATAATCATTTATTTTGTTACAATATATTCATCTCATTTCCCTGTCTCATGCTACTTCTTCATTTACAGTGAGCTTTGCACTGTATTTCTCACTGACATTGAGGTCAAGTTCATCTAAATTCAGCACACACCTAATCAGAAATGATGCCTTAACCTCCATTAATTTCCCATGACCTGTCTATAAAGCAGCAGTTATTTATCTTCTTATGTTTCCTATGTTTATTAACATGTTTCCTATGTTTATCCTCTATTTCCTATGTTTATCATCATATATGTTTTCTATGCTTATCATCATGTTTCCTCGAGGCCAGGCACCACAAATACATCATTCCACGGTTGAATCTGTCTATCCAATATTGCAGATTCAGCCACAAGAGAAACTGTTAACCAAAACAGCATCCAGTATAAGACACTAGACTTATCATGATAGCTTGTTACCAAGTCTGTCAAGACGCCTAAGGCCATATATATATATATATATATATATATATATATATATATATGTGTGTGTGTGTCTCCCAGGCTTCTATTTTTACCAGGATCTGCTCCCAGGACACGTCCTTTTGGTGAATGCGGACTTGAGACACCATGTTAAAAATAATAATATAAATTGTATGTTACACTTGTACAAACATAAGACAGGACATAACAAAAGCCTCAGCTTTTATGTACAATTCTGTATCAGTAACAATGTTCCCTATATTTTTTCCCGACCACTGAACAAAATTTTCATACTTTTAACAAAAATATTTTAAATTTAAAGCAAAGTGGCCAATTGTCAATTAAAATGAGTGGCAACAAGACAGCAACTGCGCATCAGTTCAGCTTAAAGAAAGTATTAATCTGTAGACGAAGACAAGAAGTCAACAGATTACATCTTACCAGATTATATACTAGACTATAAATTTGTACATGAGACAGAGTATCTCATGCAGTGGCTTTCATTTTTCTTGCCTATTCTCATTATTTATTTCTCTCTCTGAAGTTCACTTTTTGGTTATTTGACTGCTAATTTTTTTACCACAATTGTATTTTTCTATTTCAGGTATACCCTGAAACCATTCTGCCTGGCATTATATCTGGGATTATGTGGGCTGTAGCTACTGCCTGCTGGTTCATTGCCAATGCTGAGATTTCAGAGGCAGTCTCATTTCCAATAGTCTCAACAGCTCCTGCTGCTATTGCTAGTTTATTCTGGGGTGTCTTTATTTTCCGTGAAATCCAGGTAGCTAAAAAAAATTATTTGTGTGTGTAGAAAGTTGTTGGTCTTTTGTGCAGTTATAAAACAATGTTAATTAATACATTAAATTGTGTTTTATTACAATTTTTCAAAGATCATATTATTATGAATAGTAATCTTCCTTTTAGCTTCCTGTGAAGCATAGGTCTTCATTAAACATTTTCCAAGCCGTTCTGTTTCTTGCCATTCTTTTAAGATCATTCCATGTCTTCCCCATCCTCATCATCTTTGCTTCCATCTATCTTCTCCAAGAATATTTTGGTCCTCCTTTGTCTCTTCCCCTAGGGACTCCATAAAAGGGCCTGTCGTAAAATACTCTTAGTTGGCTTCCGTAGTGTGTGTCTTATCCTGTGCCATCATCTTCGTTATATCTCTTTGTCCACTGGCATTTGACTGGTACTTTTCCATAATTCTATGTTAGTGATTTTGTCAGAATAGTTGTGGCATTTCTTATTTCTGTATATGCCTGTCAAGCATATACATTCACTGATCTTGAAAGAATAATCCCAGGCTCTGGAAATGAGATAGTACAGAAAAATCATATGCCAATCTTGTACTTTGAAAGAATAATAATGGAGGGTACAGTGCACCTAGTAGAACGTGGATATAATATAATTCAGTTTGACCATGACTCTAAAGAACTCCATACAGACTACACTTATTGTGGCAGACAACACAGCTGAAGCTGAAATAATAAGAATAATTCATACTGCAAAGTCCACATCTGAACAATCTGATTAAAAAAGAAAACTAATCTACAATGTCACTGTGACAAAAAGAAATTAAATATAAACTACACACTTTTGTCTGGTGTCACAAATTGGAGTCACTCCAGTCAACATAAATTGTAATGTATTCAAGACACAAATACAAGTAGTTATCACAATTTCAAGGGCAAGAACTAAAATGCTAGTTTTAGACTCAAAACAAGCAGTTGTGCTTTGATAAGATTGTGTGTGATTGGTTGCATTTAATATGCATATTTTTAAAATCTAATTTTATCATCTTTCTTTCTTTATTTATTTTTATCTAATTTTATAATCATCCACAGGGCAAGAAAAACATTCTAATTCTCCTGTTGGCATTTTGTGTCATGACTGCTGGAGCTATTTTGGCTGGACTTTCCAAATAGTTATCTACTCTTGTAAATTGACTGCTAAAACTGGTGAAAACATATCTAAGTTGTCTCTAGATACTGAGCTCAAACTTCCACAGGGTTTGTATGTCTCAGTACCTTTCATGTACCATATATGTATATCACATAATTTATAATATATGACATATAATTTTGACATGATCATTTTTTTTTGGTTTCTGTAACTGATGTTTTGTGCTCTACTACTTATGTACCCAAGTATCTACATGCTCAATTACAAGTTGCAATATGTGGTACAAAATGCAACATAATATGTGAGCAAAGAAGCAGAGCCTGATGTAAGTAATTTAGTGGGACATGATTTTTTTTTAATTGCGAGTTGAAATCTGCTGAAATTTTACTCAACTGCAGATGCAAATAATTTGTAATTTTGGGGACAATTTAAAATAATAAGATTGATGCACTTTCTCCAGCAAAAAATAAAGTTGTGAAAATTTGTGAAAAGTTCCAGTTATTGACAAAGGTCACCAAATGTTGTTGTTACATATTTTAAAAATGATTCTATTAGTGTATGAAGTTACTGGGATTTATGTTTTTTTTTTTTTGTTTTTTTTTAAATTTCATGGCTACTTACTTCAGAGATTTTTAAGGGTAAATTTTTAGTGTAATATACTTTCATATTGCGTGAAAGGTCAATTTTGTTTAATATTTACAATGCAATCTGTCCCAGGTTGGCAGAGACAAAAATGATATCTTTCAAAATGAACCACTGGACTAGTTTATGCAATTTTATTAATATTCTGTTGTGTTTTTTGTTGTTGTTTATGTTTAAGAAAAGAGTTTATGCCCATGTGCTTACACTTTTGCATAGCTCATATCCTCATCTCAAGGCCAGTATACATTCTCAACATTGATAGTTATGTTTGTAGATAATTGTAATCTTCAGTGTTTGGAGGTGTAAAGTTTTGTTGTGTGAATGTGAAAGTAAGCAATAATTTGAAAGTCATTGGCATTGATAGACGTTAGATTATCATGTATATACTGCCCACCATTTGATATTTTTCAGTAAATTATTACATTGTAACCTACCTGGCATGTTGTAGAATATAATGCTGAATGGTTGAACAATGTTACCCCATCCTGTCTTTGCGTTAGGACAATTATAGTTATACTCCGACGACAGTGTCAGTTAGTATGTAAATCTCTTATATGATAATGCATGAAGATCTTAACACAGGGCACAAACTCCATAGCACCTGTGAGGACCGCCAGGGTTATTTCAGATATGTTGGTTAATTACTGTAAAGTCAAAGTTTTACTTTACAATTTTAATTGATCCTGGCATTAGCATACAGCCTATTTTTTTTTATTTTCAACTGCCAGGGAATTCTTTTACAATTTCAAGTTGAACACAAAACATCCTTTTATTGTCTCCTATTGGGCTAGGTACTTGATCTCAACTACCTTGTGATTCGATATCACTGGAAAAGCAACCTGAGTGCTCCAGATGTGGTTTGAACTGTGAGGCATACACTTAAATCTCACACTGCAGTGGCCTCATACTGTAATTCCTTCAACAAATCACAAATAGAATAAGTTTATTGAAGAGTAGGGCTCCATGAAAAGCTAACAAAAAAGATAACAATTTAATAAAAACTGGTAAAATTATGAATGGTTACAGTAATAAATTTAATAAGAATAGGCAAAGAAATGCAGGGTTACAGTGATAGTTATGAGTGGGAATAGACATATTGTAAGATATTTTTTGAGTTATGAATTTTAATATTCATTTTTGTCTAGTTTATATATATATATAATGAATAAGTGTCATTGGAAAGATCTGAATCTGGACAATGATCTTTGACATGTAAATTATTTTTAAATGATGAAGTTATTTAATTGTAAAAGGTTCACTTATTTAGAATTCAGTAGCTAAAGTAATATATTTCAAGCTCCACAATCAACAAATACAAGGTGGATGTTTCTTGTGAAATAAAGTTGTGTTGAAAAAAAAAAGATGATAGGAAGAGATTTCATTGGTTGGTTATGTTGACACATGCAGTTGGCTTTTACATCGAAGGCAATGACATTGCAGAGTGCAATGGTTTTCTGGATTCTACTACAGAAGTTTGAACGTGTCTGGCATGGAAGTACAGCAATACTAAGTCCTATGTTTCAGGAGATTCCCACCATACTGTGTGGACTACTGCAGTCCTCATTGACCAATCTGTTTATGGGGAATTCCTTTGGGAGGTGGAGAGATGTTTTGATTGGCCCTAACTGAGGTAGAGACTTAATTGAAAGTGAAGGGTGGATGACGCAGACTAGAACTTTGTATCCCACTCGACATTTAAAATAGTATAAGAGGAAATTAAAAGAAAGAAAGAGTATTATTATTATTAACATTTGTTTGGTCTGTTTTGATTACATCCATCCTGTTTTTGTGTATGTGGATGGGTGGGGGGAAAGAAGAAACAGACCTTATGTAGTTTTGTTGAGACAGGACATCAGTTAGTGGACTTATATTAGTAACCTATTCTCATGGGACGGTCTTGATGACAATAAGTGAAGAAGAGCTACAATAAATGATTAATGAGATAGCTAAAGAGAGTGAGATCAAAGGACTTGACTGTCCAAACAGTGAGAAAACAGAAATATTGTCATCTCAAGGGAAAAGATTCCTCCAAAGTGCACCATCAAAATAAATAAGACAAATCAACAGTCAAAATACCCAAGCAAAATAATAACTTTGGATGGAAGACAATTTAACAAGATTAAATGCAGAGTATTCCAGGCAAGGCAGCATTCCATAAAGTGGAAAACATTTTGTGATACTTCTGTGTCTATAAAGAATAAGAAAAGGAGTCTAACATTACATATAGCCAATCCTTATATATAAAAGTTAATCTGTTCTATTCTATCCATGGAACCAGTTTCATTGCAGTCAGGAGTTTCCCAATATTTCCCAAATTTTTTCACTTTGTGGAATTCTGTCTTTGCCTGGAGTATGAAAGTGAATCACGGACGGTTAGTAAACATACAAGAAGGTACATTAGAGGCCACAGAAATGTGGCTTTATAGAAGAATGTTGAGAATCCAGTAAACAACTAATAGTAGAAGGTAAAGACAGTCTATTTTCTTTGGGCCTGCGATGCAAACAAGAAAATTGGAAACAATTTTGACAATAGGAAAAATTTATGGAAAAAATAGTTAAAGTAAGGCAATGAGAGAATATGCTAGACAGTTTAACAACATGGCACAGAATGAACACAGAAAGTGTAATTGATAAGATGCACCTAAAAAAAAAGGAGAGATAAAAAGACATAACTGCCAATGCTTCTAAGCATGTCATCTATTGGTAATGATCTATTTAAAGTATATATATATATATATATATATATATATATATATATATATATATATATATATATATATATATATATATATATATATATATATATATATATATATATATATATATATATATATATATAATCAATGTTATCTGTTAGTATTTGTTACCAACAACATATTTTTGGTAATGTGATTAGCACTATGTCTGGTTAAGTTTCTTTCCCAGGGAAACATCAATGATAACAATTTTAATGCTGGGTGATCCTAGAAGCCAACCCCTTATCCTCAGTCACAGTTATTTGTCATTGATACTTTAGTTATTTGCCCATTATGTACTACTAAATTATCATCCATACATTAAATATTTGCTTTAGTTAAAAAATGTTAAATTTTGTATGTGATGTCACAAATTGAAACCACTTTCATAAAATATTTTTAAGAATGAGTAAAATGTACTATGCTTATATGTCTTCATCTATAAACACTGCTAAATTTCCTTGATGGGAACTAACATAACACTTTGAGATGAAAACAAACAGCTGTGCAGTAGATCAGCTCATAAACCACTACTCTCTGCTTGCGTTCATTTTAATTCTATAGAATGCTGGCAGCTAAACATTTAAAGTATAATATTTGGGACATAAATGCTCCTAAAGAGCATATAAAATCCTTAGATGGACAAATTGTCTCTGAGAATACACAACTTGAACAAAAGACAAAAATGTCCATTTACAATACTCAAGTTAATGTGGAAGTTCCATTTATATGTTTCATAATCTGCTAATGCATTTTTTTTCATGTGGCCAACACAATTGCATATTTTGTTCGCATATTTAATCTCCAGCTATTATATGCAAGTTGTGATATTGCTACTTTTTTCCACATAATCTATATTTTGGTGTAATGCAGATTGTGTATTTATAAAGTGGGAGTAGGATGTGATCCCTCTATTGATGTTCAGGCTATATTTTGTTGAAATGTTCTGCATGTTGGTGTCCTCTCAGTGGTTGTACAATGAATCTTGATGGGTCAGAGACCAACTCCCAGGTATTACCACACATTGGATGAAGAAGTCTGATTGATGAGTGAGAAACAACAAAGTGTATAGAGTAAGAACAAGTAGAACACTTCAGTCCACATATCTTTCAGAATAATAGAAATTGAATCTCTTTAAGCAAATAATTACTATATACACGCAGATTTTAAACCACTTTGAGTTAAAGTATAATACAAACAAGTAAGAGGCACTTTTACACACACTTTGCACCCATGTTTCTTCAGCTGACAGTTTCTTTTCTTTTCCTTGGCTATGTACCAACAAAGTTCCTCTATTTTGCATTATCTATGATCATCCTTGGTGAGATGCCCAAAGTCTCCTCCACACTTTTCACTTTTCCAGTGTTCTGTACCAGGTTGCCCATAACCTATACCCTTTCCTAGAGCCTACTACATGACAATTATTGTGATAAACTTCTCCACAACCCCTATCTAGACCCATTATTTTCCTTTTACCTCTGCTCAACTCTCAAACTCTTACAGAGACCAATATATGGAACTGAGCCAAAGAGGAGAACTGAATAGGTCGCAGGATCCATTGACTTGCCATCAGTGTTGACATTTATGATAGGCTGCATCTGTTGAGCTGTGTGTTTTTTCCCTCCAAAATGCTCTGCGAATAATCTTCAAGAAGGTTATATGAAATGACAATGGTCTTGGCTTTTCCATTGTTGCCCATCAAGTAATATTTAGATGCACATAAACCTCTTATACTGGTCACTACAAATCCACACCTGCCTCAAATGATAGTTTTAATTTCTATCAAACAAGTCGATGTTAATAACTTTGTAGAGCATCATCATTTTCAACTTTAATACCGTAGCTGGCAGTTAAATTAGTCAGCCTGTGTGATATTGTTTTCAATTTAGTGGTTCTCTGAATGAATATTGTAGATGGGTCACATCTTGATCCCGTTAGTGGGAAAAAATATATTTAATAATTACTTCATATTCTCTTGTATTTATTTGTTTGTCTTGCATGCTTATATTTTAAATTTAATTTCTCAAGCAGAAATATATTGTTCTTGTATTATCTTTGTACTCAGATAGTGGATATTAGTGCTCTAATCTCCTTCTGATGACACAGGAAGACCTTGGGCAGTGTCACACTCATGGGGATTGCTAATAAATAACATTAATATTACTATTAACATATCTTAATATGAATAATTAATGTTGAATTTTCCTGTCAGATTTCTTTTTTATTCTTGATGGTGACATTGATCAGGTATACTAGAATGATTGACAGAATAAATATTATGTCATTAAAATGGATGGTGTGTAATCTCATAAACTAATTTTCATTGAAAAATTTTCTAAGTATAGTACAGGCATTATTAATTTTACATTTAAAAAAATTAATTTTTGCTTTCTTTTCTTGAGCAATTAGATAGAGGAGCTAATGTACATATGATTAGCTATTTCTCTGTCTTTGGTGTTCTTGTCTATTTGTAAAACACAAAGTTTAATGCACAGATTATATGAGCCATTTCTTTTATTTGCTTTCCACTTCTGCTGCATTTGCCTGGCAACTACTTCTCTTCCCCGCCAATCCTTAAAGGGACCTTAAATGGTCATTGTATGTTGAGGTTTATGGCGGGCTATATTTTGTGCCTTTCAGCCCAAATCATTTGACGTTAGCACATCAATTTTGGGTATCAAGTTGCCTGCCCTGTTTAGTTCCTATTCGCATGACCAAAGTGGGTGGTTCGTTTCCTGGCCCACTGTAGGGAAATGTAGTAGAATCTTGATTCAAGCTGTGGCTGTGAGTCACTGACTGCTTCTAGTAAGATACTGATTTCAGTTGTGGCTGTAAGTCACTGACTGCTTCTAGTAAGATACTGATTTCAGTTGTGGCTGTGAGTCACTGACTGTTTCTAGTAAGATACTGATTTAAGCTGTGGCTGTGAGTAACTGACTGCTTCTAGCCCAGGTGCTGTTGGGTATCTTAGGCCCTGTTCAAATGTAAATATGATTCTAGTGAAGGCAGCAGATACTGAATTTCCACATTTTTTTCATGTACAAAAACATTGTTGCCATTGCACTACTTAATTCAACACTACTGTATGTTATACGAACAATGTCACACGGACACTCACAAAATATGCATTTTGTTGTGTTTTTAGATTTTTCTTTTTTTAAATGTGTATGTTCTGGTGTTAATTTTTGTGTGCTATAAATAAGACATGAACATTATTGTTTTGTGCTATAAATAGACATGAACATTATTGTTTTTGATGCTGTAAATATTACCACTTCTTTGACATTGTGGAGTCTGCAAATGGTTATTTTGTGTACTTGGTTACATCATTACTGACATAATTTAATTTGCAATATGCTACTGCTTTTTATCATTGCAGTTGTGTCTTGTGTTATGAAAATATAGTTTTGATATTGCAGCTTATTATTGCCATTAATTTTTAAAAAAGTGAATAAAAGTTTTTAGTTCACATGACTGTTTGCTTTATAATTTTAATTAGTTTAAAATAGTGTGCAATTTTTAGTTTAATGTTATTTCATTTGTGCTCCCAGCCAGAACACAGGTTTGAATCTCAGTAGAGTCAAAATCATAGCACTCAGTCATGTCATTTCCTGTCCAAATACATGACCTTTGATAGCCAATGCCTATCATGCACATCTATTCCAATTCCTGCTAGTAGGTACGTCCTCTTTGTTGCATGCAAGCTGCAGTGTTATTTCAGAGTCTGCCAACCACAATCTGTCATGCATTATTGATTGCATGCATTAATGTCACGCTTGAATGCTTAGAAGGTCCAGCAGAAATCATACAGCTGGGAGTGGAGAGCAATAAACACTGAATCCAAATGAATGAAATACACTTTACAGTATGGCTATTAACTTGTACCTTGTGTGGAAGGAAGAAGGAACTGTCCAGTGAATAAGGTTTACAGGAAACCATATAAAATTGTAAATTCAAAAGTTGGGAATACAGTGTACACGAATCAAATTTTAAGTGACAGAGTACAACAAAACATACGTGATTTAAATCAGCCTAATGCATTGTTCGTTGAAACGTATGGAAAAGAGTTAAAAGCTTAATTTCTCTTATTGAAATGAACAAACTTAAGTCATCATCATTGAGTGCCTTCTCCGCAACGAAGGTTGGCTACCATGGAGCGCCATTCTGCTCTGTCTCTTGCTTTGATGGTGCAGGTTGTCATAGGCTGATCTTGGTCTGCCTCTGCCTCTTTTACCTTGTATTTTCCCCTCCAGGATTACTTTTAGTAGGCTGTTGTGTCTTTTAACTTGGCCCAAAAATCGCATTTGTCTTGTTTGAATTGTGCTTAGTAGTTCTCTTTTCATTTTTAGTTGTTTTAAGACTTCATCGTTTGTTTTCTTAAGTACATTTCCATATTAATTTTCAGTATTCAATTCTCTAGCCGTGTGGGCTTCACAACTAATCTGGAATATATGCTTCTGACTTCAACATATTATTTAGGATCTGAGTTAAATTCTCTCACAATCACTACTTATTTGGCTGTTGGTTTCATGGAACACAGTAGGGAGGTGCAATAGAATCTTGAGCTTAACACAAGCAGGCAGATATGGGTCACTGACTACTTTAAGCCCAGACACTATCGGACCCATGCAACGTATCATCCTTTCATCTTACTTTATTCAATGTCTCAGTGGTTAGTGCACTCATCTGCTAACCAGGTGTTATAACACTTGCTCGACTGGTCTACTTCTGATGATCAAGTTACTTTCTGCTGAGAAATTCTGTATAAAGGAGTTTTCTATTACTGTGTTAAATTAGGATCATCATGATTGCACTTTCGATCGACACATCTACCAAAAAAAAAAATAATAAAATTAAAAAAAAAAAAAAAAAATCAACACTTGATGATAAAATATGAGAGTACCTCTAAAGTGGAGAATATCTCCCTATATGGAAAAGATCACCTGAGCACACAACTGTGGGTGTGAAAAAGGGAAAAAAAATTATATTCATGTAAAATTCAGTTTCTCTATACTTCGCTAGAGGTAATAAAGATATAAAGTTTTTGTGTGCAAACAAACAAATCCATCACAATAATTCAAAAACTCAATTTTCAGTAGTTCATACTATTCTGCTTGTTTCTTTTTCAATCTATAACCTCAGAAATTAAATATAAAAATGTTTTCATAAAACAGTTTTCAAAATTCTCTTTAACTTTACACTGTTTTTTTCTAGCTGTACCAAAGGCAGATAATCATATAAGACATGTCATTGTTAGAAATGTACACTTGGTTCTAGCTTGGTAACTCAGGACCTCCGCCGTGATAGTTTCCTGTCATGGAAGCATTGCTAAAGTCCATGCCTGGATTCTGAGAAAGACAGGAAAATGTAAACATTGATATTTATTATCATTATAATATTATTTTACACTGTAAAATGTTGACACAGATGTGTCACGTCATATACAAGTAGTTTTAAAATAAGGACCAAAATTTATGTTGGCACATACGCTTTCCTTCTTTATCATTTAGTTTTCAACGTTCAGCAAACTACACAGAAAAACAAGCCGACTGTGAAATGAGTCGCTAGCAGATCAAAAGTATCCTAAATTTGTTTGCAAATTGTCTACCTTGTGGTCAGAATTAAATTCTTAGTTCCTAGTACAGTTCACATGTTTGAAGGACATGTCATTTTCAATCTATATAGGTTGGATTGCTTCACACCTTACTCCACTATCTTGTTATCTCGTCTGGCCTCCCGTCCTATCACGTGGCTGGTTTCCCCATCAACCGCTGATCCTTCATCCACATTTTACTTACATTTGAAATTCATTCTCGCTGTGAGCTGTGCTGTCGGGATTTGCTATCATCTAAGTTTCATTGTTTGTTGTTCTTGTTTTCTGAAGAAGGCCACATGTAGACCAAAACATCAGTATTTTGTTGTGTTCCATTTTTGTAAAGCTGTCACTATGCCTTATAGGAGTGTACATTACACCGCACTTCTGGCTCCAAGATTGGCATTTGTCTTGATCAAGGACTTTAAAAATCGAGAGGCATCAGTCTAACAGTGCCTAAATGGAGTAGGACAATTGCAGTTTGTTATGCTCTCTTCAGGATAGGATTGTATGAGAATTGACTGTTTCTTCTAGGCTGCCATGCATTTCTACTTCTTTCTTTCATAGCCTAGGTAGGAAAATCCCTCAGTAACTGGGGGTCTTTTTGTTCGCATCCTCTTTTGTGAGTTCCATCTATGAGCATGTGTTTTCAATAATTAGTTTTGCAGGATTTTATATTCATTACTTGTGCCACTATCAAACATAACATTAACAGTTTCTGATGATGGGTTATTGTTAACAAGTAGATAAATTCCACATTTATGTTCAGGCTACTGGCACTATTGTCTTTGTCCAGCACATAAGTTTACTAAAATAACAACAGCATGGCAAGCCCAGCATAGTTCACCGATTCTGTCGCAAGCCATCAGCTGTGAGTCGCTAACAACATCCAGCTCTGCTGCTGAGAGGCGACTTTGTCTCCTAATCCGTGGCTGAGTTATTTATTTGCCCCAACAACATATAAATCTGGAATAACATTAATTATAAAAATGTTAATGTGAGGAGTATCCTGCAACACCTTGCCCAAAAAGGAAAGTAACAAAAAAACAAAAATGGATAACTGACAAAATCTTAGAAAAAATGGAAGAAAGAAGACAAGACAAAAACACTGCCAGATACAAGGATATAGACAATGAAATACGGAGAATGTGCAAAAAGGCAAAAGAAAACTGGCTCAACCAAAGATGTCTAGAAGTCGAAACTATGGAAAGTAAACAAAACTTAAGAGAGATGCACACAGAAATAAAGAGAATGATGAATAAAGACAAAAAAGCTGTACGAAACGGATGTATTGCAAACAAAGAGGGAAGAATGCTAACAGACAACAAAGATATAATAGATAGATGGCAAGAATATATAACAGAATTATTTCATGACGAAAGGGACAAAAAGCCAGACATAAAATGTACATACAACTATAAAATCCTGAAATCTGAAGTAGAAAAAGCTATAAAAACAATGAAAAAGGGAAAGGCAGCAGGGCCTGACAATATACAGATAGAGATGATACAGGCTCTAGAAGAGTTTGGCAGCAAAGTGATCACAGACACATGCAATGACATATACCATACAGGATACATACCAAACGATCTAAAAACATCAACTTTCATTGCATTGCCTAAAAAGAATGGTGCAGTTGAATGCAATGATTTCAGAACAATAAGCCTAATGAGCCAGGTAACAAAAATCTTACTAAAAGTTATACAGGGAAGGATTCAGAATAAAATCAATACTGAATTAGATGAGCAACAATTTGGATTCAGGAAAAACAGTGGGACAAAAGAAGCCATATTCAGCATGAGAACATTGATTGAAAAGTACACAGAAGTAAACAAACCAATATATGCCTGCTTTATTGACTATACCAAAGATTTCGATAGAATACACCATAACCAACTCATAGACTGCCTAAAGGATATAAATCTAGACGACACAGACATACGACTAATATGTAATTTGTACTGGGAGCAAACAGCAATAAGAAGATATAACAAGGAGAATTATACACCCATAAAAAGAGGAGTAAGACAAGGATGCATCCTATCACCAAGCTTGTTCAATCTATACACTGAGCAAATCTTTAAAAACATCTCAGAGATACCAGGCCTAAACATTAATGGAAAGATAATCAATAACCTAAGATATGCTGATGATACTGTTCTAGTAGCAGAAAATCCTAAAGACCTACAACAATTGCTTAGAAAATCCAGAGCTACAACTACCTGGGACATACTATAACCAATGATGGAAAATGCAAAATTGAAATAAACAAAAGAATAGGTATGGTAAAAAGTAATTTTAATGCCATGAAAAATATACTAACAACAAAACAAATATCAGCAGGGCTGAAACTAAGAATGGCAAAATGTTACATCTTCTCAATATTCCTGTATGGTGCAGAAACATGGACATTAGACAAAAAAACAGAACCGAAAATTGAAGCCTTTGAAATGTGTATTTATAGAAGAATTGGATGAAAAAAAACAAACTATGAAGTTTTAAAACAACTAAAATTGATAAGAGAACTACTAAATACAATTAAGACAAGACAAATGAAAGTTTTGGGGCATGTTAAAAGACACAACAGCCTACTAAAAGTAATATTGGAAGGAAAAATACAAAGTAAAAGAGGCAGAGGCAGACCAAGACTAAGATGGACGAGTAACATCAAAAGATGGACAAGTCAATCTATGACAGCCTGCACCATCAAAGCAAGAAACAGAGTAGAATGGCGATCCATGGTAGCCAACCTTCGTTGCGGAGAAGGCACTCGATGATGATGAATGTGAGGAGTACAATTTATGGACATGATTAACAAGTGGCATTGGTGTGCAGGAATAGTTGGAAACCACTGAACTAGATTCTTCACAAACTTCAACATGAAAGTTCTGCAAATTTCTGTTATGTAAAAGTGACCTATAAGTTTTTAATCTTTATTTTGGACTGGCATCACAGCAGATTGGGTACTCCCATATCTGCTCTGCTGCCCGATCCAGTAACCATCAAAGTGTTTGTCTACTGACTATTCCTGCTCAACATTGATTAACCATGTTGCGTTCTTTTCTGTTGAGATATTTTTCCTGCTTTCGCCCTTTATGGAGTTGCGTTCCACCATTCCTTTGACAAGTGGGTTATTCTCAGCTTAACTGTCACCTTCATGATAGAGGCGTTCTTTTAAAGGTAAAGTACGAGACTTGAACCGGCGTCTTAGCACGCGAGTTCCCACCCATATGTGCTCGGCTGCCTATCCAGAAATGTTCTGAGATTTCTGGACAGTGTCACTTCAAGCATTGAAACTCATGATGTGAGGCGACATTCCTCACCTTCCCAGGGTAAAACCCTGGTACCCATTTCTGCCAACGGCTGGGTCGACCGTGGAGGTATTTTTTTTTCCAACCACGAGTGCAATTCACACTGCTCCCAGCGAGAATCGAACACGTAAGTTCTTTTAAAGCCCTTGTAATGTCATTTATGTCCATTTTAAAAATCTCTTGTACAATGGCAGACCCCGCCAACCTTTGGCAATCTTATTGTCATAGACTCCCATGTGCCCAGGGCAATATCCAAGTTCGGCTGTTAACATGAGACATGTCGAGTAGGTGCAACCACTCCCTGTGGAGTGTGTTATTGTCAATCTAATGAAGCATTCTTTGTGAATCAGTCAAGATAACTGGATGCGTTGTTGATCTTTTAACCAGCCATGTGATCGCTTCCATTACAGCCTCAACCTTCATGTGCGTGCTGGATGTTGTAGCCTTCATTTTATTTCTATTTGTTGGATCCCCTAGTTTTACTGCATGTTGCACAAAGTGTTATACCCATTACTGGAGCCTCACAAAATGTTATATTCATTACTGGAGTCTCACAAAATGTTATACCCTCTACAGCAGTTTCACAAAATGTTATACCCACTCCAATTATTTCTATCTAAGCACTCACCTCAAATTGAAACCTTTGAAGTGTCAGCTTTTTCTGCATTTCATCAAATGTATAAGGATCTGCCTGATATTTCCCTTTGAGTAATGATGGCCAGCAATGAGCCGCTGTGTTATGAGCTTTGCTGAGGCAAATCTGAATGGAACGCTTATCTTCTGTAAATATTAAAATTAATTTGCTGTTTACCATTAATTTAACTATGAATCCAAATTATTAATTATATTTATCAACCACTTAATCAAAGATCATATATCTTTTTAAAGTAGGTTTGAGAATTAGCACATTCCTTCACATGAGTGGAGGGTAGACTTAAAGTGCTTGATAATCAAATCAAGTAATTCTTTGAAACAATTTCCATTTATCACGGCACTCTATCCTTTCTTCTTTTGTACCTCTCTCCTGGCTGTACCTGAGATGGTCCTGCTCTCTGCAGTATATCAGTCTTCATTGATCATCATCATTTTATGCCATCTCTACATCGATGGCTGACTACGACGGATTGCCACTTCAATGAATCTTTCATCTTGATGGTATATGATATCATAGGTTCTCCTGTGCATCTCTTGATGTTATCAATTCACTTTAGTCTTTGTCTGCCTTTACTTTGTTTACCTTATATTTTCCCCTTCAAAATGACAAAGTATGTTACTGTGTGTCTCAATGTTTTAAAAATGTTTGACTGCTCGTTTGAATTATGTGAAGTAGGTAGTTCTTTCTTTATTTTTCATCATCATCGAGTGTTGTCTCCACATCAAAGGTTGGCTACCATGGAGCACCATTTCACTCTCTCTCTTGCTTTGATAGTGCAGGTTGTCATAGGCTGATTGGCCCATCTTTTGAAGCTACTCATCTACGTTAGTCTTGGCCTGCCTTGCTTCTTTTACCTTGTATTTTCCCTTCTAAGATTACTTTTAGTAGGCTTCTGTGTCTTTTAACATGCCCCAAAAATCTAATTTGTCTTGTTTGAATTGTATTTAGTAGTTCTCTTTTCATTTTTAGTTGTTTTAAGATTTCATCATTTGTTTTCTTTCTGTTCCATCCAATTTTTCCTATACTTTTATAAATCCACATTTCAAAGGCTTCAATTTTCTTTATTTTTAGTTGTCTCAATACTTTCAAACATGATTTTTTAAAAAACTGTAAGAAAATTGCAGACTTTAAGCTAAAAATATCATTAATCTTTTTGAAGACAAATACCTCATTTATTATGAGTCTAAAATAATCCACGTATTGAAAAGTAATTTAAAAAGACAAATGTCAAAGTAAAGTTTTCATTTCAAATGCCTGAAAACCAAAAGTATCTGATATGTTCTCGTATATCTAATTCTTTTTCTATCCTTTCTCATATATTTCTGCATTGAGGAGAGAGATAATTTATGGTCTCTTGCTCTTTCATTGGCAACTTCTGCTGTCATCCTTCCAACTGTTTATAGTTTTATGTTTGTTCACACGTTTTGAGGGTACCCTCAGTCTGTTATTTTCTGAGAGTTTGAAAACAGATGATTGGGTTATTGTTTCATTATCTATCTATCTACCTATCGACCTTCCGAGCCGTAGCCGGCCCATAGGGCGTAGACCAAGATACTCCTTCTCTTATCTAAATTTTTTATTCTAGCAGTTTTCAAATCTTTTAAAGATATTTTATCAAAATAATGTTTCGTTATGGGTACTTATAATTTCTCTCTTCTTAATGCTGAAAGTCAAATGAAGAAAAAAGAAAGTAGAAAATAATTATTTGATGAACAAACTGAAGTATGAAATATTTGACATACCTAATGTCCAAATAGCTTCATCTGCATGCACTGCTTCATACAACTCACCCTGATTTGACAAAATTTAAGTTAAAATGTGTCAATTTAATTACCAACTTACATGTTTATAACAATACCTCACAAATGTATATTTTAAAGTTTGCACAAATTAAAGAAATATCTTATACAAAGTATATTAATTCCCACATTGTACCAATGCCAAACATGGTCACTTACGACGAAGCATAAAAAATACTTTGTCACCACAGAAATAAGATGTCTGAGAAAAGCACTTAGGAGTGACCAGAAAAAAACAGAATCAGAAATGATATTATGGGAGAAAGAGTAGACATTGAACATAAGCTACATACAGAAACAACAAATAAAATGGTCTTGAAATAAATCTAGAAAGAATGCCGCGTGATTCCTTACTATACAAAGCATATACTAAAAGAGAAGGCAGAAAAGCAATAGGTAGACCCAGAGTAAAATGGGCAGACAACATCAAAGAAACATTACAACATCATCAATTGGCAATGAGTGAAGCCACGAAAAGGGCGAGGACCAGAACTTCCATCAACACCCGAACAAGTAGAAGAGGAAATGAAGAGAGCACAAATTAAATTTAACAATTTCAAAGAAAGAATTTTCCTTCTTTTTTTTTCATTTTTTTCTTTTTATTCTGCCAAATAGAATGCAGTGTTGTCATTAATTTACAATTTGGCTGCAATACTCTACGTCTTTCAGCCTCTTGCAAATAACTGTAACGAGCTTCATTTTACTTTGGTTTGTTTTTCATAATTTTAACAGACCCAGTCTACCTCATGGCTGATTTAATTTGAGATGAGAAGGCACAGGAGTAAACTCGTACTTTTTGTGTAGAACTTCTGAACAGTAACAATGGTATAACACCAAATGAGCATGCACAAATGGAGGTAAATAAAATTATGTAAGTTAATAAATATGTAATAATATCCACCAGAACTGGGGGAAAGTAGGTCAATGTGGGAGAAGCACTCATTCAATGAAAAAATAATGAGACCATAGACTTGATGATTTAATTCTTTTTAAAACCTTTTACTTTTAGCTGTGGGCTGGCCATAGTCATAGAACTACTAGAACTTCTAGAATATATATAATCATCATCATCATCGTGTGCCTTCTCCGCAACGAAGGTTGGCTACCATGGATCGCCATTCTACTCTGTTTCTTGCTTTGATGGTGCAGGCTGACATAGATTGACTTGTCCATCTTTTGATGTTATATATAATAATATAGAATAAATAACAGAAGCATTACATAATAATAATACTTTGACATTACATTCGTAATTTATCTAATTTACGAGTTTAATGCCCCAAATTATTTTTGCTAAACGAGTAATTTCCCCTCACTGACTAGACATACTTGAATTATCAACTGTTACTGGTTTTTATGCACTTAATTTTATTTTTTCAACAAGGTTTATTTATGTTTAAGTTTAGTTGTAGGCAATTCCGAACCCTAAACCTTACCCATGGGTCTTCCAATGACAGATTCGAGAGCGACCGAATAGAGGGCGAGGGGACGTTACTCCAAGCAGAAATAATTTGGGACACTAAACTCGTAAATTACCCATTTTATTATTTTGGTTTAGTTGACAAAGTACTCAAGAAGCAAAGTACTAGTACTTCAACAATTGAACACTGAACAAGTCAGTGGATATTCCAAAAGGAAATCAATATTGACCAATAATTATAAAAAAAATTATTATTATAATAATAAAATAATTGCAGTTGCAGCAAAATTTAAGGTTTTTAAGAAATTAAGATAAGACCTGTGCTAAACTGTGCTTTCACTTTCAGTATGTTAGTCATGTGTCATATATCTTGATGTGTGTCAGTGTTAGTCATGCCTCGTATCGCTGTGAGCATGTCTGTATTAGTCACATCTCATATCTTTGTGTGTGCATGTCTGTGTTAGTCACATCTCACATCTTTGTGTGTGTATGTCTGTGTTAGTCACATCTCACATCTTTGTGTGTCCGTGTCTGTGTTAGTCACCTTTAGTGACTCGGGCAGATGGTGCTCGTAAACCTGGGAGGGCCTACCATCTAAGGGCAGAATCCCCCTACAGAAAAGATCATCTGCTGCCTTGCAGGAAGATTGGGGACAATCAAAGGCTAGGGAAAGCAAACCCGAATAAAATGCTGGCTGAAATCGGATGCACTGGGCCACTGGCGCAGAACACAGTGCAACGTATTAACGGGTGTTCAGTCAGAGTGGATCTGACAGACTCTAATTGTGATGTTCTGTCTGTGGGGGCGATCAACACACTTAGCCTGACAGCTGACCTCATATGAGAGTCTGGAATCCTTACTCTGATTTAGTCCTGAACGCAGAGAGAGAGAGAGAGAGACTTTCAGTAACCATTATTCATTATACCATAATAATATGAATGACGATATTAGAATTAGATAGTGTACTCAGTAAGTAAGTATAGTAAGTACTGTGTAGTCAGTAGTGTAAGTGCGAAAAACAAAATTAATTAATTAATATTAAAACTAAGTTTTATTTTTTTATTTAATGTTATCTGTTGTTATATTTAATTTTACTTAACTAACTTACTTAAACTTACTAACTACTAGTCTACGACGGTCTACGCTACGCCGCTACGCACCTCAAAAATTAAGGTTCCCTTGACGTTAATGTTGATATTTTTCGGTTTTATGGTGCATTTGATCTCCCTGGCTTTAAGTTCTGAATTTGAAAGTATTTCTATATACACCTCGTCAATAGTTTGCCACCATCTCCCCCACTCTGTCTTGCAGGCTACAATCCCACTTCTTTCATCAAAATGTGCCATTTTTAAGTTTCTACTTTCGCTTTTGAAATGCGGAAAATGAGGATAACTCTCCAGTTTCCTCCTTTCTCTTTCATTGCCTCTTCCATATTTTCTTATTTCTCCATTCTCCCACTCTTCCTTTCATTGTCTTCTTTTTTTTTTTAATTTAAACTTTTTTTAAATTCTCTTACTCATCATATTCTTAATTTGCTTATTACGGAGCACATGCGTCTGTCAGCACCAGAGGTGAAAGCGGCCGGGGACTGGTATTCCGAATCAGACAATTTGTTCCATTGCCATGTCATTCGCCGCGCGCAGGATCTGTGAATCAGAATTATCCAGATTCTAAACAAGACTAACTATAGTCCGTTCAGAATCGTTTGCCGAGATGTTATGATTTATAATTCAAAAAGTTCTTGATGATTTCACATGATTTTTGGCATACGGTGTTAAAATGTCCATGTCACGAGAACATATGTGTTACTCGATGTCTAGCTATAACGGTTTTATTAAAGCGGCGAATTCCTTTGATCTTTGCCCATGTAACTATTATTTTGACCCTAATCAAAATGTTTTACAGTAATCTAGTGCAACGATGACCCATAGGCGTGTCCATAAAATTTTACTTGGTGGCAAGTATACAAATTTTAAATTATATATAGAACTTTTGTTCGTAGAGTCAATTTGATATAGTTCCATGCTCTTGGTGTGAGTTTCCCAAATGTTGTCGCTGCCTTTCAAATACGTACATTTAGTTCCTCATCTAAGGAAAGTGTGGCTGTAATAGTGGATCCAAGATAGCTGAACTTCTGTACTGACTCAAGCAGGCTTCCATTCAAAGTAATGGTTGTTGGTTTGCTTATAACATATTTTTGATTGCTTGGGTGGTCTTGAACAATAAACTGTTTAACAAATCAACTAGGAAATTTTGCAAATTAAACTATTTATCTGTAGACTTAATCAGAGTAATGATCATTCAGAATCAGACGAGTCAAATAGGTCGATTACTGCTTTCGGCTGAACAAACAACAAACCATCCTTTTTCCAATATTCCTCTTCTTGTCGTAACACATGATCCTCACATTTTACCCAGTAGTCTTTATTTATATTTGATAGAGCCTGATTTGTAAGTGTCTCAACATCGCATAATTTGAAAGTTTTATTTGTATATGCTACGTGTCCTTTAACTTTTGCCCAAACTAGTTCTATAGGATTTAAGTGTGCATGATATGGAGGTAGTCTCAAACATCTATGGCCATGTTCTTGAATTAACTTGTCTATTTTAAATATCTTTGTACGTTGTGTCTGTTTTACAAGGCTAAGCAATTCGGGTTTCAAGTAGCTGTCGTTAACTTGTATGTGTTCTTTTATGAGCCACGTTTTGATTGCATCTTTTGTACTTGATGATGCTGGGATTCTATCTTCTACGTTAACTACGTTATGGTATGAAGCATTGTCCATTATCAGACAAGAAGGTCGATCTAATATTGGAAGGATACTTTTCTCGATCCAGTCTTTAAATATGTGCCCATTCATTTCGGAGTGGTAGTCTCTATTGTCTATGGATTTTGAAATGAAAACGAGATGAGCATTCTGCAACAACCCATTATGTCTGCTACCTGCATGTGCAACTATCAAACGTTGCCCTTTACTGCTTGGTACTGATCTTTTAATACTTCCATCTGCTAACTGCCATTCCTTTTCATTTGTATGATGAGCGTTGATCCAAGTTTCATCTAAATAAACAATATCATAATCATTTTCGCGCATTTCCTTCACTTCACGTAAATACTTGCTTCTAAGAGCTACTAGATGTGGCTTCTCACAAATAATGTTTTTTCCACCAGCATTCTTTCTAAAGGTGAAGCCTGCACTTCTTAATATTTTCCATAATGAAGTTTTTGATATTTCAATGTCGTTGTTAGTTTTCAGCCAAAGCTTCAACTTTCTAAGTGTCACTTCTTCGTTTATATCAAACATTCGACATATTTCTCTTTTTACTAGGTCCTTATCAAAACTGTCTAACGTTTCTTTCCTTCCTTGCTTTCTTGCATTTGTTGGCAATAAATATCCACTTCCTTTAACTATTCGATCAAATGAACGTTTACACAAACCTAAAATATGCATTGTTCTCTTCTCAGTGTTTGATAAAGAACAATAAAGATGTCCCTTTTTACGCTCTCTGCAGAAGTATTGATAAATCTTTATAGCAATGTTATGCTCAGTAAAATATTTTGCCTTTATATTCATTCTCACATAGACTTGCAGAAGATAATATGGATAGTGCCGCCTCCTTTCTGTAAATATTGAGATTTGCCTCTGAATTATGACTCGAACTCGAGTCTACGGCCGTGATTTTGACGTCACATAATTTCCGGTTTCGGCTAAAATGTCATTTTGTGCTAAACGGGAAATTTCATATGTAACATTTCTTTATAAAAATTTATAGTGGAAACATAACTATTTTAGGACGGTGCGCATTCAGCCGTGAAGGTCATGCCTATATGTTAAAGAATCAGCTGTGAGATGTAAGCATCTACATAATCCCGCCGGTGTTTATAATATCGATTAACTTTTTTTAAATATAGGTTAAATAAGGCATCTTTGAAACTGGATCACATTTCTTTGATAAAAAATATTTTTATAGCGACATTAGTATTCTAAACCTAACTTCAAAAGATCAATGCAAATGAACAATAAGTTTTTGAAAAAAATAAATTAATGTCTAGGCAAACGAATCTGAACGGACTATAGAAGCGTATCTACATAGTGCTTAATTGTGGGTGTTGTTCGTTATGTGTATTTGCAAACATGAATTCAATTGGTTACAATTAGTGTGGCCGTATTTCTCAATGATTTTGTCAACATGATACACCCTTTTCTTATTCGTATTCTTCACAAGTTGTAACAATTCGGGTTTTAAATATGTGTCGTCAAATTTGACATTTTCATTCGCAAGCCATGTCCTAATTTGCTCTTTTGTATTTGATGCAGTAGGCACTTTGTCCCATCTTGAATTCCCTAAGGAAGTGCTGATATAGTAAAACAGTAACCTTTTGCATAGTTATAAATTTGCATTTCAAACTCATTGTAATTTAGATATAAATGTTGGTATTTAAAGTCAACAAATTGTCTACTGAGTCTTCACAAAATTAATAAAGATACGCCTTCACTTAGGTAATTAATGCCCAGGCCGTGGTGCGTCATGTCGTTCAATAACAATTCAGTTTTGTGCACGGGATTTTCCTGAACTTAGTGTTTCTGCAATAGCCAAACTATTTTACGTGAACGACCGCAACAAATTAATGTATATATCCTAAAATGGTGTCAAATTCGAACAGGGTGAATTTAATATAGCCTAAAGAAGAAAACTTTTAAACTAGATCAAATTTCTCAGAGCAAAAAATATTTCTATAACGACATCAATATTATAAGATTACATGCAAAAGTTGAAAGCAAAATAACAAACGGTTATCACGTAAAGCTAATTCAAGTGTGGTTATGAATTTCTGAACGGACTATAGTAGTCTAGTCAAGTGAGTAGGAATTGAGGTATAAGACAATGCGGTACTCAAAAAACGTTATACTGAAGTCGGGCACCTTGGACTGAAAGGTGCAAATTATCATAACTTTTGTTGCAAACACAAGAATGCGTCTCTAAATGTCTTTATAATAATAATAATAATTGCAGGTGACGAAGAATCTGAAAAAGGACTTTTCATCTCTTTAATCGTCTGGTGAGTGCAAGCAAGAAAGAAAAGATTTACTTATTATCAGTTTGCTTTTAACTGTATGTTTGCACCTTGCTCATTTATTGATCGAGTTATTGAGTTATATGCGGGTCATCATCATTGCACTCCGAACATGTCCACATGTGCTCAGAACTCCTCCCGCCCCCCCCCCCACCCTCCCACACACACACACACACACATACACACAGCAAGTCCCGCAGTGTCCAGCGACTTTCGACTCTAATTCTGTGTTGGTTGATAAGTCTTCTTATACGCCCACAACATTTCTCGTTTCTGGCTGTGCCCATCTTAACTCCCATCTCTTTCATCCGAAGGAGTGACGTGGACTCATGGTTGTCGAAGTCATGTGCCCTTCCCACATCTCGGAAGGCAGTGATGACGTCCGCTCGATCCATTGGTTGATCGTGCTCAACGATGGCGCAGCTAGCCAACCTGTCCGTTCTTTCATTTCCCCGTATTCCAGCATGTCCAGGGATGTCGCCAAAGGTGACCTTACGTATTTTTGACTTCTGCAATGACTCTACTTTAATCTCCATCTTCTATGTATTTCTCTGAGCATAAAACATTTATCCCTTACCGACCTGCTAAGTCAGTCGTAAGTTAAGGGCTTAACTTAAGAAAAACACACGATGGGGGTTTAGCCCGACTGATGTTTCCCCCCACGTGTTTGATCGCTAAGGTCTCACATGCGATCTTTTACGATCTAAATATACAACTTTAGCTGGTTACATTTAAAAAGTACTTATCAGTTTTTATCCTCCTCCTTGGTAGAACACTTTACACAATTTTCCGAAAATTATATCCCGTTGGAAACACTATATTTAATCACACGTATCACACAATCTACACTCCGAATATAAAAACACCCGCCATCTTGGTCACTATTAAGAAAAAAAGCTAGGAATAGCCCCCGCCATAGAATATATATAAGGAAACAACAGATAAAATGGTTTGGCCACATGACAAGGCAGAAAGAACAAAACACAACACAACGAGCTTTCAACAAACGTTGTGAGAAAACCAGACCCAAGGGTCGATCACGTAAAAGATGGGTCGATGGAATATTAAAAGCGCTAGGAAACATAACAGCAGCAGAGGCGAACAGAAGAGCAAAAGCCCGCAAATTATATCTCCCCTCGACGCTGAAAGGCAGATGAGGAAGGAAAGAAGAAGAAGAAGAAATGACTGTACCCATTGCATGCTAACTTATCCAATCTCCACTTTTCTTATCATGCTCATCGAATCACTTAGTATCCAGGCGTGGGTGTAGTCTTGTGACTCTAACCAGATGAATGTCCTGGTCCCATAATTTCCATCGTCATACTACTTGTAGTCGTTTATTGATGCGTTGTGTTTCCGTTTACATTAAGCTGCGATATGTTTGCGCCATTAAAACAGATAAGATTGGTTAGTCTGGGGAAAAATAAAAAAATAAAAAAATGGTATGTAAGAAGCTTTACGTAATAAGTGGACGACACAGACTAAACAACGTTTCGGCCCAATAGGCCTTCATCAGGAACAAACAAAAAAAAAGCACACACACACAAACTAATAACGAAACAATCAAAACAAAAACAATCGAAATGTGTTAAAGAAAACAAAATTATCTATCCTGTCAAAACAAAAGGAAATAGCAACCAAGTGCGGCTGTCGTGAATTGGTTAGTCCGGGGAAGAAGTGTGAAGTGTAGTAGAATCTTAATCAATGTACCCATAACCGTCGACGTGTCACTGATCCTGGCGCATATAATCGTATATAAGTCACATAACCTTTTTTAGTCCTGGTGCAACTGTACTATTTGGAGTCTACACCACCAAAACATCGAGTGCCTTCTCCGCAACGAAGGTTGGCTACCATGGAGCGCCATTCTGCTCTGTCTCTTGCTTTGATGGTGCAGGTTGCCACGGGCTGATTTGTCCATCAACTCGTCTGTTACTCGTCTATGTTAGTCTTGGTCTGCCTCTGCCTCTTTTACCTTGTATTTTCCCCTCCAGAATTACTTTTAGTAAGCTGTTGTGTCTTTTAACATGGCCCAAAAATCGCATTTGTCTTGTTTTAATTGTGCTTAGTAGTTCTCTTTTCATTTTTAGTTATTTTAAGACTTCATCGTTTGATTTCTTTTCCTTCCATCCAATTCTGCCTATTTTTCAATATATATCCACATTTCAAAGGCTTCAATTCTCTGTTCTGTTTTCTTGTCTAATGTCCACGTTTCTGCACCACTCTAGGAATATTGAGAAGATGTAACATTTTGCTATTCTTAGTTTTAGCCCTGGTGTTATTTGTTCTGATGTTAGTGTGTTCTTCATGACATTAAAATTACTTTTTCTATTGTCTAATTTGGAGTCTTCACCACCAAAACATTGACCTGGCGTGATAACAACCACATCTCCCAATAATATGCAGTAAAGTAAAGTGCCCCCGTCACGTCAATTGGCTTATAGGGAATATGGTGCTTTACACTCCCTGAAAAAATCCGGTAACCATTTAAGGCTGGGTGAACCCGGAAGCCGTCGGTTGGGATCGAACCCTACTTCTTATCCTTTGTAGTCCAGTTCACTAACCACTGAGCTATCGCGGCTCAATAATATGCAGTGGTCATAGAAAAATATTGTCACTAAAACCACATACCCCATAGCTTCGCAAGGGAGGAATCCTTTACTTTCAAGTGAATATTTTTTAAAATCTAAAAACGGTATAGTTACAGCTTTACATCGGTGGCACCACAAAATCAAAACGTCGTTGAGACTCTGTAAGTGTACGTGTAAACATGCAGATTAGCATTGCCAGCATATAGCTCAGAGCTAGCAGGCCTACTCATCTCCACATATATTTAGGTCCTTCTCAGGTTCCCACCTGTTGACCATTTCTCCAATGTCAGTTTTGTTCATTCCCAGGGGTTTTCTCAGGATACAAATAATAATACATAAATATTATTATATGGGGAACTTCCGAGGCGATAATAGGGAATAATAGAACAAAGAAGTATGTGTTAGCACTCGGAAAAATTGACAGACAAACAACAATAGAAAAAAACGAAGAACAATATATGGTCCGAAGTGGGATCGAACCCGTACTCAGTGGCACCGCGCCTTGCCACGAGAGGCCGAACGCTTGGCACACTGCCACGCAGCCAACTAAAAAATTGGTTATTGCAGCAGTTTTCTCAGGACTAGGTTGAGGTCATCCTCGTTATAGATAACAAGCTCAGGAAAGTCACTTTCAATATTCTTGATTTTGTGTTGTCACTAACCCATGTAAAGTTACAACCATACCATTTTAATAATTTTTTTCTTTTCAATATCATTATAGCACTGCTGCTTCACAATTTAATTTCTTGAAACCTTTATCTTACCATTTCCCCCAAATAAACATAATGTCTTCTTCTTCTACCTTTCAGCTCCCTGTGGAGCATAGGTCTCCAACAAACACTTTCCAAGCAAATTCTGTTTCTTGCTATTCTTTTAAGATTATTCCATGTCTTCCCCATCATCTTCATCTCTACTTCGATCTGTCTTCTCCAAGAATTTCTTGGTCTTCCTCTTTGTCTTTTCCCCTGGGGATTCCAAAAAAGGGCCTATTGTGTAATACTCTCAGTTGGCTTCCAGTGTGTGTCCAATCCAGCGCCATCGTCTTCGCTGTATCTCTTTATCCACTGGTATTTGACTGGTTCCATAATTCTATGTTAGTGATTTTGTTCTGCCATTTCCATCCTTTTATTCTGCGTAAACATCCATTAATGAAAGTCTGTATCTTCATGATTGTCAATTTTGATGTTCTCCATGTTTCACAGCCATATAATAGGACTGACTTAACATTGGAGTTGAAAATTTTTATTTTTGTATTTAACCTAATTTCTTTGGATTTCCACATGTTTCTTAGTTCTTGCTTCTTGTATTCTTACTTTGATATCATTCTCTGTTCCTCCCTCTTTGTCTATATTACTGCCCAGATATATGTAAGATTGTACATCTAGTAGAGGTATTTCTCCTAATTTTATTTGGTTATTGCCAACTGCATTAATTTTCATAATGTTGGTCTTATCTCTATTAATTTTCAGTCCTAGCTGTTGTGATCTCTCATCAAGTATGCTCATTTTATCCTGCATCTGTTGATGGCTGTGTGATAGGAGAGCTATGTCATCAGCAAAGTCTAAATCATCAAGTTGCTTGGTCAATGACCACTAGATTACATTTCTATTGTTTTGAGTTATTCTCATAATCCAATCTATGGCCAGTAGAAAGAGAAATGGAGACAGAAGGCATCCTTGCCTTACTCCTGTTCTTATTTCAAATGCTTCTGTAAGCTGTCCTTCATGCACCACACTACATTTCATTCCTTCATACATTGTTCTTATCAGGTTAATAAACTTGATGGGGATTCCGTAATGATTCAGCAACTTCCAAAGCATTGTTCTGTTTAAACTATCAAATGCCTTTTCGTAATCTATGAATCCAATATAAAGTGGGGATTTTAGTTCTAAACTTTGTTCAACTATTATACGTAGATTAGTTATTTGATCAACACATAATCTGTTCTTCCTAAAACCTGCTTGTTTCTCTCTCAAATGTTTCTCTATGGCCTCCTTTAGTCTGTCCAGAATGATTCTGCTTAATATTTTATCACTCTGATTATTTGAACCTTTGTAGTTGAGTATTTAGTGCACTAAATTCCTGATCAGAAGGGTCCATGATCAGTTTCCAGAAATGGCAGATATTTTTCAAACCAACAAGGCTCCAGGGTTCACCCAGTCTCTAAAAAAATGGGTACCAGAAATTTTCTGGGAAGTAAAGGCAGCCTGGCTTGATACCAACTACATCACTTAAAAATGTTCTATTGCCTGGAAAAATATGGTCACTAACACCATACTCCCCATATGCCTAGCAAGGCACAGATGGAATCTTTACTTTGCTGTCTCTGGCTAACTATCTGTTGCATATTAATTCTTCTATAGTAAAATTCATAAATTCATTAACACGTTTGTTTTAGATTTGTGTGAAGACTACCTGTATGATCGCAGTGATTTTGTGCATGCATCATCATCATCATTGAGTGCTGTCTCCGCATCAAAAGTTGGCATTTTGTGCATGCAGCCCTAGAATATCCATGACGTTATATAAATATTTTTCACTTAGACATTAGATTTAGTTAGCAAAATTTCTTCTTTACAGTAAAGTAAGTAAAGGGCCCCGTCACGTCAAGTGGCGTATAGGGAATATGGTGATAGTGGTCATAATTTTTACAGACCTTCGGCACATGATTTTTGGGATAATGTGGTCGGTATTATGCCCGTGCCGCTTTACTTTCCCAGAAAAAATTTGGTACCCATTTAAGGCTGGGTGAGCCTGGAAGCCATAGATCAGGATCGAATCCGACCTCTTGTCCTTTGTAGTCCAGTAAAATTTCATCTTTAGGCTATAGTAAAATCAACCTCACATTTTTTGACATAATTTTAGCAGATATAAGGTGCTCAATCATGTTGTTTTAAATATAGCTTTGTTTTCACATTGAAATAGGCCGAAGAAATAACAATTTTTGTTTTCCCTGTGCGCCAATTCGACTTTCAATTGAAACCGGTAAACAAGTAACGTTATAATGCGGTGCAGCCATTTATTTCATGTTAAAGGTCATTCAGTTATATTGTGAAATTATTGTGGTATAATGTTGGCTGCCAAAAACTGACATTTATATCAACATCATAATGAGTTTGAAATACAAATTTATAATTATGTAAGAGGTTACCTTTTTACTATATTGGCATTTCTGCGAAAGCTGGGTCTATGCTCACTTCTATGCTAAAGAATGGCAATCAATAGATGGTGAAAGAAAAGAACAATTTCCAGCAGCAAAGGCAGCGCATCATGCTAACGCATGCTAGAAGCAGTGAAAATGGTCTTGTTCTTGACGTTGGGCCTATTTTCCAACCAAAAAGTATTGACGGTATGGACTACCACACAGAAATGAATGGACAAATTTTCATGCACTGGTTGGAGAACGATCTTCTTCCAATCCTGGATAGACTTTTATGCTTAGTAAAGGATATTGCATCTTATCACAAAGCTGTGCCAGTGGAAGACAAAGTACCAACTGCATCAAATACAAAAGATGAAATTAGGACATTCTTGCTAAGAAAATTGTCAAATTCGATGACACATATTTAAAACCCAAGTTGTTGCAGTGAGTGAGGAATACAAATAAGAAAAAGGTGTATCATATTGACAGAATCAACAAGGAATACAAATAAGAAAAAGGTGTATCATATTGACAGAATCAATGAGGAATTCAAATAAAAAAAAGGTGTATCATATTGACAGAATCAATGAGGGATACAAATAAGAAAAAGGTGTATCATGTTGACAGAATCAGTGAGGAATATGGCCACACTTCTCTGCGACTCTCTGCATATCATGCATACCTCAATCTGATCGAGCTTGTGTGGGCTAAAGTCAAAGGACAAGTTGTAGAAAAGAACAGGATGTTTAAAATGTGTAATGTTGAAGTTCTGACACATGAGTCCCTCTCAAGCATAGACATTCAGTTCTGGATGAAGTGTGTTGTACATGCGCTACTGGTGGAAGACGAGTACTGGCAACAAGATGGATTACAATTTGTCCAGCCAGTAACAATTATCAGCCTCTTGGAATCATCAGATGTTTTTGACAGATTGAATAACAATCTGGGATGATTAAGAGCATGTTGAACAAAGAGTTAAGTGTATGTACAATGGCAACAAATATATTTCCATATCAAAATGTATCTACCATCATTAAATTTAGGGTGCAGCAAGGACACCCTGGGGTCTAATGATATCTGAATCATGGTTGTGATTACACATAACAGGCAACACACACAATTACTTGATCTATTAATGTATTTTGTAGATATATTTCTGAAAAAAAATTAACATGCTGTAACTGTAAAATATATGTTTCTTAAAGATAAAAGGAATTCGTTGATGTGCAAAATCTGTTGTATCTGTGGAATAAAGAATAGCATATTACTGCGCCAGGATACTATAAGGCTGCATGCAGAAAATCACTGTGATCTAACAGGTAATTTTCACGCAAATCAAAAGCAAACATGTTCATGAATTTATGAACGAACTTTATCAACAAATATAAATAATCCATCTCTCTTATATATCTTTAAATTGATCAATGTCATCTCTAAATTTGTTTCATTATTCCATTTTTCTCTATTCTCCCTAACAAATTTCCTTTCACCCTTTCCTTCATCCAACTGTCTCATCCTTTATTCTGTCAAATTAAGATTTTTTTTTTTAAAAAAAAGCAAAACTAATGAGATTTAAAGCTTTAATGAACATTTAAATCCAAATCAATCAGAAAAAAAAGATACATTTTGATACATAACTTGTTTTAAACATTGTACAAAGTGATATATTAATTATTTAAGTAATATCTTAAGAAAAGAAATATGTCTACAAGACGTGATTTTAATATTTTAAAAATACTGAGCTGGGAGGGTAATTTTTTTCTTCTCTTTAGCGTCCACCCATTAGGTGGGCATGGATGGCAAGGCCTGATATTTGTAGCTTTAAGCCCAACACATCTGCCTTCAGCATGGTTAGATTTGCTTACAAATTTTTCCAGGGCTGGCCATTTTTGACCTGCTCTTTTGGACTTTCTAACTGCCAGCGGTTCTTTAACATGCTAAAGTGCACATGGACCTCCTGTTTTTGCTGTTATCAGTGAGAGCTAAGCATCAGATCTCACAACCCAGAGACCAGGGCTGAGTAAACCTTAAAAAAAAACATGGATTAAAGGTGGAAAATTTCCACAGCCTGTGGCTTGATTAATCCTGGACCTTCATTGCAAAGGGGCTGATATCTTACCTCCAGACTGCCCTAATAACAATGATGAAGAGCAGTATCTACATCACCTTCAAATATTGTAGTCTAGTGGAGTTAAATATAATATTTCTCATTCTTACAACATTTTATGTTGCAGAACATCCTTTTAGTAAGTGAGATTCTAGAATAATCAATAAAATAAATACCACCAAAATAAAAAGTATCAGATGTAACATAGGAGCCATTTTGAGAGACAAAATCATATTTGAGAATCAGACATGTAAAAATGTAAATTTCTCATTTGATTAATGCTTGTGATGGGATCCGATTACCAGTAGCCATGTTATAAATATAAATAACTTATTTTGTTATTAATAATTCAGTGTCAAGCAGGAAGTTTAAATATACTCATTCAAGTTCTATCACTACATAAAAGATGTACACATTTATAGAGTTGAAGAAAATAAATGGTTACTGTAAGAATATTTTTTTAAGCCCTAGTTACTTATTTTGCTTTACTTTCCTGCTCTATATTTCTGTTGCCTTTCAGCACTGAAAGAAAATGGTGTTCTTGGGTCAATTCCCTATAGTGTGTCTTATTTATTGTGGTCAATATGATGTCTGTATCTTCACTAATTCATTGCCCTGTGGTCCTCTAGGTCTGCCTTTCAGCCTTATTCTGCTGACCATGAGTGTCAATGCTTTCTTGTGCTGTTCGGTGGTGACCTGTTGTCTCTTAATGTGATCCAGCTCTGAGAAACATGGCCCTTTCCCCTTTAAGCCTCACTTCTGATCATCCCTTCCTGTCATGTTTACTATTCTTCTTATGCCCCTTATGGACATTTTCAAAGTGCAAAGATGTTAACACACAAAAAACTCTTACGCCTCTTATCTCCAATTCTTTTTACTTTGCTGTTAATGTCTAAGTTTGACACTGGTCATCATCAAGTACTGGGCCTACTGGCGTAGGTGATCATGTCTCTCCACAACCTTCAATCTTGGCAGCTATTTATCATTTCTGTTGTTGACCTTCTGCCAAGCCATTCTCTTAAGCTGTCTGTTATTTTTTCTCTTTGCTTCCCTCTATCTCTTCGTCCCTCAATTTTTCCAGTTGTTACAATATACTCCAGTTGTTCTCTTCTCATTACATGGCAAAAAAATGATGATTGTTTCTTCCTAATATTGGAAATTAGCTCTCTTTTTGCTTTGACCTCTCTCAGAACATCTTCATTACTCTTCTTAGCTGTCCATGGTACTCTCAACATTCTTCTGTAAAACCACATTTCTACAGATTCCAGTGATTTTCTTGTCTGTTGTCCTATTGTCCATGATTTGCATCCATATGTTAAGACTGCCTCTACATAACATTTAAGAACTTTTTTTCTTGACACTGGTAGTAGAATATATTGAGGTTTATGTTTTCTTTGTTTTCTGTGTTATATGCTTATTCTGTATCATTGGATGTAATTGTTCCACCATCATGTTTGTGCTACAACACCTAATATCAATCTCTAGTTAAATTTTCACATTGTATGATATAGGGAGCTGCGATAGCTCAGTGGTTAGTGAACAGGACTACAAAGGACAAGGGGTAGGGTTCGGTCCCAACCAACGACTTCCGGGTTCACCCAGCCTTAAATGGGTACCAAATTTTTTTATGGGAAAGTAAAGTGGCATGGGCGTAATACCAACCATATTACCCCAAAAATCATGTGCTGAAGGTCTGTAGAATATATGGTTACTAACACCATATTCCCTATACGCCACTTGGCGTGACGGGACTTTTTATTTTTTTTTTTCTATGATATAATATTTCTTACGTAATTGGGCAGTCTCTTGTTATAATTTTTTTCTCTCAATTAAAAAGTGTTTTCTTCTATTCTTCTATGAGTCAGAATTAATTTTTTTTTATAGCAGCATCAATTAATCTTTTCAAAGATAACAGTTTTTAAAAAAGATATCTATATCTACAAAAAATTAAATCATTTTGTAGTAATAAAACAATTAAACAATTTAAAGTAACCAAATTAACAAACATCATGAACTAGTAAAACTGGTATAAAAAAATTAATGGTTAAAAATAAAATGACATTTTATAAATTGGCATTTTTTAACACCACTCTCATGAAGAAGTGTATATACAAAATGTGTGGGCTTAGTCACGCCATTGAAACTTTTAACTCAGAGAAATCAGAGAGAAGCAAGTTATGAAAATTAGAAACATTAAGCTCAACTGTCTCAGACATTTCATAGGAACAACAGTAATTTTTTTGCCACATTTAAAAACTGAGTAATCTGGATACATTATAAAATGGTTAAAATACCATGAAAGGTAATATCTTAAATTTATATTTTACAAAATTTGAATAACATATTCATAGGTTAAAAAAATATTCAATAAAATGCATAAAGCGGCATGCACAAAATGTTAAATGAAGTGTTGGTTATGTTACATTGATTTTAAGGCTAATGGCACTTGGAGAGAAAACACAAACAAGTTATGTTAACCATTAATTATTATAAAGTATTTTTTTAAAATGCTGCAAGTAGCTGATGATATACATATCTAATCCTTGCAGAGATATATTAGTAATGTACATGATTATTCTGAAATACAATATAAACACTTTTATGGTGGGAAAAACATTTTCTGAAAACTCCCCAAAAGTGAAATTATTTTTAAAAACCTTTAAAAATATATCTTATGCCACTGACTTAGGCATCCAATTCTTGGACGTAACCTACTTTCACTAGTCCACTGAGTGATCACATATTCCCTAAAAGTCATTATAAGTCTCATAATCTATAGTGTATAAATGATAGCAATAATTTGCCATTATTGTCTGAATTCAGGCAACATGGGTTTCACCGTTTGGTATTGACTCTAAAGTCTGAGTTATCCTGAGGTTTCACTGTTAGGGGTCAAAACAAGTCTTTGGTTTCTACATTGTAAATACACAGCCATGTAGATTATGAAATTCTTGTTTTTCTTAAATTTATCTTACTTTACTGCTGTATTTCTGTTATTCTAAATTTATTGGTAAGTGCTAATAATAAGTTGCAGATTTAACTCAAACTGCAGACTAGACTTTTTTGTAAACAGTAGCAATTAATCAAGACTAGGTAATGCTTTCACTCCAGCAGTTTTTCTGATTGGCCCATATCTTGGATCAAGGATTCTTTGACCATCCGGTATGTTCCTGCAATATTAATATAAAAGTTATATTTAAAAAAAAGAAAAAAGTAAATATAATTGTTAGGTAGTCATGATTTCGATAACCTGAGATATGCAGATATTATAGTCTTGATTGTTAAGTGTGAAAAGTGAGTTACAGAAAATGGCAGATTTCATGATGATATAGTTATATTGTGATTAAAGTGATGGAAAGCAAAAAATAAAGGTGCCAGTCTTAATATCAAAAAGACATAAGTAATGGCAGCAAACATGAAAATGACTTCTCCAAAATGCACAATTACAATCAAATGGAGAATATTAAAACAGGTCAATGAATTCAAATACCTGTAGAAACGATAACTTCAGATAGTATATATACAGTTGAGGTTAGTATATTTACAGCTGAGGTTAGTATATATATACAGTTGAGGTTAGTATATATATATACAGTTGAGATTAGTATATATATTACATATATATATATATATACAGCTGAGGTTAGTATATATATATATATATACAGTCGAACCTGGTCTTAGGACCACCTGTTTAAAGCGTTTCCCTGGTTATAGGACCAGGTCTACAATTTCCCCGAGTTTTTTACTATATGCTAACACTGATTACGGCGCTCACCGTATGACGCGACCAGAGACCAGGCTAATTAACCGCCGCCAATGTTATTTATCCCGTTTACGACACGCGGGTAATTTCGTAATCCGCGTAATCCGAGATAACGATACACTGACCAGCCAGTCCTTCTCCGTCTCGCTGGGAGCCATAAACGATCGACACAGGTGTCTACAGGTGTCGAAGTTTTCCCGTATTTAGTGAGTCCCAGATTACAGTGGGACGTGTTACGTTTATCAGTCAATACTGGTGTGAGAAACACGGCAGACACAGATCTATGATTCGTGAAGTGACATCACTTCGCGGTTCCGTCTAGACCAGAGTAGACCATTGCGTGGCCCGTATAAATTACAGGAATTAACTAAAGAATTAGTCATTGCCCGCTTAGAGTGTATTCACGTACATGTACAGTATCTCAGTGAATTATTTTTGTGGATTTTAAAAGTGTTACACACAATATAGGAAATGGCCAGTGTCAAAAGTGTAAAACCAAAAGCATTAACGCTGGAAGAACGAATATCAGTGATTCGACAAAATATTTTTGTGTGTTTAACTATCGTGTTTTATGAAAAGTGTCCAACCAGTGGCTATTGTAGACCGACATGTGCACTATGTTCTACTCATGGATTACGCTGATTTGCAGGTTAGTTTTCATAGTGCTTAGGATAAAAATTTTTTTATCGCTCTATTTATTATGTGAAACCTGTGAGGCAGGACCACCTGTCCTATGGGACTAGTTTTTGAAAGTCCCGTGAATGGTCGCCTTAGACAGGTTCGACTGTATATATATATATATATATATATATATATATATATATATATATATATATATACAGATGAGATTAGTATATAATATACAGTTCTTCTTCTTCTTCTTCCTCTTCTTTCCTTTCTCATCTGCCTTTCAGCGCCGAGGGGAATATACAGCTGAGGTTAGCATATATACGGTTGAGGTTAGTATATATACAGCTGAAGTTAGTATATGTACAGCTGAGGTTAGTATATATACAGCTGAGGTTATTTATATATATATATATATATATATATATATATATATATATATATATATATATATATATATATATATATACAGCTCAGGAGAGAGGTGTAGAATAGCTCAGATAAAGGCACTATTCTAAAGAGTGAAACAAATATACAACTCATCTTTGACAATGAAAGAAAAGAAGAAAAGAGTATTTCAGTGTTTTGTAGAGCCAGTCTGATGTATGAAAGTGAATCCTGGATGAGAAATAGACAAGAACATTTTTGGAGGCCATTCAAAGAATGTGAATTATTCTAAGGACAGTCAAAAAGCCTAACTTTAACGTTGAAAAAGTGGTCAAATAAAAAAAGAGAGTTAATTATTAGCATCAGGAGAAAACATTAACAATTTTCTGGCCGCATAATGAGAAGGAAACAACTGAAATATATTGTGATAATTAAAAAAATAACATACATACAAAATACTCATACTAAAACTGGACTTTATAGCCATCTTCATAACATATAATGATAGATGTAACAGCATACACTGAAGTTGTTGTCAACATTATTTATGATTAATGGCTATTGCAAAAAAGGTATATACAGTTCTGTCAATTCATGATCAGACCTTATTATTTCCAAATTCCTCTCAATTAAAAATAATACAGTGCGCTTTCAGCAAACACTATGAGAACACCAGACCCAAGGATAGACCACGAAAAAGGTGGATTCATGGAATATTAGAATCACTAGGTAACATAAAAGCAGCAGAGGCCTACAGAAGAACAAAATACCACAAATTATATCTCCCCTTGATGCTGAAAGTCAAGTGAAGATCCAAAGAAAAAGAAGTTTCCTCTGGATCAAAGCCGTTGCACCAATATGAGGCAGTGAAACAAGAGGGGGTGTATTAAAGAGAGGTAGACAGTCTACATGACCAATTCTGACCTATGGAAGTGAATCATGGACAGCAGACAAACAAATGAAAAGATGATTAGAGGCCACAGAGATGGGATTTCTCAGAAGAATGTTGAAAGTTCCCTGGACAGTTAAAAAGACCAATTTGGAAATTTTCAGAGGCCAACACAAAAAGGGAGCTCCTAAAAAAACATCAGAAAGAAACAATCAACATTTTTCGGGCACATCATGAGAAGAGGAAAATTGGAATACTTGATTACAACTGGCAAAATAGACGACAAAGAGAGAAAATACTGGATTGCTTGGTGTCATAGCATGTAAAACAGTCAACAACAGAACTGATACGATGCACTGTAGATAGAAGATTGTGGAAGAACATGATCGCTTACGCCAACCGGTATGGCACATGATGATGATGATGTGATGATGAGACAGTCTACATTAAATTAAAGCAAGAAAAGAGATACCACAACCAAAGGAGGATGGGGATGAGGTGGTTTTTTTTTTTGGTGGGGGGAGAGGGGAATGTTACTGATGGTTAAGGGAGATGATGATGATGATTGAAAGCAATAAGGTCAACATGAGCTGATGGCATTTAGACCCTACATATTAATTTGATGATTGCAATGGTTTTTCTTCTTCTTCTCCAGTGATCAGATTTGGCTATACATTTAGACAGTCAGACCAGCAAGGACCAAGAACAAATCAGTGCATTTGAGATTTTCATCTGTTACTCATAGTTGGTTGTGCAGGGATGCTTCTATAGGGTCATATTTTTGTTCTTATGGCTTTGAGAGCGATACAGTCCCATAGGGTGTGTTCTAGAGTCTGAGTGAACGGCTTTCCAGGATTTTTCTGGAGAAGTTTCAGCTTGTCACCCCAGATTTACTGTAATACTATATCTTTTATTGTGTAGAGAAAAAGGATGAAGATGGCTGGACTAAATCACTAATTTAGAACTATGGGAAAGTACGAGACAAACACACCAGACACATCCTTATATATATTTTTGTGTTGTTGTTTGCTGTTCCAGCTGAAGGCCTACTTGGCCGAGACGTCCACTTTTGTTTTGTTAATTACCATGTAAAGCTGTTACCATACCACTTTTTTCCTCCTTTTTTAAAAAATTGTAATTATCATCAGCTTTACAGCAGCTTTGCATCTCGATGCCTTTACTCTTTTACCAGACAAATACGGGAGAGCAAAAGCGCCTGCGACCTGTGACTGCAATAGCAGGGTCGGCTCACCATCAGCTGACCAAGACCTAGCAGTTCTACCTCCTCATGGTCTCCCCTGGAAACAGTCTGCATCAGACCAGACTGGCTAACAGAAGCTAGGATCGCCGTGTTCCCTGTAGTAGTGGCTGTTACTGATATAGAGGACCCAGTATTGCAATACCTCTGGGCTGTACTAGTAGTTTCTCAGCATAGCATGGGACAGACGAGCTCCAACCTCTCCAGTAAGAGCCGCGAATGTCAAGAAGGCCCACCACATCTTATGAGTCAAAGGGCAACCTGCCCGCATCAACTCATGGCAATCCATCAACAACAACAACAACCAGACAAATACCAGTGGTCAAAGAGATACAACAAAGATATGCTGGATAAAATATACACTGTGGAAACAAATGAGAATTTTTTACAACAGGTTCTTTTTGGAATCCCAGGGGAAGAGACTAGGAAGAAGGTCAAAAAATACCTTGAGAAGTTGGAGCAGAGATGAAGAAGATGGGTAAGAAACAATCTTAAGAGAATGGTAGCAACAGGACAGCTTGGAAAGCGTTTGATGCAGGCCTATGCTTCACAGGGAATTGAAATTAAGAAGAAGATCTTCCATATCAAACATACCCATAATTGTTAGGACTGAAAATAGAAGAAGGTTGCAGAGCTACAAAAACAATCACAACCACCATACATGACTGCGCCCAACACAGGATATGCAGTTCTAAACATAACACTAGCTGCTGAAGAGTTTGACAGGTTCATCAACTGTAATTATACAACATATTCCATAGTAAAAAGTATGAAAGACAAACGTTTTTTTAAAAAGCAAACCCTCTTCCTCCGCCTCTCTTTCTCCTCTTATTTTTGTATCTTCTTCTTCTTCTTCCTTTCAGCTCCCTGTGTAGCATAGGTCTTCAACAAACACTTTCCAAGCCTTTCTGTTTCTTGCCATTCTTTTAATAGTATTCCATGTCTTCCCCATCATCTTCATCTCTGTTTCTATCTGTCTTCTCCAAGAATACATTGGTCTTCCTCTTTGTCTTTTATTCCCTGGGGATTCCAAAAAAGAGCCTGTCATGTAAAACTCTCAGTTGGCTTCCGCAGTGTGTGTCCTATCCAGCAGCATCATCTTTTTTGCTTCTCTTTGTCCACTGGTATTTGACTGGTACTTTTACATAATTCTATGTTAGTGATTTTGTTCTGCCATTTCCATCCTTTTATTCTGCACCAGCATTCATTAATGAAGGTCTGTATCTTCGTGATTGTCATTTTTGTTGTTCTATATGTTTCACAGCCATATAATGGGTCTAACTTAACACTGGAGTTGAACATTTTTATTTTTGTATTTAACCTAATTTCTTTGGATCTCCACATGTTTCTTAGTTCTTGCTTCTTGTATCCTTATTTTGGTATCATTCTCTGTTTCTCCTTTGTCTCTATTAATGCCCTTGATATATGTAAGATTGTATGTCTAGTAGAGGTATTTCTCCTATTGTTATTTTAGTTATTGTCACCTGCATTAATTCTCATAATTTTGGTCTTATCTCTATTTATTTTCAGTCCCAGCTGTTGTGATTTCTCATCAAGTATGCCCATTTTATCTTTCATTCGTTGATGATTATGTGATAGGAGAGGTATGTCATCAGCAAAGTCTTAAGTCATCAGCTGCTTGGTCAGTAACCACTGGATTTCAATTCTGTTTTGCATTATTCTCATAAATCAATCTATGGTCAGTAGAAAGAGAAACGGAGATAGAAGGCATCCCTGCCTTACTCCTGTTCTTATTTCAAATGATTCTGTAAGCTGCAATTCATGCACAATGCTACATTTCATTCCTTAATACATTGTTTTTATCAAGTTAATAAACTTTATGGGGATTCTGTAAAGACTTGGCAACTTCCAAAGCATTCCTCTGTCTAATCTACCAAATGCCTTCTTGTAATCTATGAATCTGATATAAAGTGGGGACTGTAGTTCAAAGCCTTTTTCAACTATCATACATAAGGTAGTTATTTAATCAGAGTATGATCTGTCTTTCCTAAAACCCACTTGTTCATCTCTCAAATGTTTCTCTATGGCCTTATTTAGTCTCTCCAGATTGATTCTGCTTAGTATTTTTTTCTGGCAACCATACTTTGCAAACTTGTATTCCAGACAAAAAAAGAAAAAAGAAAAGACACAAATTTCCATATTTATTCTCCCTCCACCCCCTCCCCATACAAATCCATGTATTGTGACTTGTTAGTTTTTGGTGTTTTTTGCCATTTTCTTGGCAAGGTATTGTCGTTCAACCTCAAATTATGTTTTCTAGGTAACATTAGACCCTGTCTGCCATAAAAAAATTGTAGCTAAAACTGCTTTCCTTTTGATTATGTATATCCATGTAGCATGATTGGTTGGCCAAGGTTTTTATAGCCCATATCAAATGCAGGATTAGTATAACTTGATTGACTGTTTTATATATATATATATAAGCAAAGCTAGGTAATTTGCGATTTTAGCATCCAAATTATTTCTGCTCGAGTAACATCCCCTTGCATTTTATTCAGCTGCTTTTGAATCTGTCATTAAAAGACCCCTGGGTTAGGTTTAGGGTTTGGAGTTATTGAGTTATTATTGAGTTATTGAGTTATTTGCGGGTCATCATCATTGCACTCCGAACATGTCCATAGGTGCTCAGATCCCCTCCTCAGCAATTCCCTCAGTGTCCAGCGACTGACGACTCCAGTTCTATGTTGGTTGATAAGTCTTCTTACACGGCCACCAAGTTTCTCATTTCTGGCTGTGCCCATCTTAACTCCCATTTCCATCATCCGAAGAAGTGACGTTGATCTGTGTTTGTCGAAGTCCTGTGCTCTTCCCACATTTCGGAGTGCATTGATGGTGTCCACCCGATCCATCGGTTGCCCGTCCTCAACGACAGTGCAGCTAGCCAACCTGTCCACTCTCTCATTTCCCCATACTCCCACATGTCCAGGGACATAGACAAAGGTGACCTTACGTATTTTGGATTTCTGCAACGACTCTACCCATTGCATACGTACAAAGCCCGCCTCCACTTTTTTTTATCATACTCATCGAATCACTCAGTATACATGCGTGGATGTAGTCTTGTGACTCTAACCATTTGAATGCCTTGGTCACTGCCATCACCTCCATTGTCATGCTACTCGTGGTCATGGCGTATGCACCACTGTCTTCCTTGGCTATTCTGCCTGCCGAGCATGATGTAAATGCCCATGCACTTCTTTCGTGTCGTTTTACAGATCCGTCTGTATAACGGGTTTGGAATAGCCAACAACTAACCCTAAACCTAAACCTTGGTGAAAAAATTAAATTAAATGCACAAAAACTAGAAACAGTTGATAATTCAAGTATGTCTGGTCATATGTAATTTAAGTATGTCCGGTCAGTGAGGGGAGATCACTTGTTTAGTTGAAATAATTTGGGGGGGCTGAACTCATAAATTACCAAAAGCTATTTTCAAAATTCTGCCAAAATTTTATTTTAGTAAAATTTTATGTGTAGATTTATTTTAATAAGAAAATTATGCAGAAAATGGTCTGTTTTTCCTAACAAATTGTCTTATAAGAATTACACATAAATTTTTCACATTTTCAAGTTCAGACAGTTGTATATGTTTTCAAGTTCAGACAGCTGTATATGTTTTCAAGTTCAGACAGCTGTATATGTTTTCAAGTTCAGACAGCTGTATACATTTTCAAATTCAGACAGCAGTATACATTTTCAAGTTCAGACAGCTGTATACATTTTCAAGTTCAGACAGCAGTATACATTTTCAAGTTCAGACAGCAGTATGTGTTTTCAAGTTCAGACAGCTGTATACATTTTCAAATTCAGACAGCAGTATATGTTTTCAAGTTCAGACAGCTGTATACATTTTCAAATTCAGACAGCAGTATACGTTTTCAAGTTCAGGCAGTTTTATTATACCTTTTGTTTCCAATTCAAAATACACATTAAGTTAAAGATGAGTGAATTATAACTAACATATAAATATTTTAATATTTTACACTGAGCTGCTTAGAGTACAAAGTTCAAAAATTAATAAGCATATCATTGATACTTTACCCTCCAGTATCTCTGTAAGTATATGGGGTATCCCCAGGATTGGATCGAGCTGTAATTCTGGGCGGAGCTTCTTGTGCATTCAACATAGTCTGCCTCTGCCTTGACTTAAGCTCTCCCATATTTACTTTGGTTGCATTGATTTCCAGCACATATTGTTTCCGTTCATCATTAGCTTTGTGGTAGGCCTGAACATGTCAAATAATTATATGTCATATCATAATATGTGGATATAGTTTATAAATTCACCAACAAGTGTTAAAGATATGTTTGTGAATCATGGATAACCTCGCAAATAGCAAGGAAGAAAATAGATTCATTCAAAACAAAATGCTAAAGAAAAATCTGTAAAATATCTTTGATTAATGTAAAAGAGCAATGAAGACATATTAAAAGATTTAAACATTATTGTCTTATAAACACCATTCTACAGAGAAAATTTAAATACTATGGCCAGGTCAAAAGACACAGCGAGCCGGAAAGAACAATAATGGAAGGCTTAGTTCCTGGGTGACACATCAGAGGCAGACCAAGAAGAAGGTGATTTCAAGACATCAAGGAGATCTTGAACATGACAACAGTAGAAGTGGGAGATCTGGCTAATAATAGAGATTCTTTCAGACTGGCTGTGGTGAATACAATGTTCTGCAAAGGACATATGACCTGATGATGACCTCTACCAGAGGGTATTTCCATCAGAGATCAGATAATGAATGAGAAAACTAATAAAATTGCCAAAAATACACACTTGGTTAAGTTCCTACACTGGTAGAAAAGAAATAAATTGTGCTGATACATCTTGTTACAAGATCTAACAGCTCAGCCAAAACTATTTTAAATCAGCAAGTAAAGGTGGAAGGTATAGAGGTAAAGGTGGAAGGTATAGAGGTAAAGGTGTAAGGTATAGAGGTAAAGGTGGAAGGTATAGAGGTATCTAATCATGCACGCCTATGAGGATTTCTTTTTTTTTTTTTTATTAAGAGCCATATAAAGCAATCTAGTTTAATGAATTCTTAATGTGATTTCAAACTATTTTAATTTTCTTGTATTTTAGATTCACTTTTTTAGTTAAGTTTGCTAAGCACTTTTATATAGTTTCATTACAAGCTCAAAATGTTAAAGAAAGAGAGAGAGCAAATTAAAATACCCCGAAGAAATGAGACAAAAACAGCTGAAGATTTTTGTATGGAATGGTGGTCAGCATGATGCATTATGGAAATATATCATTTCTGTTTTTGAAATAAACTTAGTAAATATGTGACTAAAACTGTCTACCTTAGATTCTTGATCAAGTCTCCATTCTAAATCTCTCAATTGGCTAAACAAACTGTTTCTTTCCTTTTCTAGATTTTTCACCATCTGTGGATTGGCCTACAAAGAGAATAGAATATTTCTTTACAAAATGTGAACACTGTTATCAGACAAACAGCTAAATAAGCCACACATTAATTGTAAAGGAAAGAACAACAAATAAGAAATACTAGAAAAAAAATTGGGAGTGAAAAGAGAATGACGAGAGATATAAAAAATATATATAAATAGTCATCCAATTTGAGCAATGATTAAAAGTTTCACATGTGTGTGGTAGCAAATCGCTTGTATGACCTAACGTTAATGTAAAGTCCAATAAGTGGAAAATAATTCTTTGTTATTGGTGGAACATGCATGATCAGATCTGGTTATTAAGCCATTGATTATTCTATTCTGCAAGTGTGTTTTTCTTTTGTGCCTCATTGATTTGGCATTTCTCTGTAGTTAAAGTGTCTATGATTATATTACTGTGCCACACTGGATGGTAAAATGCAAGAGTTGCTCAGAAGATGGCATCAGTTTTGAAACCTGTTAGATATATCTTTAGTGAATATTAGAAGCATTTCTTCTGTCTACTGGCCAGTCATTTGCCTTTGCTGAACTCACTATCATTATCAAGAACTGTGCCTGCTCTGACAGACATGATCTTGTCTCTCCATTATTTTTTTATCCATATAGTTGTTTATCAGTTCTGTTAATAATTTTCTACTAAATCATTCTTTTCAACTGTTTTAGATCTTATAATGGGCTGAGAGCAATCAGCGACTCATAGCTGACTTTGTGCATCAGGATCGGTGAATAGCAGAGCTGATCCAGATCCTACTCCATCTCCCAGTGGTGTTCTAGGAAATAGACTAACCAGATCCTGGCCAAGTGAATAGAGACTGAAGTGGAAAGGCAACCTGACTCTCAAAAATGTCATGTTAAAGACAGATAACTCATGCCAAAAGGCGCAATTATTACGGCTTTGTCACAAACTACAGACACAATGCATCCATGCCCACTTAATGTTCTTTCAAGGGTGGATGTGATGTGTAGTAGTTGTTGAGAACAGGCTGAGGAAGAACAGAAGAATCTTTCCTATATTTTCTTCCATCTATTCTTCAGTCAGTAAATCACAATAATACCATCAGATGGAAGATGCACCACAGAAATAAAAAGCAGAATAGCCCAGGCCAAAATAGCATTTCAGAAAATGAAAAATATCTTATGCAACAAATCTATGTCAATAGAAATGAGAAACAGAGTTCATCGGTGCTATATAGAACCAATTCTGACCTATGGAAGTGAATTATTGACAGTAGACAAACAAATAAAAAGATGATTATAGGCCACAGAGATGGGATTTCTCAGAAGAATGTTGAAAGTTCCCTGGACAGTTAAAAAGACCAATTTGGAAATTTTCAGAGGCCAACACAAAAAGGGAGCTCCTAAAAAACATCAGAAAGAAACAATCAACATTTTTCGGACACATCATGAGAAGAGGAAAATTAGAATACTTGGTTACAACTGGCAAAATAGTCGACAAAGAGAGAAAATACTGGATAGCTTGGTGTCATGGCATGGAAAACAGTAAACAACAGAACTGATACGATGCACTGTAGATAGAAGATTGTGGAAGGACATGATTGCCTATGCCAACCGGTATGGCACATGATGATGATTCTTCAATCAATTATTTTCCAGTTGTCACAATATATTCTAACTGATTCCTTCTCGTTTTATGGTAAAAAAAAATAATGATTGTTTCCTCTTGATGTTGGCAATATACTTCCTATTTACTTTGGCATCTCTCAGAGTGCCCTCACCAGTCATTTGCCACACACCACACACATTTGTCTATTTCACTTTGTTATGACTGGCTGTACCTAACACTAAATAACACTTTACTTTTTTAAATCTCCATTGTTAAAGATGGTGTTCATAATACCTTTTTCATTCTTTGAAATACAGTCTTTACTTGAGTAAATTTAGCACCTCACTACTGTTGTATATCTACCATTCAAGTTAAGATTGTTACTGGGTAATTGAATTCACAGTACAACAGATATTTTGGATTGGGTTCAACAAGATATTGAGACCATCTCATTACAATTTTTACAGATGGATATGGATGTCTACATTTAGTATTTCATGAGAAATGTAGTGTCTAGTACTTAATCAAAATAAAATACAAAAAGCAAAATAAAACCAAAAAAAAACATAAAACAAAAAAAAAATTTAGAATTATCAACTCAAATATCCACCCTCATTTATGCGCGTGAAAGCTAGAAAACGACAAAGGAGATTGAGAAAAAACTGAATGCATTTTAAGAGAAAGTAAAGGTAAAGTATGAGACTTAAATTGGCATCTTAGCAAGCAAGTTTTCACCCATATGTGCTCAGCCGCCTATCCAGAAGTGTTCGGACACTACTGGATAGTGTCATTTCAAGCATCGAAACTTACAATGCGAGGTGGCATTCCTCACCTTCCCAGAGTACTACCCTAGTACCCATTTCTGCCAGCAGCTGGGTTGACTGAGGGGGTATTTTTTTTCCAAACTATGAGTACAACTCACACTGCTTCCAGCGGGAATCAAACACGGGTTGTCTGGAAGTCGGCAGCCCTGTTGGGTGGTTTTCCCAACTAGGCCACCGAGTCCCCCATTTGAAGAGAAATGCCTAAGAAAGATACTTTGCATTAAATGGAATTAATCGAAGACTAATGCCGAAATAAGAGAAATGGCCATTTATCTCAACTACTATTAAGAAAAAATGGACACATCTTGGCATGTATTTAGAAGAAATGACCAAAGAATTACTAAGCAGGCTCTCAAATACGAAACATCAGGTCTGAGGAAAAGAGGACAACCTTGAGAAACATCGAAAAGAACTCTAACAAAAGAAGCAAGGTTGGCAGTAATAGGCTCACTCTCTATAATCAAACAGCTTGGACAGAATATTGGCGGATGACTATGAACTGTGCCACCTAATGACACTGAAGCGATTAAGAATCAAAAACCAAGAACAATCAAGTACATAATCATTGCCACAGTGGCTGAGTACTTTGTGTGCTCATTTCCTGATCAGAAGGACCCGGGTTTGATCCCCAAAAGTGGCAGATTTTTTTCGGACCGACATGGCCCCATGGTTCTCTAAAAATTGGCACCAGATATTTTTCTGGTGGCCTGGCAAGATAACAACATCACCCAAAAATGTGCCGTAGTCATAGAAAAATACGGTCACTAACTTACTTACTTAATCATGCCACTTTATTACAAGCAGTCTGTGAAACCAAAGTTTCAAGTAAAAGTATTTTAATTTTTCTGGTATGTAAACTATTTGCACAAGATCATTCAGATAGAACATTAAGCAATGCATTTTGCTAAGATGTGGCCTGTATACATACTACAGAACTTCCAGTTTCAAGATGACGCAGTCACGTTTGCATCAACATTCACTGTTATGTTTTTTTGCCGGAAAGATGGTTAATTTTATCTTTCCAATGCAGATAAGTGTATAGACCGGAGGTTCCATTGTTGGGATCTTCGCCGGTGAAGCAGATTACGTGCATGTGATCTGAAATCCTCTACAGTGTGCACAATAGTATGTTCTGTGTTGATTGCAATATATGTCATCATTGGAATACTGGTCAATATGGTGGATAGGCGGCAAGAACCACTGAGGCATTTTATCTGAAAAGTGTTCCTTGTTGCAGTTTCCTCGTATTCCAACTCTGGCTTGCTGCTGGAGCTACTGAGTTTAGTGCTCTGTGCACACTGTGAGCTGTGGCTTTCATCCGGATTGTGTTTCAATACTCCAATTGCTTGCGATGAATGATGATATTATATGAAGAAAAACAATGCAGCTGCGTTCACTTTTGGTGCCGCTTGGTCTTATGTCTTTAGGCGTGTGCTGAAGCTGCTATGATGGGGTCTGCAACTGTCTTTCTTTGTTTGGATCCTTCAATGACATGAGATGTTAATTCAGATGATTCCACTGGCACGGGGGTGGAGCCCGTGCTGAAATTATGGATTCTAATTCGTTTGCAGTAATACCAGGGCCTTCGACTAGCCATAACCATAATCATACATGTTACAGCTATTTGGAAGCCACATGTCAGATTCGGATGGTAAGTGAGGTTTTCAACTTAAAGGAAATACATTTGTAAGAAACAGAACAAGATCCCTCATTAACAGTTACTGTAACAATGACACTTACTTGAGGCTGTAATGTTTAATATTACAAAATGCTACACATTTTATTTCTGCAGAAACACTTTCATTTGCAATCAATCCGTCAGATGGATAATATAATCCACAAGCATTATTTTATCACTATTTACAAATATCTTGTTCTGTTATTCCACATTTATCTATTAAAAACAATTGATACATAAAATATTTTAAACATGTAGAAAGACATAACAAATGATTAAATACCAGTTACATATTTTCACATTTGAAGATTAATGAGGATCAAATTTAAAAAAATATTCTTACATCAGCAAGGTCATCAAATGCACGGTTGTCCCTTGGAGACTTCCCCGCTGAAATTGACAGTAAAACTAGAATTAAACAGCATATGTGCTGAAGTCAGATGTGTTGGTCCAAAAGGCGCAAATATAACAGTTATACTGCAAACCACAACACAACACAGACACGTCCACTTAACGTCCTTTTAAGGATGGATGACGAAGAGGAATTCTACAGTCTATGAACACTCTAGAATACTTTAGTCATCGGGCGAACGCAAGCAAGCAAGCAATCAGCATATCATTTATATACTAAAAGGAAACAGTCATATTCATTTAACTATAGATGGGATATGCTGTTTAATAACAAATATAAAATGTAACTCATCCTGTAGAGTGGTGATACCTTGTTCTGCACAACACTTGAAAAATGTTCCTTTGGTGCATTTCACAACCTACTTTGAAAGTTTAAAGTATAATAGAAGAAATATCATCCATTTTCACTTATTAATGCTTGTTGTAAATAAAGCATCAAGCATTATTTTTCTGTCATTGTAAAAAATATTGTTATGGAAACAGTGCCATATATTTTAGAGCGGTGATCTCTGCAATATGTGCCGCTTTGGCACGCAAGGTTTCTGTTTTTGAAATTGTGGTTCTGCCCTATGTGCCGTCTTCCGCTTGAAAGGACAATAGATATATAGATAGATTATTTTTCTGGCATGTTTTTTGTCTTATACAATAAGATTATGTGAATGATTATAATGTTGTCCACTTTTATGATGAAACACATCTCTAACTAAAAGATGGTCTAACATCATCATGTATTATAATAATTCTAACAAAATTATTTAATGTATAAATAAACTAATTTAAAGATTTTATCTTATTTTTCATTCATACAAGTTTAGTGCTCTGTGCACACCATGAGCTGTGTTTTTCATCCTGATCGTGTTTCGACATGCCGATGAATGATGATATCATATGATGAAGGACAGTTCTGTTGCATTCACTTTTGGTGCAGCTATGACTTATGTCTTTTGGCATGTGCTGTGCCTGCTGTGATGGGGACTGCAGCTGCCTTTCTTTGTTTGGATCCTTCAATGGGATGAGGTGTTAATTCAGGTGATTCCACTGGCACGGGCGGTTGAGCAATTATGGATTTTAATTCATAGCAGTGATGCTGTGGCCTTTGACTAACTATAACTATAATCTATAACCACACAAGCTTCCATCCATGCAGCTGGTAGGAAGACAAGACTGATGTGGTTGTGTTATGTTAAAAGAATCAACAATGATTGCTTTTGATGAAAGTGAATCTGGAAGCCATCAATCAGGATTGAACCTGACCTTTAGTTCTTAATAGTCCAGTTCACTAACCACTGAGTTACCAAGACTCCTCAAGTTACAAGGACCATGGCCATCTTAGCAAATGTCTAAAGCCTAATGCATCTTAAAGTAACTAAAGTAAAGGTTACCTCCATGTCTTGTTAAGCGTATGTGGAGTATGGTGTTAGTGACCATATTTTTTTATGACCACAGCACATATTTGGGTCTTGTGGTCAGTATCACGCCAGGCCATTTTTAATTCCCAGAAAAATCCCTGGCACTGATTTTTAGAGGCTGGGTGAACCCCGAAGCCATGTCACTCCAAAAAAAATTCTGCCCCTTCTGGGGATTGAACCTGGACCTTTATAATCAGGAAATGAGAACACTAACCACTCAGCCACTCAGGCTCCTCTAAAGCATATTTTAAAAAAAGTAAAGTACCTCCGTCACGCCAAGTCGCATTGAGGGAATATGGTGTTAGTGACCATAAATTTTACAGACCTTCGGCACATGATTTTTTTGGGTAATGTGGTTGGTATTACGCCAGTGCCACTTTACTTTACCAGAAAAAAATCCAGTACCCATTAAAGGCTGGGTGAACGGGAAGCCGTCGGTTGGGATCGAACCCTACCTCTTGTACTTTGTAGTCCAGTTCACTAACCACTGAGCTATTGCGGCTCCCTCTAAAGCATATTGTTCATCTCTAATTCCAATGTTGTCCATCAGGTTGTTCTTGGTCTGCATCTCTTTTGCCTTTCTTCCAGAGTCCAAAGTATGAGAGTTCTTAGATTTACTTGTGAGAACAAGACTGATCAACACAAAAATCTGCCTGTTCTCTGTGCATTCTCTTTCAACTCCTCCTCTTAAGCAGTTCCTAGTTGCTTGTTGTTTGACCTAAATATTCTTGAAAATTTCCCCACTCCAGTCGTAAAAAATGATGGCAATTTTAATATTTCCTTTTCAGTTATTCAAATTCATGATTAGGCTGAATTAAAATTAAACAAATAAAGTATTTAGAAATAGATTTTCATTTTTAAAATTGAAAGCAACAGCAGTGAAGTAATTAATTAACTGGTCTACAGAGGACAAGAAATTGAATTCAGTCCCAACTGGTATTAATTGACAGCTTTTAAGTTCATCCCACTTTAAATGAGAACTGGATTATTTTCTGTGAAGGAAAGGCAGCAGTTGTATTTTTTTAACACAACATAACTCAAAAAACATGCAGATGGTTAACGCTTTGATTACGATACATATCTGTGGGTGACGTTTTCATACCATCATAAAAATTACTACAACTTAAATGTTACATTTGGGATCCAAAAATATTTTTTTCTTTTGAACTTTTACTACACAACTGTGTGTTTACCCAAGCAGACACATGGGAATCAGATGCTGTAAAAATTTCCTGAGGTTACATTAGATTTATGGCCTGAAATTCGAACACATCAACCATGGCTACCGGAAGTGTTACGTTGTCTATTTATACATCCGCCATAAATCCGTCAATCCAGTAGTATCAGTCGGGTCCCTCAGAGTGTCCTTTACTGGTGTTTGATGTCTTGCCGACAGCTGAGAAAATTTTCCTCATCATGAAAAGAAAAAAAAAGAATGTCCCGAAAATTGGCAACCCTCTTTCTATGAAACTGTCGTAATTTTTACCATGCACTTGAAAAAAAAATCCAACATCAAAGGAAAAAATCCAACATCAAAGGAAAAAATCCAACATCAAAGGAAAAAATTAAACATCAAAGGAAAAAATCCAACATCAAAGGAAAAAATCCAACATCAATGGAAAAAATCCAACATCAAAGGAAAAAATCCAACATCAAAGGAAAAAATTAAACATCAAAGGAAAAAATCCAACATCAAAGAAAAAAATCCAACATCAATGGAAAAAATCCAACATCAAAGGAAAAAATCCAACATCAAAGAAAAAAATCCAACATCAAAGGAAAAAATCCAACATCAAAGGAAAAATCCAACATCAAACGAAAAAATCCAACATCAAAGGAAAAAATCCAACATCAAAGAAAAAAATCCAACATCAAAGGAAAAAATCCAACATCAAAGAAAAAAATCCAACATCAAAGAAAAAAATCCAAAATCAAAGAAAAAATCCAACATCAAAGGAAAAAATCCAACGTCAAAGGAAAAAACTCCAACATCAAAGAAAAAATCCAACATCAAAGGAAAAAATCCAACATCAAAGAAAAAAATCCAACACTCAGGAGTCACCAGAAATAGTAATTAGGAAGGTATAGGGAGGGAGATGTTTGCCCACAGCAAACTGTCAAATGTCAAGAATTTGTATTTTGAGGCGGTAATTTTTATGACGGAATCGTAATCTTGGATTTTAAAAATGCTGGGACTATCACCATATTCCCTATATTGCCATAGAGATTGATTGGTTCTTTCTCCCCTCCCTTTTTCTTTCAATTAAAATATATTGAGATTATTTGCATTCTAAAAAGAACAATTATTCATTATAGTGTCTACCCACCTTCTTTCAGATTTCTTTTAGCCTCCTCTACCTTCTCTTGTAGTAGAAGAATCTGTTTTTCCAACTGTTGATTCATCTCCGTCTGTGTCTCAAATCTGGTCTTCCATTCATTCCCTACATACACCAATTAAACTGACTTCATATCAACATGTAATTGTAAAAAAAAACTATTTCGATGCTTGAATAAAATTTGTAAAAAATTATTGTTATATCTGCTAACATTTACAAACATTCTTCAGCTTTTCTAAATTTACACTGATAATCCAAGCAACACATTGAAATTTGTACATTGTGTTTTAGACCTTCCTTTATTATCCCATGTGTTACCAGGGCCTCATTATGAGGGAGGTAAAGAATAGTGACACTGTGACCTTCCAGGCATGTCGAAAGAGGCGACTAAGGAGGTTGATCAATGGCTTGACAAGCTGTCATTGTAAAAAGTATTGTTATGGAAACAGCGTCATAGATTTTAGAGCAGTGATCTCTGCAATATGTGCCATTTTGGCATGCAAGGTTTTTGTTTTTTAGATTGTGGTTCTGCCCTATGTGCCGTCTTCGGCTCGAAAGGACAATAGATAGATAGATAGATAGATAGATAGATAGGCAGGCAGGCAGGCAGGCAGGCAGGCAGGCAGGCAGGCAGGCAGGCAGACAGACAGACAGATAGATAGATAGATATTTAGGAAGGAGATCAGAGCACATACGTTAAACCATATCAGGGCATTTACAGTTACAAGAAACCCAGGAGCCAGTATTTACCACTTTTAATTAATTGACGTTTCCACAATTATTTCACTTAAATCTTGTAATTCACATAGTTAACTTCTTTTCCGATTTCCTGAGCAAATTTTCCAAACAAATTGTGTGTATTAGATACATTTTTATTTATTTTCTCCCTGTTATTTCAGATTTTTTTTAAAATTGTGCAGAATGGCCGTACCACAGCGTGTTAAACCTCTTAGTAGGGAATGTGTTAATGTGTGCTGCCATGACTTTATTTTTATGTTGTGTTCAACCGACAGCTATTCCTCTTTATACATATATATTATTTACATATATATTTATACATTTGTATATATTGGGCACACATGACATTGCAAGGCTTTAACAGAACAGCTCCTACAGGATGGCAACAAGAAAGCTGAGAATAATCCATACGTCATAAGAATGGGGGAAGATGGTGCCATGAAGGGGAAAAGCAGGAAAAGCATCCTCAGTGGCAAAGAACACAACACGTTCAACCAATGCAGGACAGGATCAATCAGTGGACAAACGCTTCAATGATTGCTGGAACAGATGGCAGAGTGGATATGGGAATGCCCCAACTGTGATGGCGCCAATCCAAACTAAAAACTAAAGGACTACCTAACTAATATAAGCAAGCAGCTAAAATGTATGACCACAGTTCCTAAAAAAATTATTCTTATTCCAAGATGGAACACACTGCATGCAAAAAATAATTGATTAAAAAAAATAAACAAAAACAGACACTGCAGCATGACATTGAATCAAAACATAAGTCTATATTGCTGATGGAACAATAAAGATTAAACCATGAAAAAAAATATTCATTTTAGAATCAATGCAATGTTTTGGTTTAAAAATTAATATAATCTGACATAATGTCAGGTACTGCTCAATGTTACATTACTATTGTAACTAAATAAATCTACATAGCCAATTATAATATTTTTTTACAATTTGAATAAAACCGGAAGAGAAACTATATGGGCAACTGAATCACTTAAACAGACAGCTGCCTTCATAAGAAAGAAAGTCTGGAATCCTACTCTAAATGAGCCATGATCGCAGCAGAAGAAGAAGAATAATAACTAAATTATAATTGGCTATACAGATTTATTAAGTAGCATTATTATACATTCCATTTTGAAGATGCTTCTCCGATTTAATTGTAATAAATAAAATATTATTGTAAGAAATGGCTTATCAGTTATCTCAAAGGCACGCTATAGCACTTGGCTGATGGCAATCAGCAACTCATAGCTGACTGTTTGCGCAATGATCAGAGAACCATAGATGAGCCTCTCAATCTACTCAACTCAATCTACTCAACTCAATCTACTCCAACACTGTGGCCTAAAAATGAAAGCTGTAGAAGGAAGGCAACTCTGTTTCCAAAAAAATAAATGTTGAAATCAGGTGTGTTGGGCTGAAAGGTGGTAATACCCCTGCTTGCTGTAGCCACAAAACAAATTAAAATACATCTATGCCAATTTAACATTCTTTTAAGAGTTGATGACAAAGATGAGTGGTTGTCAAGTAAGTGAGGATGAAAGAAGTTACATTATCTACAGATTAAGGTCATGATATGCTTGCTTGCATTTGCCCGGCGACTAAAGGAGTGTACCTCTTCATCATCCGCCCTTAAAAGGACGCTAAGTGGGTGTGTCTGCATTGTGTTGTGGTTTACAGTATAACTGTGATATTTGCGCCTTTCGGCCCAACACATCCGGCTTCAGCATGACATTTTTTTAGTACTGGGTTGTCTTCCTCTTCGATCCCTACTCGCTTGGCCAGACCTGACAGGTTAGTCTGTTACTAGAGGCACCATGGAGAGGTGGAGCAGGATCTGGATGGTTCTGGTTCACCGATCCTGGCACAAGCCATCAGCTGTGGGTCGCTGACAACCTCCAGCTCTAGTGCTGTGAAGTGTGCCTTCGCCTCCAGGTCATGATATGTATTCACCTGTAAATGAGGCAATGATTTATTGCAGTAAATTTATTTTCTAATTAAATTATTTTTAAAACTAAATAAAAAGTAATTATTCCTATATTATTACTACAAAGAAAAAAAGTACCTTCATTTTCAATTGTGTCATAGCGCCTTTCTAATTCTTCAATTGTGGCTTTTAGTTCCACAGAGGACTGATCAAGCATTTCCCTGTCATATAAAGAATCTATAAGATATATATTCTCATTTTATTTATAGACATTCAAGATAACTAAAAAATATAAGATGAAATCACATATCTTTATTCACGGAGTGAAAAACCTGTCATGACTAAATGACGCACCAGTGGTTCTCCAGTGGATTCCAGAACACATTGGAATCTAAGACAATGGAAATAGCTGACCAAATATCAAAATTTTGCAGCTCAGGATCGCAAGGATGGATTTATTGTAGCATCAGAAAGTTACTTTATCTATTGTGATTGTGATCTCCCAATGGCATTATATAGCATCAGAAAGTTACTAAATCTGTCTATTCTGTGTGAACATCAGAAAGTTACTAAATCTATCTATTCTGATTGTAATCTCCTAATAACCTTATTGTAGTATAAAAAAGTTACTAAATCTATCTATTCTATGTGAGCATCAGAAAGTTACTAAATCTATCTATTCTGTGTGAGCATCAGAAAGTTACAAAATCTATCTATTCTGATTGTGATCTCCAAATGGCATTTTTGTAGCATCAGAAAGTTACTAAATCTATCTATTCTGTGTGAGCATCAGAAAGTTACTAAATCTATGTATTCTAATTGTAATCACCCAATAGCCTTATTGTAGCATCAAAAAGTTACTAAATCTATCTATTCTGTGTGAGCATCTGAAAGTTACTAAATCTATTTATTCTGTGTGAGCATCAGAAAGTTACTAAATCTATCTATTCTGATTGTGATCTCCAAATGGCATTTTTGTAGCATCAGAAAATTACTAAATCAATCTATTCTGTGTGAGCATCAGAAAGTTAGGAAGCTGCGATAGCTCAGTGGTTAGTGAACTGGACTACAAAGGATAAGGGGTAGGGTTCGATCCCAACCGACGGCTTCCGGGTTCACCTAGCCTTAAATGGGTACCGGATTTTTTTCTGAGAAAGCAAAGCAGCACGGGCGTAATACCAACCACATTACCCCAAAAATCATGTGCTGAAGGTCTGTAAAATATAGGTTCACTAACACCATATTTCCCTATACGCCACTTGGCGTGACGGGGGTACTTTACTTTTTTATCAGAAAGTTACTAAATCTATCTATTCTAATTGTAATCTCCCAATAGCCTTATTGTATCATCAAAAAGTTACTAAATCTATCTATTCTGTGTGAGCATCAGAAAGTTACTAAATCTATCTATTCTGATTGTAATCTCCCAATGGTATTATTATAGCCTCAGAAAATTACTAAATCTATCTACACTATTTTCCTTTTGAACTGAAGATAACATATATGGCAGAAATTCTAGGCTCTCTCTGTCTGATGATCTTTGCAATTAAGTGTTGACTTTGCACAGGACCTGTATTGTTTTTTGCCAAATGTCCCTTATTCTAGGTGAGCCTCTCAATCTTAGCAAGGGAACTGATGCCCACTGTTGTTGCCTCTCTTTTCACTTTTCTCTTTAGTGATTCTCTATGCCTACTTCTTTTTCTGTTACCCTCTGTTTCCTCTATGAGGGTCTTCTTTGAGATTTTCTTGTTGTCTCTTCTCATCACATGACCAACATCTTCTTCTTTTGACCATAGATTATATTGTTGGATGTGTTGCTAAATTACTTAGTTTTGACTTGTCAAGTTATTAAATACCAACTAACCTACCAACTCTCTGTTACCAATTCCAAATATGGTCATGGTTCCTGGTCATATATGTAGAAAAGAAAAATCATACCATATAACCAGTTGAGAACAAAACTTACTGAAAAGGACATGGAAAAAGGGACAGACAGGGTGTAAAAACTTAATTCAATAATGAAAGAACACATTCAAAGAAACACCTGCAGTAGAAAGTTAACAACAAAATCCTATCCTCTCAACACCAATGACTCAAAAACAAGAAAATACAAAAGAAAATAAAGTATATTATTAAGGTATCACCTTTACAACAATTCTAGGATAGGAACTTCAAACACATGTAACTGTAGTTTAAATGACCCTTGAACATCTGCTACATAAATGATTTGAATACAAGAATAGAGAAAGCTCATAAGGCAGGCAAAGGCATCACTAGTGTCAAAAGATGTATGGTTATGTCAGTAAATTTTAGCTGACCTCTGCTTTCTTTAAATGCATTCAGACCAACAATGCCTAAAAATGTATACAGAAAACAAAGTAAGAAATAACATATATGGGCAATGAACAGGGTGATATTGTTCGACCTCAAGAATAAGAACCACCAAACACTTGAACAAGTTAGACTGCAACTACAATAAAAGTAAGTCTGGTTGTAGGACACACTAACGTATATTTTAAGAAGATGAGGATATTGTTACATTAAGCTTTAACTACCAATGGTGAGTGGACTGGCCAGCTGGATTTTTAGAAAAAGACCAGCGCCCTGTGGACTGTGGCTGATGGTCACCAAGTTTTTGTTTTGTTACTTGGTTACTTAAACACTTTTTTAAAGTTGAAACAAATTAAAATCTCTAGCAAAATGTTTATTTTTACAGAATTTGGCATTAGGCAATGGTATTCAATTACTTACCATATAACCAGTCTAATTAATCGGCTTCCTCAATGAGATAGAGCTGCTTGCACAGAACAGAGACAAATGGCGAGATTTGATAAAAGATCTTTACAAGGATTGAAAACTGCTAGAATAAAAATGTATATAAGAGAAGGAGTATCTGGGTCTACACCCAATGGGCCGGCTATGGCTCAAAAGGTCAATAGATAGATAGATAGATAGATAGATTCAGTTACTTTGTAGTAAAAATAAAAGATTTTTGTGAGATATCATTAGCCTTCACTTTCGAAGACAATCCCTCGAAATTGATTCACTTCACAAGATGATTCACATAAAGCTATTTAGTGTAAACAAAATTAGAATTAATTTTAATGTTTGTAACGAATCATAGCACAGAGTTTTTATTTTATTCAATTAGGGTTTAGTCTCAGAGTAAATTAAAAAAAAAAAATGTTTTTTTCTACACATTCCTCATGTTTGTGTAAGAGGATATAGAGACTCGGGAGCTGCGACAGCTCAGTGGTTAGTGAACTGGACTACAAAGGACAAGAGGTAGGGTTCGATCCAAAACGATAGCTTCCAAGTTCACCCAGCCTTTAATGGGTACCGGATTTTTTTTCTCGGAAAGTAAAGCGGCATGGGCGTAATACCGACCACATTACCCCAAAAATCATGTACTGAAGGTCTGTAAAATTTATGGTCACTAACACCATATTCCCTATACGCCACTTGGCGTGATGGGGGCTCTTTACTTTTTTTTAATATATACAGACCTTTGTCATGTCATGTGGCACATAACTTTATAGACATAAAAATATAAATTTTTAAAGTTTTTTTATGTGTGCTAATTGTGAAGGAAAATGGTGTCTGTATCCAAAATTATTAATTATGAAAGGATTTAATTATAAAGACAATATGATCATGGCAAGATCTGGTAAGTGAAATAAGACAAATTTTATTTATCGCAGATTCTGAGACATTTTTCTATAAATTATTATATTATTTTAACATTTATTTTTACTACATATGTACTCCTACTTCTGTGTGAGCATCAGAAAGTTACTAAATCTATCTATTCTGATTGTGATCTCCAAATGGCATTTTTTTAGACACAGAATAGATAGATTTAGAATAGAATAGAAGTTTGTCTAAATCTCTGGAAACACACTCTAAAGGTTCACCTCAAAGAAGAAGCAGACAGATTCATAGAGAAAGAGAATACATGACAAAAGAAAAGAAAGGAAAAAATAACATTTCTAGGAGCGCTGAAAAATCCATAGTCAACTATGACTGACGGAGGCTACTACTACTACTACTACTACTACTACTACTACTACTACTACTACTACTACTCCTATTTCGATCTTTTATTTGATGTATAAAACATGTAGATTTTTTCAATAATTATATTGTTCATGTGAATTTAAGACAGTGGTGTCCTTTATTTTTTTTCTGTCTAATTTCTTTTTGGTCTGGGCATATCTCCCTGTATGTTTTGTTCGGTACGTAAAGTGTTAAAACTACTGTAGCACTGGGCAAGGGGTAAATTCAACACACTGTAATGTCTCTACAACCTCTAAACTTAACTACTTATACACAAAGTGTGAAGCAAGAACATAAAATTTAAATGGTTAAGTTAAGCAAAATTTATATTGACCACTTTCCTTACAATTTTAAGCTAAAGAATAGAATAGGTAATTTATCATGATGAGTTTAGCATCTTTAATTATTTCTGCTCGGAGTAACTCAGTAACGTCCCCTTACACTTTATTACATTGCTCTCAAATCTGTCATTAGAAGACCACTTAGGTTTAGAGCTTGGAACAGCCTAAACTAATCCTAAACCTTTTTGAAAAAAAATAAAATTAAATGCACAAAAACTAGAGACATTGATAATTTAAGCACGTCTGATTGCCCGGGCAGTGAAAGAAGATCACTCGTTTTTAGCAGCAGAAATAATTTGGAACGCTAAACTCGTAAATTACCGAATACATATCAAAATAATATCTTTGGATAAAATATTTATTCGGCAAGAGTTATTTTAACATTTAACCCGGCATATAAGCTCACTTCATTTGTTTCTCTTGTTGTAGCTCTGATCGAAGTTTGTCTAACTCGAATTCAGTAACATTCGCCATCTTGGTTCCGCTATAAACGTTGCTCCTGGAGACAGTCAAACCCTCTACCGGGTCAAGAATTAATTGCTGGGGTTTTAGAGAGATGTAAATCTGAAGGTTTATGTGCAAGACAGGTGTTATACTCGTTTATACAATTATTTTAAATTATTATACTTCACTTTTTAATACTATTCCTGAGATTTAAAAAAAATCAAGCCCACAATTTTGAGTACGTTAAATCACATGAAAATCACCAATAACGATTTATCACATGAAAATCACCAATAACGAAATACAAGGTAAAAGAGTTAGACCAAGACTAACATGGACGAGTAACATCAAAAGATGGAAAGTCAACCTATGACAATCTGCACCATCAAAGCAAGAGATAGAGTGGGATGGCGCTCCATGATAGCCAATCTTCGATGCGGAGACGACACTCAATGATGACGATGATATACCGGTTCAGTGGTTTAAGTCGTAAAGTCATGTCACAAAGTACTTCTTCCCTGGTGTACTTGTACGCGTCACATTTTCTGAAGTATGGGTGATATAGTATTCATCATCATCATCTCAAGTACCGGGCCTGCTGGCGTAGGTGATCATGTTTCTCCGCAATTTTCGATCTCGACTGTTATTTATCATTTCTGTTGTTGACCTTCTGCCAAGCCACATTCTCTTAAGCTGTCTGGTATTTTTTCTCTTTGCTTCCCTCTATATCTTCGTCCCTCAATTTCCCCAGTTGTTACAATATATTCCAGTTGTTCTCTTCTCATTACATGGCCAAAAGATGATGATTGTTTCTTCCTAATATTGGAAATTAGCTCTCTTTTTGCTTTGGCCTCTTGCAGAACATCTTCATTACTCTTCTTGGCTGTTCATGGTATTCTCAACATTCTTCTGTAAAACCACATTTCCACAGACTCCAGTGATTTTCTTGTTTGTTGTCCTATTGTTCACGATTCACATTCATATGTTAAGACTGACTCTACATAACATTTAAGAACTCTTTTTCTTGTTTCCAATGTCAAAAATGTATTGCATAGTATCTTCCTCATTTTTTGGAAAGCTGCTTTTGCCTGAGCAATTCTGCATCTCACCTCTTTTGTACATCTTCCGTCTAAAGTTAACAAAGTTCCCAAATGTTTACATTCATTTATCTGCTTTAATATTGTTCCACTTGTCTTTATTTTGCACTGTGGTAATGTCTTTTTCTTTATTGTTACCATTACTTCTGTATTTTTGCTATTAAGGCTGAGTCCTTTATTTTTGCTTTCTTTCACTATAATGTCTAACATTTCTTGTAACTCCTTTTCACTTTTTTGCGATTAAGACTGTATCATCCGACTGTATCATCAGCATACCTTAGATTATTTATATTATGATCTCCAATTATTTTTCCAGGCATGCCCTTTATGGATCTTAAAATAATCTCACGATACATATTTAACAAATCTGGTATTAGTGATCATATATTATGATGACCATAGTTGCTTTGTCAGAACAAAGAATAAATGTGTTTACTGCACTGTTACTCAGGTTCTTTCCTCAGTTCACTATGAGCACATATGAAGGCCAAAACAAAGAACAAACGTGCTAACTGCACTGTCATCTCAACTTTTATCAGTTTATGTTAACAGAAAATTAAAGATTACACACAATTGGGATATTGAAGGACGAAGAGATAGAGGGAAGCAAAGAGGAAAGATACCAGACAGCTTGAGAGAATGGCTTGGCAGAAGGTCAACAACTGAAATAATAAATAATTGTCGAGATCGAAAGTTGTGGAGAGACATGATCATCTACGCCAGTGGGCGTGATATTTGATTATGATTTTGGCCTGAACTACTCTACTTTTTATTTCTGTGGTGAATCTTCCATCTTATGTTATTATTGTGCCCAAGTATTTGACTCTCTGCACTTGCTATAGATGCATGCCGTTTATTTGTAAAGTTGCATAGTGGTGATGACCATTGCTTCTGTTTTTTTTTTTTTTTTTGCTGTTCAAACTGATATCTTTCTTCTATCACTAAACAGCGGTACACAAGTGCACCGCCTAATAATAAATATATGCCTTCTGGTACTTTTTTTTTCCTTGGATGAAAGAGACGGTAGTTAAGATGGGCACAGCCAGAAATGAGAAACATAGTGGGCGTGTAAGAAGACTTATCAACCAACACAGAACTGGAGTCGTCAATCGCTGGACACTGCGGGAGTTGCTGAAGAGGGGATCTGAGCACCTATGGACATGTTCGGAGGGAAATGATGATGACCCGCAAATTGCTCAATCAACATAACAATCATGTATTATTTGCTATTATATAGTAATTTTATTTGTTAAAATTTTGGATTGCGCTCCTTCATTATGTAATCGTGTCTTCTCACGTTTGCGCATTCACCATCATCATTGATTGACGTCTCTGCATCGAAGGTTGGCTACCTTACGAAGCTTGTTATAGGCTGACATTTTTTGTTATTGGTGTTACTCGTCCACGTTAGTCTTTGTCTGCATCTGCCTTTTTTATCTACTATTTCCCCTTCCAAGATTACTTTTAGTAGGCTGCTGTGTCTTTTAACATGCCCCCAAAAGTCTCATTTGTCTTGTTCGAATTGTATTGAGTAGTTCTTTTTTCATGTTTAGTTGTTTTAAGACTTCGTCGTTTGTTTGTTTTTTTCTTTCCAGCCAACTCTACATATTCTTCTATATATCCACATTTTAAAGGCTTCAATTTGCGTGTTATTTCTATGAAAATATCCTTTTCCTAATTAATATATTTGGGTTGTTTGACATATTCTCAAAAACGTTTGTAATGTGGGATCTTTCGTGTGATCACGAAAGTGTGAAGTCCATTTTTGACAGAAACTCCAGCGACATGTGGGACATAGATCAAAGAGTGCTCGGTTATGTTGTGGTTAGAGCACTCGACAGTCATCCTCAAGGTTCTAGGTTCAAATGCCCGGCAACATTTCTTTCCCGGACCTAAGGATTCTGGAGTTCCACACAGTCTCTTTAAAAGGGGACCAGATACATCCTCCGGGAGAGAATGTTAGCGGGGAAAAAAAACTGGCCACATCACTAAGCTGAGGATTATAGCACAATGACGCCGTCACTAACACTTTATTGGAGTCAAAAACGATGTCCTAACATCATCAAGCGCTATACATTTAAAAAAAATATGACGATCATCATTTTCATTTGACGTGAACTTCCGGTCAATATGATAGATAGGCGGCAGGAACCATTGAAGGCTATGCATGAAAAGTGTTCCTTGTTGCAGTTTCCTCATATTCCAAGTCCAGCATGTTGCAGGAGCACCTGAGCTAAGTGCTCTGTGCACACCGTGAGCTGTGTATTTCATCCGTTTTGATCACGTTTCGATATTCCAATTGTTTACGATGAATGGTGATATCGTATGACAAGGAACAGTTGGCTGTGTTCACTTTCTGTGCGGTTTTGCCTTATGTCTTTTGGCGTGTGCTGAGACTGCTATGATATGGACTACAACTACCTTTCTTTGTTTGGGAGATGAATTATTAATTCGAATAATTCCACTGGCACGGGCGGTTGAGCAATTATGGATTTTAATTCGTTTGCAGTGATACCGAGGCCTTCCATAACCATAACTTTATTACCGAAAGGCACGCTATGGGACTAGCTTTACCTGTACATGTAAGATATGGTTATTTTGGCAGTAAATGCTCACTCTTCTGGTGCTCGATTCGGCGTTTCTCTGTGAAACAGACGTCAATTCTTGACGTATCTTCAAAGTGCTTGCCGGCTCTGATTAACAAACAAATTGGGGACGATGTTTGTTCGTTCGTTAGTTTGTTTTGTTTGTTCGTTCGTTTGTTTTGTTTGTTCGTTTGTTTTGTTTGTTCGTTCGTTTGTTTTGTTTGTTCGTTCGTTTGTTTGTGTTGTTTTATTTGTTTGTCTTCTTTGTTTGACTCTTGCATAAGAAGTTTCCTTAGTAATGTTCATTTATTGTTGTCTTTGTGTATGATTAATAAACACACTAAGGGCATTATTTATTAACTTTTTTGATTTGTTTGTTCATTTGTTTGTTTGTTCGATTGTTCATTTGTTTGTTTGTTTGATTGTTTATTTATGTGTTTGTTTGCTTATGTGTTTGTTTGCTTGTTCGTTTGCTTGTTTTTTTTTCTGTTTTTTTTCGTTTGTTTGTTTGTTCGCTTGTTGTTTGTTTGTCTCTTGCCTCATAAGTTCTTTACTAATATTTATTTATTGTTCTCTTTGGCTCTGATTAAGTTTAAAACGACACTTAAAACAAGAAGAACTCCAGACTATCACAACTTATAAGTTAACAACAGACAACAATCCTTCACTTACTTCTTACCTCATTGTCAACGAAACAAAGTTGACAGTTACTTAACCACCTTTAACTAATAATAAAATGTGATAAAGTCGGAAGTTTTGCATTTAATGACATAAAATGTGGTAGATTGGCTGCCGACTGAGATACGAAGCAACTGATGATGTTATCAATATGAATGAAGGCATTAAGAAGAAGAATAGATGAAGGAGAAAGTAGAAGTAGAGGAAGAGAAAGAGGAAGAAGAAGAAGAAGACGAAGAAGAAGTGAAAGAGGAAAAAGAAGAGGAAGATGAGGAAAAAGAAGAAGAAGAGGAGGAGGAAGAAGACGAAGAAGAAAAAGAGGAAGAAGTAGAAGGAAGAAGAAGTAGAGAAGAAGGATACGGAAGAGAAGGAAGAGGATAAGAAGAAAATGAGGAGAATGAGGAGGAATAAGAAGAAGAGGAGGAGGAATAAGAGGAAGAGGAGGAGGAAGAAGAAGAATAGGAGGAAGAAGAAGTAAAAAAGAAGAAGAAGAAGAGGAGGAGGAGGAGAAGAAGAAGAGGGGGAAGAAGAAGAAGAAGATGAAGAAGAAGAGGATGAAGAAGAAGAGGATGAAGAAGAAGATGAAGAAGAAGAAGAGGATGAAGAAGAAGAAGAAGATGAAGAAGAAGAAGAAGAGGATGAAGAAGAAGAAGAAGAGGATGAAGAAGAAGAAGAAGAGGATGAAGAAGAAGATGAAGAAGAGATGAAGATGAAGAAGAAGAAGAAGAGATGAAGAAGAAGAAGAAGAGGAGGATGAAGAAGAAGAAGAAGAGGAGGAGGAAGAAGACGAAGAAGAAGAAGAAGAAGAAGAGGAGGAGGAGGAGGAGGAGGAGAAGACGGAAGAAGAGAAGGATGAGGAGGAAGAAGAAGAGAAGGAGGATAATAAGGAGAAAGAAGAAAAAAGAAGAAGATGAGGAAGAAGAAGAGTGTCGGCTCAAGCAACTTATCTATTGTGCAGATGAATCATGTGTGTGTAACCAGAAACAAAAAACAATGAACACATTATGTTATTTACAAAGGACAATGGGTAGGGTTCGATTCCAACCGACGGCCTCCGGGTTCACCCAGCCTTAAATGGGTACCGGATTTTTTTTCTAGGAAAGTAAAGCAGCACGGGCGTAAGTAATATCGACCACATTACCCCAAAAATCATGTGCCGAAGGTCTGTAAAATATAGGCTCACTAACACCATATTTCCATATACGCTACTTGGCGTGACGGGGGCACTTTACTTTACTTACTTACATTATGTTATTATAATAGTCAAGTAACTCATGACCCCATATATAACAGCCGTGTAACATATGGACACTATATAACAGACAAGCAACACATGCCCCCTTATATAACAGACAAGTAACATATTACCACTTATATAACAGACAAGTAATACATGACCCCTTATATATCAGACAAGTAACATATTACCACTTATATAGCAGACAAATAACATATTACCACTTATATAACATACAAGTAACACATGACCCCTTATATAACAAAAAAGTAACATATTACCACTTATATAACAGACAAGTAACATATTACCACTCATATAACAGTCAAGAAGCACACAACACAATATATAATAGACAAGTAACATATGACCACTCATATAACAGACAAGTAACATATGATCCATTATATAACAGTCAAGTGATCCCTTGTACAACAGCCAATAATTATAATTAAAAAATAATTTCTGCCACACCCTTAACCCCAAAATAAATTAAATCACCTGACGACCTCCGCTTCGGGAATACAGCGCACAGGTCGAAAACCGTTGATATATAGACAATTGTAACCACTTACTTATCAATGTAACCACTTATCTATCATTGTAACAACTTACCTTTCATTGTAACCACTTATCTATCATTGTAACCACTTATCTATCAATGTAACCACTTATCTATCATTGTAAACATTCTTCTATCATTCTAACCATTTAACTATCAATGTAACCACTTATCTATCATTGCAACCACTTATCTATCAATGTAACCACTTATCTATCAATGTAACCACTTATCTATCATTGTAACCACTTATCTATCAATGTAACTACTTATCTATCATTGTAACCTCTTATCTATCATTGTAACTACTTATCTATCATTATAACCTCTTATCTATCATTGTAACCACTTATCTATCATTGTAACCACTTATCTATCAATGTAACCACTTACCTATCATTGTAAACATTTTTCTATCATTCTAACCATTTAACTATCAATGTAACCACTTATCTATCATTGTAACTATTTACCTTATCATTGTAAACACTTATCTATCATTGTAACCACTTACCTATCATTGTAACTACTTACCTATCATTGTAATCACTTACCTATCATTGTAACCACTTATCTATCATTGTAACCACTTACTTATCATTTTAACCACTTACCTATCAATGTAACCACTAACCTATCATTATAGCCACTTACATATCATTGTAACCACTAACTTATTATTGTACCCACTTATCTATCAATGTAACCACTAACCTATCATTGTACCCACTCACCTGCCATTGTAACCACCATCATCATCATCGCCTTCGTCATTATCCTCCTCTTCTTCTCGGGAGTCACGGAACGACATCGATGGCTTGCCTCTTCCACTCTTCTCTACGTATCTATCCTCAACTTCGTCATCATCATCAGAAAATATCTTCATCGAGCCGTTGTAATATCTTCTCACGTAATCTTTTCTTCTACGATGAGCTTCGTCTAGATTTCTACCATTTGTAATATGATGTTCTTTTCCGTTGATAGAAGCATGATTACCCTTTGGTTTTCTCATTCCAGCGACACCGCCTTTTCCCTCGTTCGTGAATGTTGAATTCGCTACTGTATTATCCATGTAATTGTTTCTAGCATTAACATCGTCATAACGGTCGATTTGTAAAGCACCTATAACATTATCTTTCTGGTTATTGCGCTTTGTTATTTTTGCTTCGCTTGTCTCGACGGGGTTATATACATTCTTGCGACTACCGTGATCGTTAATGTCGTCTTTTCCACGTTGTATGTGCTTTTCTTTAATTCTGCTATTGTTCTCTTCGTTTCCAAATGTTTTCGCATTGTTGCTATAGAAATCATTTTGTTTCCTCGGCTCTTGATTTACGTTATCCTTCATGTTGCCATAAGTGTCACGTGATGAATCTATTCTATAGCCGTTGGCTTTGCTATGGTTTCTGTTGCTGCTGTGATCGTCACGATTAGATGGCGCCATCTTCTTTAAATTATCGTATGAAATGTCGTGACCAGAGCGATGGTTGGTGTTATTAATTATATCTTCCTTGTTGGAGTTTGCTTTAGGCAACGTATTTCTGTATTTTTCATCAGTTTGATTTTTCTTACCCTGATCAAAATTATATGGCGCCTTGTTACCGCCTCCATCTTTTCTTGAGCTTTTGCTATCTTGCACATTGTGTGATTCTGTTTGGTATCTTGCTTTTGATGTGCTCACGTCAGAGCTTTCAATCAATGGAGGTAACTCTGCTGTAAGTTCGTTGTTGTTAACTGCCCTTTTAGATTTGCTGACATCTGGTCCCCTGTCTTCTGTGTCCACGACGTAATGTTTTTTGTTGTAACGATCATATGAAAATTTCAGGTTGTCATTAGATGTCATAATATCCTTGCTTTCAGGTTTTGTGCTCTTTCCGCCAGTGTTTATAATCTTGCCGACAGGTTGAACGTTATTTAACACAGTCTTCTCGTTCTCGTTATACGCGTCACGAATTGATGTAACACTGTCCTTCACCTTGTTAGTATTTTTATTTTGTTTGAAAGAAGCGTCTTTCGCGAATTCACCTATTTTTATTGGTAAATTATACATTAAAATTAATACTGTAGAATGACACGTAGTTAAAACACATTCACTAATAGCGAACAGAAAAGAAAGTCTTCACCACAGAAAATTATAAACTTGTGTTATTGCCCTTATACAGTATCCACGCAGACCTTCTACGCGTCCACGAGGCGCTCACAGACTAATTCTTCACCGCATAGTTGCCGCACATTTGTTTTCTTGAAATCCATAGAAACCCCACAACAAAATCCTGCTTGTTTTGTGGGGCAGGGCGAAAAGAACGATCTCCAACAAACACAAATATCAATGTCGTAAAAGAGACACATTTCACACAGCTTCGGTGAGTTATTCTTGCGCTGAAGTGAAAAAATATGTGTTATCAATCAATGAACTCGATGGCCATTTTATCAGTGTTTCTGTGCTGCTCAATATTTGGCTGGTATCGCTAGCACAAACTGAAATAACATACATCTAGTAGATGTCTCAAATATTACTCTGTAACCAACGAAACATATTACGATGGGTGAGAGCTATCTATAGCAGTGTATGTTTTGTTTGTTTGCAAAAAATAAAACAATTGCGAACAAAGCTTCCATCTTCAGTTATTGACAGGGCGGCATCGAACCGTTTTGATCGTTTTGTTTGTTCTATTGGTTTGCACCATGGTCTCCTAGCAACAACGCAAAACATTTACCTTCATGTCTTATCCGACCTCTAAATCCATGTTTGGCTGCAGACTGAATGTGATATATTTCTTTTTATTATTTGTAGTGTTTTTAGATTAATGCTGAAATAAGAGAAATGGCCATGCAACCATTTATCTCGTCTACCATTAAGAGAAGAAGGATATATGCCGAGCGTGTGTTTAGATGAAACGACCAGATAGTTATCAAGCAGGTTCTCAAATGGGAAACATCAGGTTACAGGAAAAGAGGATTACCTCAAGAAACACTGAAAAGAACTCTAACAAAAGAGGCAAGGTTAGCAGGCATAGACTCACTCTCTGTAATCGAACAGCTCGCCTAGAACAGAAACATTTGGTGGGTGAATACGAACCCTATGTGTGTGCCGTCTAACGACACCTTGGAAGGATCAAGAATCAAGCAGTTGGTACTTTGTTTAACTTGAATGCATAGTCTTATCAGTGATTTCCTTTTATACTTGTTGTCCACATCATTGCACTTATATTCATTATTTTGTCTATGTTTTCGTTCATTTTATTTCTTTTTTTTTCTTTTCTTTTCTTGTTGTTGTTTTCAAACTGAAACATTACAGCAGCCACGCAGGAAAAAACACCATTTTACTTTCATTGTTTCAGATATCGTTACTAGGCCTATGAAAGAACATTATTTGCGGCCCTGTTAAAATGGCGGGAAGGAGAAGTAGGCAAAGAAAGAGATGGGAAGATAATATCAAAGAATGGACAAGAATTTGCATAATCACAAAGATTGAAGATAGAGAAACTTGGAGAAAATTGACAAAATCTGTCAGTGGTGTCCCAACGATCCCGGGTTGATGAAGTCTATCAGTGGTGTCTCAACGATCTCCGGGTTGTTGAAAGCTATCAGTGGTGTCCCAACGATCTCCGGGTTGTTGAAGTCTATCAGTGGTGTCCCAACGATCTCCGGGTTGTTGAAGTCTATCAGTGGTGTCCCAACGATCCCGATTTGATGAGGTCTATCAGTGGTGTCCCAACGATCTCCGGGTTGATGAAGACTATCAGTGGTGTCCCAACGATCTCCGGGTTGATGAAGTCTATCAGTGGTGCCCCAACGATCCCGGGTCGATGAAGGCTATCAGTGGTGCCCCAACGATCCCGGGTTGTTGAAGTCTATCAGTGGTGCCCCAACGATCTCCGGGTTGTTGAAGTCTATCAGTGGTGCCCCAACGATCTCCGGGTTGTTGAAGTCTATCAGTGGTGCCTCAAAGTGTCCCAGGACAATAGGACGATGATTATGATGATGATGACGATGTTCATTATATTTCGTTTCATTGACACGGGAGTGCAATGGCTGCACAGAATATTTAATGCAGCATGGCACCAACAACAAGCCCCAGAAGACTGGCAACAGGCAATCATCATACCAATATGGAAAAAGAAAGGTAGCAAAAGAGACTGCAATCAATATAGAGGTATATCTCTTCTCAGCCATGTAGGAAAGCTATACGCCAAAATCTTGGAAAAAAGGCTGAGACCAATAATAGAACTACAGTTAAGCGATTCTCAAATGGGGTTCCGAAAAAAACAGAGGATGTACTGACGCACTATTCACATTAAAACAGCTTGCAGAAAAAACAACAGAACACAATCAAAACGTCTACATAGTAGTAAGAAACTCTTTCTACAGAGCTTCGCAGCAGGAGGCAATCTGATCATCAGAAGTAGTCCCCCGTCAAGCAAGTGTTTCGGCCCTTTAGCTTCTTGACACTCTAGGGCAGGGGTGGCCAAATGGCGGCCCGCGGGCCGGATCCGGCCCGCCAGCCTAGTTTTCTTGGCCCGCGAAGCTCCAAGCTTAATCCGTGTCGGAGTTAACTCTTCTATCGTTCAAGAATACACAATTTGAAAATCTCTGTCAATTTCTCGCAACAGCTAGATTGGCAACATAATTTCAAATAACACACACACAGACACAGACACACACACACAGACACACACACAGACACACACACACAGACACACACACACACACACACACGCACGCACACGCACACACACGCACACGCACACACACACACACACACACACAAACACACACACACACACACACACAGACACAGACACACACACACACACACACACACACACACACACACACACACACACACACACACACACACTGCACAACTAATGGTGCCGACAATATTCAAAGTCTTTGCTTCGAGTTGGTACTGCAAAGTTGCTTTATTGTCAGTGCGGTGATAGCGTCAGATCTTTGGCTCAACATTTGTCGTCTGGACTTGTGGTGGCTCTTTCATTTCGCGGTAAGGGGTTAATGAGGTTGGGAGGGACAGGGGTGAGGGGACTTCGTAGCTCTAATTCTGTCTTTGAAGTTACATTCAAAATGTTTCACTGTTCGCCTTCATTCCCTTTGATCCCATCGTCTTGTCTTGTCCATAAAATGACTGCAACGTGTTTATTTGGTCACAATCTTTTGATTTCATTGTCAAACACAAGTCTGTGTATAACTGTCAAATCTGGACTTATTTTCGATAGTGGACCAACATTCTGTGACTTTTAACTTTGATGTGAGATTTTGTATTAAATCATGTTAAAACGTAGAAAAGTTGATTGTGAAAATCGCATATTTAAACCTGAATGGGAATTAGATTATTTGTTCATCTTCAATAAGAATAGTAAACCTCGGTGCTTAATTTGCGTTCAAGTGTTAGCCGTTTTGAAGGAATATAATTTAAAACGGCACTATGCCACACATCATCAAAACATGTATGAGAAACATAGCATTGAAGCTAGGAAGCTTTTGGTTGAACAGCTGAAGACAAAGTTGAATCAACAGCAAAGTATGTATACAAAGGGCAATAAAATTAAAGAGTCATCGATCATTGCATCATATACAGTTACCTATGAGCTTGCAAAATCTAAAAAACCCTTTACTGACGGAAATTTTGTGAAGAAATGTGCGATTCAAATGGCAAAGGCATTCGGTCAAGAAAAAATAGCCAAAGAATTTGAATCTGTGCCTCTTTCAAAACAAACTGTAGCCAGAAGAACAGAAGACATCAGTCTGCAACTGTCTCAAAGTTTAAAATCTTGTATTGAAAACTGCTCATATTTTTCGCTCGCGATTGATGAAAGTACTGACATCACTGACACTTGCCAGCTTCTTATTTTTGTTAAAGTTATCCAGGAGGATTTTACTGTTATTGAAGAATTGTTGAAAGTTTGCTCTTTGCATGACACTTGTAGAGGGACAGACATATTTTCTGCAGTTCATAGTGCCGTAGATGAAGTAGGTGGTTTTGGAAAGTTGTCTGCAGTGTGTACTGATGGTTGCAAAGCTTTTATTGGTTCAAATACTGGTTTTGTTGGACTTCTAAAGCAAAACAAAATTAACGTACCTACATTGCATTGCATTGCATAATTCATCAAGAGGCCCTTTGTGCAAAGTCCATAAATCTAAAAGACACCATGGCTACTGTTGTGAAAATAACAAATTTGATAAGAGGAGGACACCAGTCTTTAAATCACAGGAAGTTTTTATCATTTTTAGAGGAAGTAGATTCTAGCTACGGTGATCTCCTGCTTTATACAGAAGTAAGATGGCTTAGTCGAGGGAAATGTTTAATAATATTTTTTGAACTGAAGAATGACATTTATGACTTCCTGCGAGAGAACTTACCATGCTCCATTGATCTTCAACATGCACTCAAAGACATTAATTTCCTTCATAATCTGGCATATCTCACAGACATCACACAACATTTGAACATATTGAATTTGCAGCTACAAGGGGAAAAGCAAACCATTTTTCAATTGATGGGATATGTTGATGGTTTTAAAAAGAAGCTGAATCTATTTAGACTTTCTTTGCAAAAAAATGATCTGTTCCATTTTTCAAGTTGTAAGCAGTTGTTGTCAGAGATAGAAAGTGCAAACTTCAGTAAGTACGCAGCTGACATTGAACATTTGATTTGTGAATTTGATCGACGATTTCAAGATTTTGAAATGTTTCGTCCGCAAACTTTTTAATAACCCAGTTAAGTGCACAGTGGAGTGCCAGCCATCAGATCTTCAACTAGAGTTGTGTGACCTTCAGTGTGACCCCTTCCTCAGTAATGTAAAGGCATTAGGAGCTGACTTCTGGAAATTGCTACCAAATGAACGTTACCCGTGTCTGAGAAAATGGGCACTAAAGATGTGCTCTATATTCGGCAGCACATAAGTAGTATACCAGGGTCCAACTGTTTGTATTTGACCCGTAAATTAACAAAGATATATAGTAGGTGCGCAGCGCACCTAATGTACCGTAGGTGCAGGGGGAGTTAACCGTGACCTCTAGTCCCAGTGACCCCGGAAGTGCGCTGTTTATGTCTGGTGTGTGCTGACTTTGGAGTTCTTGATATACTTGAGCGATAGTGATAGGTTAGTAGATTATACAACATCATTGAAAACCAATCAATATAAAACAAAAGACAAAAGATATATTTTATTCTTTTATTATCTCAATAGGCGCATAACATACAGTGGATATTATATAACATTACAAAAATATTCAGTACATTGAGTCAATATATAGTACATGGATAACATTTATTTATAGATAGGTAGTTGGATGTCTGCTTAGCTCTATGTCATAAATGAATCATAAGGGGTGAAACTGTTAGAGATTGCTGGGTAGTCTAGACTGGTAGTGTAAAGAGTTAAATATCTAGAGGCGTTGTCGAGACGTTATCAGCAGCTACCTTTCTTTTTATATAGAAATAGGAAAGAGCATTTCTTGTTTGACTATAGGAAAATATGGAATTATTCAAGACTTTGAAACCTACATTTTTCCCACCCTTAGCCTTTTGCGTGGCGAGAACCTCTAAAAACATATCTTTATCTAATTTGTTGTGTTGCTTGCTTAGCCCTTTACAACTGATTTTATCGTAATCCCCACTACAATGGTACGTCTTACTACATAAGCTAACAAGAGCTGTCCCTTCGTACTCTAGTTTAAAAAGCCCGGGCGTTCGTTTGGTGTATGCTTTAACACCCTTACAGTTTATACATTCTGTCTTGTTAGTATGTTCATCGCAGCGATGGGTGTTGGAGGTCGCCTAGTGTGTAATAAGGAGTGTATAGGGGTCGTCTAGTGTGTCGTGATGGGTGTATAGAGGTCGGCTAGTATGTCGTGATGGGTGTACAGAGGTCGTCTAGTGTGTCATATTGGGTGTATAGAGGGCGTTTAGTGTGTCATGATGGTTGTATAGGGGTCGTCTAGTGTGTCATGATGGTTGTATAGGGGTCGTCTAGTGTGTCATGATGGTTGTATAGGGGTCGTCTAGTGTGCCGTGATGGGTGTACGGAGGGCGTCTAGTGTGTCATATTGGGTGTATAGAGGGCGTTTAGTGTGTCATGATGGTTGTATAGGGGTCGTCTAGTGTGTCATGATGGTTGTATAGGGGTCGTCTAGTGTGCCGTGATGGGTCAATGGAGGTCGGCTAGTATGTCGTGATGGGTGTACGGAGGTCGTCTAGTGTGTCATATTGGGTGTGTAGAGGGCGTTTAGTGTGTCATGATGGTTGTATAGGGGTCGTCTAGTGTGTCATGATGGTTGTATAGGGGTCGTCTAGTGTGCCATGATGGGTGCATGGAGGGCGGCTAGTATGTCGTGATGGGTGTAAGGAGGTCGTCTAGTGGGGTATGATGGTTGTATGGAGGTCGTCTAGTGTGTCATATTGGGTGTATAGAGGGCGTCTAGTGTGTCATGATGGGTGTATGTAGGTCGTTTAGTGTATCGTGATGGGTGTATGGAGGTCGTCTACTGTGTCGTGAGGGGTGTATGGAGGTCGTCTACTATTGCCGGGGACGGGGAGTGGCATCTGAAATGGAGGTCAGCTAGTGTGGTATGTGGGGTGTATGGCGGTTGTCTGGTATATCATACTTTAATCAACCAATAAGAAAAATGAAGGAACATTACATTCAACATTACTTATCTTAACTACTTTACATCAATACAGTTGAATAACGTGTTATCGTTAAGTCTTACCATACGTTAAGAGAAAACATTCAAACTTACAGTATAAAATATAGTCTCAATCATCTACACTGAATATAACCTATTATCGATAACCCTTAACATACTTTAAGAGAAAACAAGCCAACTTACGGTGCAAAACTCCGCTAGACTGAAGTGTAGTATGACCTTCCTTGAATCAACCAAACTTATAACGCCGTCTAGTTTAAATATAGCCTGGTAAGAAATGAATAAATTAACCAATCAGCGAGTGACTATGCCAACATCGACTGATACCTGGATCAACCAATCAGAGAAGAGTATTAGTATAGGAGGCGGAGCAAAGAAATGACTGACAGGTGGATTAACCAATCAGAGAAGTGCGTTAGCCCAAGCGTAGGTAGTGGCTGTCGGGTCAGCAGTGGGGGAAAAATGTTGGGTGGTGGATTACTTGAACTCGTTTTGACCCCTGAGGCAATTCTAGAAGAGTTTTATGACCTCATTTTGACCGCTGAAGGCTTTAAGACCAATGTTTTCCACTTCAACGAACGACATACATCATTAAAGGTGATTACTTCAGCTCTTAGACTTTGGAGTTCCATATCTTTATCACTTGATTGAATGACAGACAACAGTAAAGATGATCATTTCAGGTAAGAAAACTTAGTTCCAAACCCTAAAATTTCTACTCATAGTCACAAATTTTGATGCAAAACCCTAACAATTTAGTCCCAAAGTGATACTAGTTCGACACGACAGTCGTAAATGTTATATGCAAAGTCCAAAAGTTTGTCAAAAAGATAACCTAAACTCAAAATAGTTAGACACAAAGCCCAACAATTTATATGCAAAGGCTAAAAAGTTACTCCAAAAGACAACTAATGTAACACTTAACCCCAAAATTTCGTCGCATAACCAAACAGTTGAACTCAAAAGCCTAAAAATTTAGTCCCAAAGTGATACTAGTTCGACACAAAAGTCGTAAATGTTATATGCAAAGTCCAAAAGTTTGTCAAAAAGATAACCTAAACTCAAAATAGTTAGACACAAAGCCCAACAATTTATATGCAAAGGCTAAAAAGTTACTCCAAAAGACAACTAATGTAACACTTAACCCCAAAATTTCGTCGCATAACCAAACAGTTGAACTCAAAAGCCTAAAAATTTAGTCCCAAAGTGATACTAGTTCGACACAAAAGTCGTAAATGATATATGCAAAGTCCAAAAGTTTGGCAAAAAGACAACCTTAACTCAAAATAGTTAGACACAAAGCCCAACAATTTATATGCAAAGTCTAAAAAGTTACTCCAAAAGACAACTAATGTAACACTTAACCCCAAAAGTTCGTCGCATAACCAAACAGTTGAACTCAAAAGCCTAAAAATTTAGTCCCAAAGTCATAATTGTTCGACACAAAAGTCGTAAATGTTATATGCAAAGTCCAAAAGTTTGTCAAAAAGACAACCCAAACTCAAAATAGTTAGACACAAAGCCCAACAATTTATATGCAAAGTCCAAAAAGTTACTCCAAAAGACAACTAATGTAACACTTAACCCCAAAATTTCGTCGCATAACCAAACAGTTGAACTCAAAAGCCTAAAAATTTAGTCCCAAAGTCGTAATTGTTCGACACGAAAGTCGTAAATGTTATATGCAAAGTCCAAAAGTTTGTCAAAAAGACAACCTAAACTCAAAATAGTTAGACACAAAGCCCAACAATTTATATGCAAAGTCCAAAAAGTTACTCCAAAAGACAACTAATGTAACACTTAACCCCAAAATTTCGTCGCATAACCAAACAGTTGAACTCAAAAGCCTAAAAATTTAGTCCCAAAGTCGTAATTGTTCGACACGAAAGTCGTAAATGTTATATGCAAAGTCCAAAAGTTTGTCAAAAAGACAACCTAAACTCAAAATAGTTAGACACGAAAGGTCAAAAAAGTATATGCAAAGTCCAAAATGTTACGTCAAAAGACAACTAATATAACAACAAGTCCTAAAATTTCGTCGCGTAACCAAAAAGTTGAACTCAAAACCCTACAAAATTTAAACCCAAAGGCAAAATAGTTAGACACGAAAGACCAAATAGTTATATTCAAAGTCCAAAAGTTTGTCAAAAAGACAACCCAAACTCAAAAGTTTGTCAAAAAGACAACCCAAACTCAAAATAGTTAGACATGAAAGGTCAAAAAGGTATACTCAAAGTCCAAAATGTTACTTCAAAAGACAACTAATATAACAACAAGCCCCAAAACTTCGTCTCATAACCAAAAAGTTGAACTCAAAACCCTAAAAAGTGTCCACTTATCAACCAAAGTCTTTAATACAGCTGAGAAAACCCTAATAAATAATTACAATTTACTAAAAATGTTGCCCTTGATGATAGTTGCGACTGTGTCTAAATCATTATTGAAAATATTCATAGAACTCTAGTAAAAACCAAACACACTAAAACACCACATTGAAAGAATGAACTTAAAGTTCACGCCCCTGTCACAACTCTGCTAAGAAAAGTACTGCAAAGCATGAAAGTTATGTCCCCTGCTATAACTCTACTAAACGAAAGTATTACCAAACACGTAGGTTACACTCATACCATAACCCACTAAGAAAAAACAAGATTTTGCTTAAAATACCACATTTATGATTGTTACGCCCCTTGTCCCTTATGAGGGGACGCCCATGAAACTGTTAGAAATAGTAAATTTAACCTAGTGGCATACCCCAGCTGTTATATTAGACATCCCCATAGCAAAAATTTACTTAAAACTCACTTTTATGGTGGTTACCCCCTGACCCATTTTTGAGGGCTACGCCCATGAAACTGTTAAAAATAGTAAATTTAACAGCTAGACATACCCTAAACTTTATATTAACCATCTCCGTATCAAGAATTTACATAAAAACAACTTTTGAAATTTCTACCTCTGTACCCATTTTTGGCGGTTACGCCCATGAAACTGTTAAAAATAGTCAATTTAACATCTAGACATACCCCAAACTTTATATTAAGCATCTCCGTATCAAGAATTTACATAAAAACAACTTTTGAAATTACTACCCCTGTACCCATTTTTGGCGGTTACGCCCATGAAACTGTTAAAAATAGTCAATTTAACATCTAGACATACCCCAAACTTTATATTAAGCATCCCCGTATCAAGAATTTACATAAAAACACCTTTTTAAATTACTACCCCTGTACCCATTTTTGGCGGTTAAGCCCATGAAACTGTTAAAAATAGTCAATTTAACATCTAGACATACCCCAAACTTCATTTTAGTCATCCCTGTATCAAAAATTTACATAAAAACAACTTTTGAAATTACTACCCCTGTACCCATTTTTGGCGGTTACGCCCATGAAACTGTTAAAAATAGTAAATTTAACACCTAGACATACCCCAAACTTTATAATAAACATCCCCGTATCAAGAATTTCCATAAAAACAACTTTTGAAATTACTACCTCTGTACCCATTTTTGGCGGTTACGCCCATGAAACTGTTAAAAATAGTCAATTTAACATCTAGACATACCCCAAACTTATATTAAGCATCTCCGTATCAAGAATTTACATAAAAACAACTTTTGAAATTACTACCCCTGTACCCATTTTTGGCGGTAACGCCCATGAAATCGATAAAAAATTGAAATTTAACCTATTGGTATACCTCAAACATAATATTTGACACGCCCATGTATCAAATTTGCCTGAAAAATCAATCAAAAATTAGTAGTATAGTATGTCAATTAGGATGCGTAATTTCTGCTTCCAGAAGCAGAATATTCCTTATATAAATAGTCTAGCAGCAGATTTTCTGCTTCCAGGAATTTTCCTTATATGAGAGTCTACCGTTTTTTCCTTATAGTCTATCCATCCTAAGTGCCAATCTATACTACTAATTTTTGATTGATTTTTCAGGCAAATTTGATACATGGGCGTGTCAAATATTATGTTTGAGGTATACCAATAGGTTAAATTTCAATTTTTTATCGATTTCATGGGCGTTACCGCCAAAAATGGGTACAGGGGTAGTAATTTCAAAAGTTGTTTTTATGTAAATTCTTGATACGGAGATGCTTAATATAAAGTTTGGGAGTTTGGGGTATGTCTAGATGTTAAATTGACTATTTTTAACAGTTTCATGGGCGTAACCGCCAAAAATGGGTACAGGGGTAGTAATTTCAAAAGTTGTTTTTATGTAAATTTTTGATACAGGGATGACTAAAATGAAGTTTGGGGTATGTCTAGATGTTAAATTGACTATTTTTAACAGTTTCATGGGCGTAACCGCCAAAAATGGGTACAGGGGTAGTAATTTAAAAAGGTGTTTTATGTAAATTCTTGATACGGGGATGCTTAATATAAAGTTTGGGGTATGTCTAGATGTTAAATTGACTATTTTTAACAGTTTCATGGGCGTAACCGCCAAAAATGGGTACAGGGGTAGTAATTTCAAAAGTTGTTTTTATGTAAATTCTTGATACGGAGATGCATAATATAAAGTTTGGGGTATGTCTAGATGTTAAATTGACTATTTTTAACAGTTTCATGGGCGTAACCGCCAAAAATGGGTACAGAGGTAGAAATTTCAAAAGTTGTTTTTATGTAAATTCTTGATACGGAGATGGTTAATATAAAGTTTAGGATATGTCTAGCTGTTAAATTTACTATTTTTAACAGTTTCATGGGCGTAGCCCTCAAAAATGGGTCAGGGGGTAACCACCATAAAAGTGAGTTTTAAGTAAATTTTTGCTATGGGGATGTCTAATATAACAGCTGGGGTATGCCACTAGGTTAAATTTACTATTTCTAACAGTTTCATGGGCGTCCCCTCATAAAGGGACAAGGGGCGTAACAATCATAAATGTGGTATTTTAAGCAAAATCTTGTTTTTTCTTAGTGGGTTATGGTATGAGTGTAACCTACGTGTTTGGTAATACTTTCGTTTAGTAGAGTTATAGCAGGGGACATAACTTTCATGCTTTGCAGTACTTTTCTTAGCAGAGTTGTGACAGGGGCGTGAACTTTAAGTTCATTCTTTCAATGTGGTGTTTTAGTGTGTTTGGTTTTTACTAGAGTTCTATGAATATTTTCAATAATGATTTAGACACAGTCGCAACTATCATCAAGGGCAACATTTTTAGTAAATTGTAATTATTTATTAGGGTTTTCTCAGCTGTATTAAAGACTTTGGTTGATAAGTGGACACTTTTTAGGGTTTTGAGTTCAACTTTTTGGTTATGAGACGAAGTTTTGGGGCTTGTTGTTATATTAGTTGTCTTTTGAAGTAACATTTTGGACTTTGAGTATACCTTTTTGACCTTTCATGTCTAACTATTTTGAGTTTGGGTTGTCTTTTTGACAAACTTTTGAGTTAGGGTTGTCTTTTTGACAAACTTTTGGACTTTGAATATAACTATTTGGTCTTTCGTGTCTTACTATTTTGCCTTTGGGTTTAAATTTTGTAGGGTTTTGAGTTCAACTTTTTGGTTACGCGACGAAATTTTAGGACTTGTTGTTATATTAGTTGTCTTTTGACGTAACATTTTGGACTTTGCATATACTTTTTTGACCTTTCGTGTCTAACTATTTTGAGTTTAGGTTGTCTTTTTGACAAACTTTTGGACTTTGCATATAACATTTACGACTTTTGTGTCGAACAATTATGACTTTGGGACTAAATTTTTAGGCTTTTGAGTTCAACTGTTTGGTTATGCGACGAACTTTTGGGGTTAAGTGTTACATTAGTTGTCTTTTGGAGTAACTTTTTAGACTTTGCATATAAATTGTTGGGCTTTGTGTCTAACTATTTTGAGTTAAGGTTGTCTTTTTGCCAAACTTTTGGACTTTGCATATAACATTTACGACTTTTGTGTCGAACTAGTATCACTTTGGGACTAAATTTTTAGGCTTTTGAGTTCAACTGTTTGGTTATGCGACGAAATTTTGGGGTTAAGTGTTACATTAGTTGTCTTTTGGAGTAACTTTTTAGCCTTTGCATATAAATTGTTGGGCTTTGTGTCTAACTATTTTGAGTTTAGGTTATCTTTTTGACAAACTTTTGGACTTTGCATATAACATTTACGACTTTTGTGTCGAACTAGTATCACTTTGGGACTAAATTTTTAGGCTTTTGAGTTCAACTGTTTGGTTATGCGACGAAATTTTGGGGTTAAGTGTTACATTAGTTGTCTTTTGGAGTAACTTTTTAGCCTTTGCATATAAATTGTTGGGCTTTGTGTCTAACTATTTTGAGTTTAGGTTATCTTTTTGACAAACTTTTGGACTTTGCATATAACATTTACGACTGTCGTGTCGAACTAGTATCATTTTGGGACTAAATTGTTAGGGTTTTGCATCAAAATTTGTGACTATGAGTAGAAATTTTAGGGTTTGGAACTAAGTTTTCTTACCTGAAATGATCATCTTTACTGTTGTCTGTCATTCAATCAAGTGATAAAGATATGGAACTCCAAAGTCTAAGAGCTGAAGTAATCACCTTTAATGATGTATGTCGTTCGTTGAAGTGGAAAACATTGGTCTTAAAGCCTTCAGCGGTCAAAATGAGGTCATAAAACTCTTCTAGAATTGCCTCAGGGGTCAAAACGAGTTCAAGTAATCCACCACCCAACATTTTTCCCCCACTGCTGACCCGACAGCCACTACCTACGCTTGGGCTAACGCACTTCTCTGATTGGTTAATCCACCTGTCAGTCATTTCTTTGCTCCGCCTCCTATACTAATACTCTTCTCTGATTGGTTGATCCAGGTATCAGTCGATGTTGGCATAGTCACTCGCTGATTGGTTAATTTATTCATTTCTTACCAGGCTATATTTAAACTAGACGGCGTTATAAGTTTGGTTGATTCAAGGAAGGTCATACTACACTTCAGTCTAGCGGAGTTTTGCACCGTAAGTTGGCTTGTTTTCTCTTAAAGTATGTTAAGGGTTATCGATAATAGGTTATATTCAGTGTAGATGATTGAGACTATATTTTATACTGTAAGTTTGAATGTTTTCTCTTAACGTATGGTAAGACTTAACGATAACACGTTATTCAACTGTATTGATGTAAAGTAGTTAAGATAAGTAATGTTGAATGTAATGTTCCTTCATTTTTCTTATTGGTTGATTAAAGTATGATATACCAGACAACCGCCATACACCCCACATACCACACTAGCTGACCTCCATTTCAGATGCCACTCCCCGTCCCCGGCAATAGTAGACGACCTCCATACACCCCTCACGACACAGTAGACGACCTCCATACACCCATCACGATACACTAAACGACCTACATACACCCATCATGACACACTAGACGCCCTCTATACACCCAATATGACACACTAGACGACCTCCATACAACCATCATACCCCACTAGACGACCTCCTTACACCCATCACGACATACTAGCCGCCCTCCATGCACCCATCATGGCACACTAGACGACCCCTATACAACCATCATGACACACTAGACGACCCCTATACAACCATCATGACACACTAAACGCCCTCTACACACCCAATATGACACACTAGACGACCTCCGTACACCCATCACGACATACTAGCCGACCTCCATTGACCCATCACGGCACACTAGACGACCCCTATACAACCATCATGACACACTAGACGACCCCTATACAACCATCATGACACACTAAACGCCCTCTATACACCCAATATGACACACTAGACGCCCTCCGTACACCCATCACGGCACACTAGACGACCCCTATACAACCATCATGACACACTAGACGACCCCTATACAACCATCATGACACACTAGACGACCCCTATACAACCATCATGACACACTAAACGCCCTCTATACACCCAATATGACACACTAGACGACCTCTGTACACCCATCACGACATACTAGCCGACCTCTATACACCCATCACGACACACTAGACGACCCCTATACACTCCTTATTACACACTAGGCGACCTCCAACACCCATCGCTGCGATGAACATACTAACAAGACAGAATGTATAAACTGTAAGGGTGTTAAAGCATACACCAAACGAACGCCCGGGCTTTTTAAACTAGAGTACGAAGGGACAGCTCTTGTTAGCTTATGTAGTAAGACGTACCATTGTAGTGGGGATTACGATAAAATCAGTTGTAAAGGGCTAAGCAAGCAACACAACAAATTAGATAAAGATATGTTTTTAGAGGTTCTCGCCACGCAAAAGGCTAAGGGTGGGAAAAATGTAGGTTTCAAAGTCTTGAATAATTCCATATTTTCCTATAGTCAAACAAGAAATGCTCTTTCCTATTTCTATATAAAAAGAAAGGTAGCTGCTGATAACGTCTCGACAACGCCTCTAGATATTTAACTCTTTACACTACCAGTCTAGACTACCCAGCAATCTCTAACAGTTTCACCCCTTATGATTCATTTATGACATAGAGCTAAGCAGACATCCAACTACCTATCTATAAATAAATGTTATCCATGTACTATATATTGACTCAATGTACTGAATATTTTTGTAATGTTATATAATATCCACTGTATGTTATGCGCCTATTGAGATAATAAAAGAATAAAATATATCTTTTGTCTTTTGTTTTATATTGATTGGTTTTCAATGATGTTGTATAATCTACTAACCTATCACTATCGCTCAAGTATATCAAGAACTCCAAAGTCAGCACACACCAGACATAAACAGCGCACTTCCGGGGTCACTGGGACTAGAGGTCACGGTTAACTCCCCCTGCACCTACGGTACATTAGGTGCGCTGCGCACCTACTATATATCTTTGTTAATTTACGGGTCAAATACAAACAGTTGGACCCTGGTATACTACTCACATATCTCTGCGAGACAACATTCTCTTCCATGAAGTTAGTTAAATCTAAGACCAGGAACAGAATGACCGATTCGACATTGTCCCATACTCTCCGAATCGCCACGTCAAAAATGGAAGTGGACTTCAAATCTCTGGTGGAAAGCTGTGACAAGTCACAATCGTCGCACTGAGACATTAAAGGTAATTTTAAAATGAATAATTAATGGATTTGTTACAAATCAAATATGTAGTCAAAGTGCAAGCATTATTTATATATTACTATATCGCATAGGTCCCTACTGTCATTTTTGACGATATTCTTAAGTGTGGCCCGCGGGTCTTGGCCTTGGCTTTAATCCGGCCCTCGGGCAACCTCAAGTTGGCCACCACTGCTCTAGGGGAGGTGGGCCCGCCTGGGTCATGACTCCCATGCGTCGACCTCCTGCTGCATTGCCTCTAAGGCTTACACAGTATGTTCAGCACAAGATAACTACACTTAATACATACACCACTCGAAAATAGTTTAACTAACCTAACCTAAGGCTTACACAGAATGTTCGGCACAAAATAACTACCACTTAATACATAAACCACTCGAAAATAGTTTAACTAACCTAACGTACGGTTTACATTGTATGTTCGGTACAAAATAGCTACACTTAATAAGCAAGACACTCGAACAGGAAAAAGCATTCGGCAGAGTAAACAGAGAACAACTGTGGGAGATACTAACAACATACGGAGTAAGCCAACATCTAACCAACCTTATTTAAAGTCTCTACATCAACAGCAGCTGTAGGGTCAAAACAGCAGCAGGCTACACAGACCACTTCGAAGTTAGATCAGGTGAAGACAGGGGTGCGTACTATCCCCCCTACTGTTTATTACATACATGGACTACATATGCAAGGTAGCCAACCCATCCGAGACAGAGGAGATCAACGAGCTTTTATTTGCAGACGATCAGGCACTAATACATGAAACAATAGAAGACCTACAAGAACACTTAAACAAACTCAACAGCTCAGGCACAAAATACAACATGAAAATCAACATCAACAAAACAGAAGTCATGAATGTCGCCAAAAATAAACAGAATATCAACATAACTATAGAAGGCAGACAACTAAAACAAGTAGAGGAATTCAAATACCTAGGAAGTCTAACGACAAACGATAATTCTCAAACAGCAGAGATAGAATCAAGATGCAACAAATCTTGTCAAATCATTGGACAGTTATCACCACTATTGTCCAACAAGGAAATAACTCTGGATGCAAAACGAGCGTTATACAATACAATCTTCATCCCAACGTTGTGCTACCAATGCCAGACCTGGACCCTAGATGCAAGAACAATAAGAAAAATAACCTCTACAGAGATGAAATGTGTTAGACGAATGGCAAGAAACAGTCTGAGAGATAAGATCAGAAATGAAGAACTGAGAAAAAAGCTAGGAATAGCCCCCGCCATAGAATATATAAGGAAACAACAGATGAAATGGTTTGGCCACGTGACAAGGCAGAAAGAACAAAACACAACACAACGAGCTTTCAACAAACGTTGTGAGAACACCAGACCCAAGGGTCGACCACGAAAAAGATGGATCGATGGAATATTAGAAGCACAAGGAAACATAACAGCAGCAGAGGCGAACAGAAGAGCAAAAGACCGCAAATTATATCTCCCCTCAACGCTGAAAGGCAGATTAGGAAGGAAAGAAGAAGAAGAAGATTGACACGGGATTCCAATGATGTATTCATCATAATCTTTTTCTGCAGCTGCGTGACTGCATTGCGCTGGGTTTTGCACCTTTCGACCAGTACATCATGGTTTTCATGACCCATTTGTTCGAAACTGCTCTCCCGTCCTTTAACCTTCATTAAACTTTCTGCAAGACGTCAGCTGTTTGTAGTCAGTAATGTTTCTCCTAGGAAAATAATCATACAAAACGTGACCTTTTCTTCCTTCTTTTTCACCTCCAAGTGAAGCATATACCTTCAACAAACACATTCCAAACCGTCCTGTCTGGTGCTATCGCTCCCTGTCTTCTCCACACTCTTCATCTCTCTTTCAACATGTCTTCTCCAAGTATTCGTTTGGGCTTCCCCTCTGTCTCATCCCCTGATGATTAAAAAAGACAAACCTTTCTTAAATTGAGTTTATTTCTTTAAACGTTTCCATTAGATAGATTGGCCCCACAGAGACTGCCATTTTCTCCTACATAGATTAGTATTTAACTTTCTCCTCGACTTTATTTTAGTAGAGTATACTCCCCTTGTGTATATTCCCAGTGTTCTGTTTAATGTGACACTTGAGAGTATTCTCCCCTTTGTTTACACGCCCTCTTTTCTGTTTTGGTTTGACATTTGACCTGTTGATATTCGTAGAATATGTTTTTGAATTTTGCATTTACAGCAACTCGCGATTTTTAAAGAGAATCACCCAAGACAATGATTTATAGGTGGCCTTGAGAAACTGGCCCATGACTGATAACAGTGGCGCCACAATGAGAGGCTAATGCGCAAGTAGAAACTAAGAGGACCGATTTATTGAATTATTTGTTGATCATTGATTTCAGGAGGAAGTTTGAATGAAATGATAGCAATCATTGATTGACAACAGCATAAATTCGGGGTAAACGAACCAGAGCTGATCTAGACTATTTCTACTTGTGATAATAAAGGGAATATGGCAGTCAGAGATATTCCGCTCAAGAAAGTAGCTAGCAAAGATAAAATACAGATTGAACGCATTAAATGTGTTTTTACGAAGTCGCAAAAGGCGAGCATTAAGAATAGCCTTGTAAACAGTGACAAAATGCCAGAAATATTATCTTAATGATGAGAAAGAAAGAAATAGACCTACTTTCCGTTTGTTTGAAGTATTGTCTATATTTGCAATGTCGTTTCTTGTATAAATGCTCCTGTTGCTTGTACTTATTGCACAGTCACTGTATAGTTGTCTTTATTGTGCTGTAACTTTGGTCCAATGGGGTTTCCCCAATGTACTATCTTCAATACGGGTTTTTTTTAAAATGTACATGATGAAGATCAAATGTCACGATGCCGGCATGAACCGTTGGCTCGTAGATGCTGAAAGTTGCTGCGCTGATTGTTGTGGCTTTCATGATTCCCAGGTTCTGCTGGGAAAATTGAAGTTCTTCAGTTATAGAGGTACTGCAAATACTAAGTCTTCTATATCAACAGACACTTCCACTTCAATACTAGGTCTTCTATATCAACAGACACTTCCACTTCAATACTAGGTCTTCTATATCAACAGGACACTACCACGTCAAATACTAGGTCTACTATATCAACAGGACACTACCACGTCAATACTAGGTCTACTATATCAACAGGACACTACCACGTCAATACTAGGTCTACTATATCAACATACACTACCACTTCAATCCTAGGTCTACAATATCAACAGGACACTACCACTTCAATACTAGGTCTACTATATCAACAGACATTACCACTTCAATACTAGGTCTACTATATCAACAGGACACTACCACGTCAATACTAGGTCTACTATATCAACAGACACTTCCACTTCAATACTAGGTCTACTATATCAACAGACACTTCCACTTCAATACTAGGTCTACTATATCAACAGACATTTCCACTTCAATACTAGGTCTACTATATCAACAGGAAACTACCACGTCAATACTAGGTCTACTATATCAACAGGACACTACCACTTCAATACTAGGTCTACTATATCAACAGGACACTACCACGTCAATACTAGGTCTACTATATCAACAGACACTTCCACTTCAATACTAGGTCTACTATATCAACAGACACTTCCACTTCAATACTAGGTCTACTATATCAACAGACACTTCCACTTCAATACTAGGTCTACTATATCAACAGACACTTCCACTTCAATACTAGGTCTACTATATCAACAGGAAACTACCACGTCAATACTAGGTCTACTATATCAACAGGACACTACCACTTCAATACTAGGTCTACTATATCAACAGGACACTACCACGTCAATACTAGGTCTACTATATCAACAGACACTTCCACTTCAATACTAGGTCTACTATATCAACAGACACTTCCACTTCAATACTAGGTCTACTATATCAACAGACACTACCACTTAAATACTAGGTCTACTATATCAACAGACACTTCCACTTCAATACTAGGTCTACTATATCAACAGACACTACCACTTCAATACTAGGTCTACTATATCAACAGGACACTACCACGTCAATACTAGGTCTACTATATCAACATACACTACCACTTCAATACTAGGTCTACTATATCAACAGGACACTACCACTTCAATACTAGGTCTACTATATCAACAGACATTACCACTTCAATACTAGGTCTACTATATCAACAGGACACTACCACTTCAATACAAGGTCTACTATATCAACAGACACTTCCACTTCAATACTAGGTCTACTATATCAACAGACACTTCCACTTCAATACTAGGTCTACTATATCAACAGACATTTCCACTTCAATACTAGGTCTACTATATCAACAGGAAACTACCACGTCAATACTAGGTCTACTATATCAACAGGACACTACCACTTCAATACTAGGTCTACTATATCAACAGGACACTACCACGTCAATACTAGGTCTACTATATCAACAGACACTTCCACTTCAATATTAGGTCTACTATATCAACAGACACTTCCACTTCAATACTAGGTCTACTATATCAACAGACACTTCCACTTCAATACTAGGTCTACTATATCAACAGACACTTCCACTTCAATACTAGGTCTACTATATCAACAGGAAACTACCACGTCAATACTAGGTCTACTATATCAACAGGACACTACCACTTCAATACTAGGTCTACTATATCAACAGGACACTACCACGTCAATACTAGGTCTACTATATCAACAGACACTTCCACTTCAATACTAGGTCTACTATATCAACAGACACTTCCACTTCAATACTAGGTCTACTATATCAACAGACACTACCACTTAAATACTAGGTCTACTATATCAACAGACACTTCCACTTCAATACTAGGTCTACTATATCAACAGACACTACCACTTCAATACTAGGTCTACTATATCAACAGACACTACCACGTCAATACTAGGTCTACTATATCAACAGACACTTCCACTTCAATACTAGGTCTACTATATCAACAGGAAACTACCACGTCAATACTAGGTCTACTATATTAACAGGACACTACCACGTCAATACTAGGTCTACTATATCAACAGACACTACCACTTCAATACTAGGTCTACTATATCAACAGACACTTCCACTTCAATACTAGGTTCACTATATCAACAGACACTACCACTTCAATACTAGGTCTACTATATCAACAGACACTTCCACTTCAATACTAGGTCTACTATATCAACAGACACTACCACTTCAATACTAGGTCTACTATATCAACAGACACTACCACGTCAATACTAGGTCTACTATATCAACAGGACACTTCCACTTCAATACTAGGTCTACTATATCAACAGACACTTCCACTTCAATACTAGCTCTACTATATCAACAGACATTACCACTTCAATACTAGGTCTACTATATCAACAGACACTTCCACTTCAATACTAGGTCTACTATATCAACAGACACTTCCACTTATTACTAGGTCTACTATATCAATAGACACTACCACTTCAATACTAGGTCTACTATATCAACAGACACTACCACTTCAATACTAGATATACTATATCAACAGACACTTCCACTTCAATACTAGGTCTACTATATCAACAGGACACTTCCACTTCAATACTAGATCTACTATATCAACAGACACTACCACTTCAATACTAGGTCTACTATATCAACAGGACACTACCACTTCAATACTAGGTCTACTATATCAACAGGACACTACCACTTCAATACTAGATCTACTATATCAACAGACACTACCACTTCAATACTAGGTCTACTATATCAACAGGACACTACCACTTCAATACTAGATCTACTATATCAACAGACACTATCACTTCAATACTAGGTCTACTATATCAACAGGACACTGCCACTTCAATACTAGATCTACTATATCAACAGACACTACCACTTCAATACTAGGTCTACTATATCAACAGACACTACAACTTCAATACTAGATTTACTATATCAACAGACACTACCACTTCAATACTAGGTCTACTATATCAACAGGACACTACCACTTCAATACTAGATCTACTATATCAACAGACACTTCCACTTCAATACTAGGTCTACTATATCAACAGACACTACCACTTCAATACTAGGTCTACTATATCAAAAGACACTTCCACTTCAATACTAGGTCTACTATATCAACAGGACACTTCCACTTCAATACTAGGTCTACTATATCAACAGACATTACCACTTCAATACTAGGTATAATATATCAACAGACATTACCACTTCAATACTAGGTATACTATATCAGCAGACATTACCACTTCAATACTAGGTCTACTATATCAACAGACATTACCACTTCAATACTAGGTATACTATATCAACAGACATTACCACTTCAGTACTAGGTCTACTATATCAGCAGACACTTCCACTTCAATACTAGGTCTACTATATCAACAGACACTTCCACTTCAATACTTGGTCTACTATATCAACAGACACTTCCACTTCAATACTAGGTCTACTATATCAACAGGACACTTCCACTTCAATACTAGGTCTACTATATCAACAGATATTACCACTTCAATACTAGGTATACTATATCAACAGACACTACCACTTCAATACTAGGTCTACTATATCAACAGGACACTACCACTTCAATACTAGGTCTACTATATCAACAGACACTACCACTTCAATACTAGGTCTACTATATCAACAGACACTATCACTCCAATACTATGTCTATTATATCAACAGACACTACCACTTCAATACTAGGTTTTCTATATCAACACACTACCACTGCAGTACTAGATCATCTATATCAACAGACACTACCACTGCAATACTAGATCTTCTATATCAACAGACATTACCGCTGCAATACTAGATCTTCTATATCAACAGACACGAACACTACAATACTAGGTCTACTATATCAACAGACCCAACCACTGCAAAACTATGTCTTCTATATCAACAGACCCGACCATTGCGGTGGTCTGCACATCGTTCTCCAGTCTGAGCTGACGCTGTCCATCTCTAGTGAGCTCAACTGTGGTCTTGGTCAGCTGTGATGTGGGCCGCTGACCCTGCCGTGGTGATGTCATGTCGTCTTGCGTGTATTTCCCAAGAGCTAGATAAAAAGGAACCAATATTTAACTCTTTAACTCCTAAGATATTTTTATGAGTTTGATATAATTATCTTATTTGAAACGTGTGAACTACGTAATGTTTTGTAAGCTTAGATTTGTGTTCAATTCTTTTCCTAAATATATCTTGTCAAATCTGTTAACCTCAGATGGTAGGTGTACAACAGAGGTCAGATGCAGAATGGCTCAGGCAACAGCAGCTTTCCAAAAAATGAGGAAGATACTATGCAATCTATTTTTGACAATAGAAACAAGAAAAAAGTTCTTAAATGTCATGTAGAGCCAGTCTTAACATATAGATGTGAAACATAGACAATAGGACAACAGACAAGAAAATCACTGGAGGCTGTAGAAATATGGTTTTACAGAAGAATGTTGAGAATGCCATGGACAGCTAAGAAGAGTAATTAAAACGTTCTGAAAGAGGCCAAAGCAAAAAGAGAGATAATTTCCTATATCAGGAAGAAACAATCATCATTTTTCGGCTATGTAATGAGAAGAGAACAGCTGGAAAATATTGTAACAACTGGAAAAAATGAGGGACGAGGAGACAGAGTGAAGCAAAAAGAAAAGAAACCAGACAGCTTAAGAGAATGGCTCGTCCACAACAGAAATGATAAATAACTTTCGTGATCGAAATTTGTGGAGAGACATGATCACCTACGCCAACAGGCTTGGTACTTGATGCTGATCTTGTCAAAGCCCAAATGAATCTAAATAGAGAATGTGTCAAATATGCATAAAATAGTATCGAGCAGCTACACAAGTAGATAGGTGAAACAAACTACGACGTTTCGGCAAATGCCTTCGTCAGGCACACTGTAACAAATATAAATGCAATGACACCCGAGAAAAAAAGACAACTGATCTCAAATAAAGAAAGAATGTTGTGCAACATGGACATACTTTTAATTATAATATTTTAATAAGAACAGAAGCAGTAGTAGTAGTAGTTGTAGTAGTAGTAGTAGTAGTTGTAGTAGTAGTAGTAGTAGTAGTTGTTGTTGTTGTAGTAGTAGTAGTAGTAGTAGTAGTAGTAGTAGTAATAGTTGTAGTAGTAGTAGTAGTAGTAGCAGCAGTAGTAGTAGTAGTAGTAGTAGTAGTAGTAGTAGTGGTAGTTGTTGTTGTTGTTGTATAATTAGAAGTAATAGCTGCGTTAAGAGCAGCAGCAGAAGTAAAGTAGTAGTAGTAGTAGTTGTTGTTGTTGTTGTTGTATAATTAGAAATAAAAGCTGCATTAAAAGCAGCAGCAGCATTAGTTGTAGTAGAAGTAGTATTAGTTTTGTAGTAATAAGTAAAGTAGTAAAGTACCCCCGTCACGATAAAGTGGCGTATAGGGAATATGGTGTTAGTGACCATAAATTTTACAGACCTTCGGCACATGATTTTTGGGGTAATGTGGTCGGTAATACGCCTGTGCCGCTTCACTTTCCCAGAAAAAATCCGGTACTCATTAAAGGCTGGGTGAACCCGGAAGCCGTCAGTTGAGATCGAACCCTACCCCTTGTCCTTCGTAGTCCAGTTCACTAACCACTGAGATATCTCGGCTCCTGTTTTTTTTTTTCTATATAGAAACCGATGAGAAAGATGCAGTCATCTATACAGACGGATCTGTAAGACGACACGAAAGAAGTACATGGGCATTTACAGCACGCTCGGCAGGCAGAATAGCCAAGGAAGACAGTGGTGCATACGCCATGACCACGAGTAGCATGACAATGGATGTGATGGCAGTGACCAAGGCATTCAAATGGTTAGAGTCACAAGACTACATCCACGCATGTATACTGAGTGATTCGATGAGCATGATAAAACAAGTGGAGGCGGGCTTTGTACGCATGCAATGGGTAGAGTCGTTGCAGAAATCCAAAATACGTAAGGTCACCTTTGTCTATGTCCCTGGACATGCGGGAGTACGGGGAAATGAGAGAGCGGACAGGTTGGCTAGCTGCGCTGTCGTTGAGGACGGGCAACCGATGGATCGGGCGGACATCATCAATGGCCTTCGAGATGTGGGAATAGCACAGGATTTCGACAAACACAGATCCACGTCACTTCTTCGGATGATGGAAATGGGAGTTAAGATGGGCACAGCCAGAAATGAGAAACTTGGTGGCCGTGTAATAAGACTTATCAACCAACATAGAACTGGAGTCGTCAGTCGCTGGACACTGAGGGAATTGCTGAGAAGGGGATCTGAGCACCTATGGACATGTTCGGAGTGCAATGATGATGACCCGCAAATAACTCAATAACTCAATATCGCGGCTCCCAGTAATAGTAGTAGTTATTGTTGTTATTTCTTATTTTTGTTGACATTGTAGTATTAAAAGTAGTAGTTTCAGTAATAGTTGCAGTAGTAGCATTTGTAGTAGGTATGCCTTTTCGGGAGCCGCGATAGCTCAGTGGTTAGTGAACTGGACTACCACGGACAAGGGGTAGGGTTCGATCCCAACCGACGGCTTCCGGGTTCACCCAGCCTTAAATGGGTACCGGATTTTTTTTCTGGGAAAGTAAAGCAGCACGGCCGTAATACTGACCACATTACCCCAAAAATCATGTGCTGAAGGTGTGTAAAATATAGGGTCACTAACACCATATTTCCCTATACGCCATTTGGCGTGACGGGGGTACTTTACTTTACTTTACCTTTTCGTCTTGTCAGACGGTCTAGTGGAGGCTATTGCATATTTTTTTTTTTGAGGTTTTGTTTTTGTCGAGCAGCTCCTCTCGCGGTTAATTCTACCAATGTTTGACAAACACACACGGCCTCAGAATGAACAAGTCAGACCCACTGATCAACACGGTTGTTAGATCCACAAAGGCAATATAGAGCGGCATAGTTGTCATCATCATCATCAAGTACCGGGCCTACTGGCGTAGGTGATCATGTCTCTCCACAACGTTCGATCTCGACAGTTCTTTATCATTTCTGTTGTTGACCTTCTGCCAAGCCATTCTCTTAAGCTGTCTGGTATTTTCTCTCTTTGTTTGCCTCTATCTCTTCGTTCCTCAATTTTCCCAGTTGTTATAATATATTCCATTTGTTCTCTTCTCATTACATGACCAAAAAAAATTATGATTGTTTCTTAGTTGTAATAGAAGTATTTGTATTTGTAATTATCGGTGCTGCTGATAATGATGCATTTGTAGAAATAGCAGTTGTTGTGCGTATTATTGTTATTGCTTTTATGGACGCAATAATAGTAGTAGAGAATATAGTAGTAGTTGTTACAGTAGTTGTATTAGTAGACCGAGAGTATTGCTACGCAGAACAATTACCAGGGAAGCCTCAGCCATAAGACTAAGAGACAACCAAGATCTACAAGAACTAGCAGCAGATCGTCAGTCATGGAGAACTATGTCTTCCGCCCTATGTACTGCATTCGGTCTGAGTGGGAAATGATGATTAGTAGTATATGTCGTTATTATTGATGTTTCTGTACTTGTTTCTGTTAGTAGTAGAGGTGGCGGTTAATGCCCTCTAATGCTGCGTTTTTTTGCATTAAATGCCCTGTTTTTTTTCTATATAGAAAGTATACACGCAGCTGCGTTAAATGCCCTGTGTTTTTTGTCTATATAGAAAGTATACACGCAGCAAGACGGATCGACCAAGACAGCGAGATCTCGGTGAGCATAGGTGACCTCGAGAGAGAGAGAGAGAGAGCGATGGAGAGGGAGAGAGATAGCGAGAGAGACAGAGACGGAGAGGGAGAGAGATAACGAAAGAGACATAGATGGAGAGGGAGAGAGAGAGAGCGATGGAGAGTGAGAGAGATAACGAGAGAGACAGAGACGGAGAGGGAGAGAGAAAACGAGAGAGACAGAGACGGAATTGGAGAGAGAACGAGAGAGAATGATCGAGAGCGAAAGAGACAGCGATGGAGAGGGAGAGAGAGATAGCGAGAGAGATAGAGAGAGAGATAGCGAACCACTATTACTGATGAACAAGCGAGAGCTAGCACCTGCTTTCCTCCCTTTTCAAATCATCACAACACACTATTTATTTACAAGCACACACAATAGGCGGGGGATTAGGAGAACGGAAGAGCGAGAGAGAGAGAGAGAGCGCGCGATGGAGAGAGATAGCGAGAGACAGAGACGGAGAGGGAGAGCGAACGAGAGATGATGATAGGAATGAAGGGTTGATGATGCTGTTGAGGGTGGCACATGAGAGAGAGAGAGAGAGAGAGAGAGAGAGAGAGAGAGCGAACCACTATTACTGATGAACAACTGAGAGCTAGCACCTGCTTTCCTCCCTTTTAAAATCATCACAACACACTATTTATTTACAAGAACACACATATCGCGAGGCAGTGCGCATCACGAGGTCACCTATGCTCACCGAGAATTTCGCTGTCTCGGTCGATTCGTCTTGCTGCGTGTATACTTTCTATATAGACAAAATACACAGGGCATTTAACGCAGCTGCGTGTATACTTTCTATATAGAAAAAAACCGGGCATTTAACGCAGATGCGTGTATACTTTCTATATAGAAAAAAACAGGGCATTTAACGCGGAAAAACGCAGAATAGGGGCATTAACCGCCACCTCTACTACTACTTCTGTTGCTGTTGATGAAACTCTAGAAGAATTAGAAGTAACTGTTGTAAGTGTTGTAGTTTTTGGTGTTATTGTTGTCGACGCTGTTGCAGAATTATTAGTAGTAAAGTAGTAATAGTAGTTGCTGTTACAGCGGATTTAGCACGTGTAGTAGTATATAAATAGTAGTAGTTGTATTCGAAGAAAGGGGAAAGAATTGTGTGTACGTTTTAAATGGTTATGTCCCTTGTACTATAAAATTGTTTCTCTTTAGTTCTAGACAGAGATGCCAGGCTTAGACAATTAATGGAAAGATAAATCAATAACCTAAGATATGCTGATGATACTGTACTACTAGCAGAAAATCCTAAAGATCTTCAATAATTACTTAATGGAATAAACATGACATATGGACTAGACATGAATATAAAAAAAAACTAAAACTATGATCATAAACAAATAAAATACTGAAAACCTACAAGTGGATATCAAAATTGAAGGAATAGACCTGGAGACAGTTCAGAACTACAACTACCTTGGACATACTATAACCAGTGATGAAAAATGTAAAACTGAAATAAACAAAAGAATAGGAATGGCAAAAAGTAATTTTAATGTCATGAAGAACACACTAACAAATCCATATATATATATATATATATATATATATATATATATATATATATATATATCACCAGGACTAAAACTAAGAATACCAAAATGTTATATTTTCTCGACATTCCTATATGGTGCAGAAACATGGACACTAGACAAGAAAATAAAAAAGAGAATTGAAGCCTTTGAAATGTTGGATATATAGAAGAATAGGTAGAATTGGATGGAACAAGCGATGAAGTCCTAAAACAACTAAAAATGAAAAGAGAACTACTAAACACAATTCAAACAAGACAAATGCGATTTTTGGGTCATGTTAAAAGACACAACAGCCTACTAAAAGTAGTCTTGGAAATACGAGATAAAGGCTGTTCTATAACGCTGTTATCTGTTCTATAACGCTGTTGTCTGTTCTATAACGCTGCTATCTGTTCTATAACGTTGTTATCTGTTCTATAACGCGGTTATCTGTTCTATAACACCGTTATCTGTTCTATAATGCTGTTATGTGTTCTATAACGTTGTTACCTGTTCTATAACGTGGTTATATGTTCTATAACGCTACCGCCCTAACTGTAGTAATTGTAACACTGCAATAATATTAGTGGTAGTAGTAGTAATAATAATAATAATGGCAAAAATAACAGAAACAATAATAATGCTAGCAATAATAAAGTGTCAATAATAATAGTGGCAAAAGTAAAGTGGCAATAATACTAGTGGCAATAATAATAGTGGCACTAATAATAGTGGCAATAATAATAGTGCCAACAAAAAAGTGGTAATAATAAAAGTGGCAATAATACGTGGCAAGAATAAAAGTGACAAAAATAATAGTGGCAATGATAAGTAGCAATAATAAAAGTAGCAATAACAATAGTGGCAATAATAAAAGTTGCAATAAAAAAGTAGCAATAATAACAGTGGCAATAATTAAAGTGGCAATAATAATCGGGACAATAATAAAAATGAGGTCATGATCTACTTCTCATGACATTAGAGTTAAAGTGAGGTCATAATCTACTACTTCTCATGAGAGCAGATTTGAAATGAGACCATGAGCTACTTCTTTTCATGACAGTAGATGTGAAGTGTGGCCATTATCTACTACTTCTCATGACAATAGATGTAAAGTGTGGCCATGATCTACTACTTCTCATAACAGTAGATGTGAAGTGAGGCCATGATCTATTACTTCTCATGACAGTAGATGTGAAGTGTGGCCATTATCTACTACTTCTCATGACAGTAGATGTGAAGTGAGGCCATGATCTACTACTTCTCATGACAGTAGATGTGAAGTGTGGCCATTATCTACTACTTCTCATGACAATAGAGGTAAAGTGAGGCCATGATCTACTACTTCTCATGACAGTAGATCTAAAGTGAGGCCATGATCTACTACTTCTCATGACAGTAGAGGTAAAGTGAGGCCATGATCTACTACTTCTCATGACAGTAGATGTGAAGTGAGGCCATGATCTACTACTTCTCATGACAGTAGATGTAAAGTGAGGCCATGATCTACTACTTCTCATGACAGTAGAGGTAAAGTGAGGCCATGATCTACTACTTCTCATGACAGTAGATGTGAAGTGAGGCCATGATCTACTACTTCTCATGACAGTAGATGTGAAGTGAGGCCATGATCTACTACTTCTCATGACAACAGATGTGAAGTGAGGCCATGATCTACTACTTCTCATGACAATAGAGGTAAAGTGAGGCCATGATCTACTACTTCTCATGACAATAGATGTGAAGTGAGGCCATGATCTACTACTTCTCATGACAATAGATGTGAAGTGAGGCCATGATCTACTACTTCTCATGACAATAGAGGTAAAGTGAGGCCATGATCTACTACTTCTCATGACAGTAGATCTAAAGTGAGGCCATGATCTACTACTTCTCATGACAATAGATGTAAAGTGTGGCCATGATCTACTACTTCTCATGACAGCAGATGTGAAGTGAGGCCATGATCTACTACTTCTCATGACAGTAGAGGTAAAGTGAGGCCATGATCTACTACTTTTCATGACAGTAGAGGTAAAGTGAGGCCATGATCTACTACTTCTCATGACAGTAGATGTGAAGTGAGGCCATGATCTAATACTTCTCATAACAGTAGAGGTAAAGTGAGGCCATGATCTACTACTTCTCATGACAACAGATGTGAAGTGTGGCTATGATTTACTACCTCTTATGACAGTAGATGTGAAGTGAGGCCATGATCTACTACTTCTCATGACAGTAGAGGTAAAGTGAGGCCATGATCTACTACTTCTCATGACAGTAGATGTGAAGTGAGGCCATGATCTACTACTTCTCATAACAGTAGAGGTAAAGTGAGGCCATGATCTACTACTTCTCATGACAACAGATGTGAAGTGTGGCCATGATCTACTACCTCTCATGACAACAGATGTGAAGTGTGGCCATGATCTACTACCTCTTGTGACAGTAGATGTGAAGTGAGGCCATGATCTACTACCTCTTGTGACAGTAGATGGGAAGTGTGGCCATGATCTACTACCTCTTGTGACAACAGATGTGAAGTGTGGCCATGATCTACTACCTCTCATGACAACAGATGTGAAGTGTGGCCATGATCTACTACCTCTCATGACAACAGATGTGAAGTGTGGCCATGATCTACTACCTCTTGTGACAGTAGATGTGAAGTGTGGCCATGATCTACTACCTCTCATGACAACAGATGTGAAGTGTGGCTATGATTTACTACCTCTTGTGACAGTAGATGTGAAGTGAGGCCATGATCTACTACCTCTCATGACAACAGATGTGAAGTGTGGCCATGATCTACTACCTCTCATGACAACAGATGTGAAGTGAGGCCATGATCTACTACCTCTCATGACAACAGATGTGAAGTGTGGCTATGATCTACTACCTCTCATGACAACAGATGTGAAGTGTGGCCATGATCTACTACCTCTCATGACAACAGATGTGAAGTGTGGCCATGATCTACTACCTCTTATGACAGTAGATGTGAAGTGTGGCCATGATGACAGTAGATGTGAAGTGTGGCCATGATCTACTACCTCTTATGATAGTAGATGTGAAGTGTGGCCATGATCTACTACCTCTTATGACAGTAGATGTGAAGTGTGGCCATGATGACAGTAGATGTGAAGTGTGGCCATGATCTATTACCTCTTATGATAGTAGATGTGAAGTGTGGCCATGATCTACTACCTCTTATGACAGTAGATGTGAAGTGTGGCCATGATCTACTACCTCTTATGATAGTAGATGTGAAGTGTGGCCATGATCTACTACCTCTTATGACAGTAGATGTGAAGTGTGGCCATGATCTACTACCTCTTATGATAGTAGATGTGAAGTGTGGCCATGATCTACTACCTCTTATGATAGTAGATGTGAAGTGTGGCCATGATCTACTACCTCTTATGACAGTAGATGTGAAGTGTGGCCATGATCTACTACCTCTTATGACAGTAGATGTGAAGTGTGGCCATGATCTACTACCTCTTATGACAGTAGATGTGAAGTGTGGCCATGATCTACTACCTCTTATGACAGTAGATGTGAAGTGTGGCCATGATCTACTACCTCTTATGACAGTAGATGTGAAGTGTGGCCATGATCTACTACCTCTTATGACAACAGATGTGAAGTGTGGCCATGATCTACTACCTCTCATGACAACAGATGTGAAGTGAGGCCATGATCTACTACCTCTCATGACAACAGATGTGAAGTGTGGCTATGATCTACTACCTCTCATGACAACAGATGTGAAGTGTGGCCATGATCTACTACCTCTCATGACAACAGATGTGAAGTGTGGCCATGATCTACTACCTCTTATGACAGTAGATGTGAAGTGTGGCCATGATGACAGTAGATGTGAAGTGTTGCCATGATCTACTACCTCTTATGATAGTAGATGTGAAGTGTGGCCATGATCTACTACCTCTTATGATAGTAGATGTGAAGTGTGGCCATGATCTACTACCTCTTATGATAGTAGATGTGAAGTGTGGCCATGATCTACTACCTCTTATGATAGTAGATGTGAAGTGTGGCCATGATGACAGTAGATGTGAAGTGTGGCCATGATCTACTACATCTTATGACAGTAGATGTGAAGTGTGGCCATGATCTATTACCTCTTATGATAGTAGATGTGAAGTGTGGCCATGATCTACTACCTCTTATGACAGTAGATGTGAAGTGTGGCCATGATCTACTACCTCTTATGATAGTAGATGTGAAGTGTGGCCATGATGACAGTAGATGTGAAGTGTGGCCATGATCTACTACCTCTTATGATAGTAGATGTGAAGTGTGGCCATGATCTACTACCTCTTATGATAGTAGATGTGAAGTGTGGCCATGATCTACTACCTCTTATGATAGTAGATGTGAAGTGTGGCCATGATCTACTACCTCTTATGATAGTAGATGTGAAGTGTGGCCATGATCTACTACCTCTTATGACAGTAGATGTGAAGTGTGGCCATGATCTACTACCTCTCATGACAACAGATGTGAAGTGTGGCCATGATCTACTACCTCTTATGACAGTAGATGTGAAGTGTGGCCATGATCTACTACCTCTTATGATAGTAGATGTGAAGTGTGGCCATGATCTACTACCTCTTATGACAGTAGATGTGAAGTGTGGCCATGATCTACTACCTCTTATGACAGTAGATGTGAAGTGTGGCCATGATCTACTACCTCTTATGACAGTAGATGTGAAGTGTGGCCATGATCTATTACCTCTTATGATAGTAGATGTGAAGTGTGGCCATGATCTATTACCTCTTATGACAGTAGATGTGAAGTGTGGCCATGATCTACTACCTCTTATGACAGTAGATGTGAAGTGTGGCCATGAGCTACTACCTCTTATGACAGTAGATGTGAAGTGTGGCCATGATGACAGTAGATGTGAAGTGTGGCCATGAGCTACTACCTCTTATGACAGTAGATTCAGCCACGAGAGAAGCAGTTCAGTAAAACAGCACCTAGCACATAGCACTATTATTTGACCAAACAGCTGACAAATCATAAGTTGCTTGTTACCCACCGTCTGTCAAGACGTCAAAGGTCATATATATAGAGGTGAAGTGAGGTCATTATCTACATCTCAGATGTGAGCAAGAATGTTAGCATTAACATTAGTTATTTTTAGTTATAGTACAAGTAAAGTACCCCCGCCACGCCAAGTGGCGTATAGGGAATATAGTGTTAGTGATCATAAATTTTACAGACCCTCGGCACATAATTTTTGGGGTAATATGACCGGTATTACGCCCGTGCCGCTTTACTTCCCCCCCCCCCAAAAAAAAAAAAAATCCGGTACCCATTAAAGGCTGGGTGAACCGGAGCCGTCGGTTGGGTTCGAACCTTACCTCTTGTCCTTTGTAGTCCTGTTCACTGACCACTGAGCTATCGCGGTTCCATTTTTTAGTTGTACTGAAGACATTTTCAGCCGGTACGCTTGCCGGGATACCTTTGGGATCGAAATGGTTCCGAAATACATATTTATAGATATTTTAGTGCAGGACTTGGTAGTCTAGAGGTAGACACGTCGCATCTAGACAGGAAAATCCTGGGTTCGAATCTCGTCAGGAGGACGTCTGGCAAGATGGTGGAGCCATTAGACTGATTGCCAAAAGCCCCTTTAAAAATGTATTTTTCTTTACACACTGAGTGATTATTCTTACCAAGCGGAAATGTATTATATGATTTCTAGATATTAGAAGATTAATAAAAAAACAAAAAAAAAACAAATAACACCAGTGCAAAAAGTAAGAATAGCAAAATGTTATGTCTTCTCAATATTCCTATATGGTGCAGAAACACGGACATTAGACAAGAAAACAGATAAAGAATTGAAGCCTTTGAAATGTATATATATATAGAGGAATAGGTAGAATTGGATGGAAACAAAGAAAACAAACGATGAAGTTTTAAAACAACTAAACATGAAAAGAGAACTACTAAACACAATTGAAACAAGACAAATGCGATTTATGGGCCATGTTAAAAGACACAACAGCCTACTAAAAGTAATATGGGAGGGCAAAATATAAGGTAAGAGAGGCAGAGGCAGATCAAGACTAACATGGATGAGTAACATCAAAAGATGGACAAGTCAGCCTATGACAACCTGTACCATAAGAGCAAGAGACAGAGGAGAATGGCGATCCATGGTAGCCAACCTTCGTTTCGGGGATGGTACTCGAAGACAATGATGATGAGAACATTAATTCCTTAACCTAGGTGTCCCAGTGTTTCGTAACCATACAAACCATACAAACCATACAAACCATACAAACCATACAAACCATACAAACCCTACAAACTATACAAACCATACAAACCCTACAAACCATACAAACCCTACAAACCATACAAACCATACAAACCCTACAAACCCTACAAACGGTGAATTGAAGGGACCATAACTGAAGGTAGACCTAGAGTAAAAGGAAGTGACAACATCAAGTATACTTTACAGCATCATAGCAAAACTATGTCGAGACTGTCAGAGAAACGAAAGGTAAAACTTGATAGAAAAGAATATAGCAATACATTAGTTAAAATGCTCGTGAAGATGAGGTATTTTAATTATGTACAAATCTGTGAAAGCATTGACTTTAGAAAGTTGCTTGAAGTGAACACATGTGCCATCATCATTAACATCACAATCATCATCATCATCATAATCATCATCAAGTACCGTGCCTGCTGACGTAAGTGGTCATGTCTCTCCACAATTTTCGATCTCGACATATATTTATCATTTCTGTTGTTGACCTTCTGCCACGCCATTCGTTTAAGCTGTCTGGTATCTTTTCTCTTTGCTTCCCTCTATCTCTTTGTCCCTTAATTTTCGAAGTTGTTACAATATATTCCAGCTGGTCCCTTATTATTACATGACCAAAAAATGCTGATTGTTTCTTCCAATTATTGGATATTAGCTCTCTTTTTCCTTTGGCCTCTTTCAGAACGTTTTCATTACTCTTCTTAGCTGCCCAACGTATTCTCAACATTCTTCTGTAAAACCACATTTCTACATTTTTTGACAATACATGTGTCACGTGAACAGTTACATTACAAAGGAGCATGGGGAAAATCCACAAATAACAGAAAGGGCAACTGACACGCAGGTGGATACGATCGACATCTGGCCGCTGTGTGTCTGCATGTTAGTTACCAAAATGTCATTTGTCCGCGACTTGTTGGTAGTCTTCAAACTCCCCGGTGAATTTGGAAAAATCCAAAAACGTGTCGAAGCTATTTATATGGGCAATTACATTTCAACATTTTTAAACAGATAAAGTATATGCCAAATTGTCTATATTGCCTGCTTTGTTTACACCTACGTGTGGAAGATAACAAAACTACTGGTTAGATCGTAGTGAAAGCAAGTAATTAAGTATTTATATAGTAAACTTCACGTCACAACCAATACAAACGACACAAGAACATCGCTGACTTGTCCACATATATCGGAAATATCCAGAAACAACACTTTCTGTTATTGGTTGTGGGTTTTTCCGTAAGTTATTTTAATGCGTGTGTTTCTACGCAATTTGTACTAAAAATTGAACATTGGATCTTTCTGAAAGTTGTCATATTCATAATATTGAATTAGTGTTAATAGCAAAAGGAACTACATAATTGATTAATAGTGTAAATAAATACTAAAATAGGCCATATTCACATGGAATCAACGGATATCAAAACTAAATACCAAACTGGAGTCAATACTGAATACTAAAATGGAGTCAATACTGAATGCCAAACTGGAGTCAATACTGAATACTAAAATGGAGTCAATACTGAATGTCAAACTGGAGTCAATACTAAATACCAAATTGGAGTCAATACTGAACACCAAGATGGTGTCAATTCTGAATACCAAACTGGATTCAATACTGAATTTCGTTATTTGGTTATTTGGTTATGGAAGGCCCCGGTATCACTGCAAACGAATTAAAATCCATAATTGCTCAACCGCCCGTGCCAGTGGAATCATCTGAATTACTAACATCTCCCAAACAAAGAAAGGTAGCTGTAGTCCCCATCATAGCAGTCTCAGCACACGCCAAAAGACATAAGGCGAAACCGCATAAAAGTGAACACGGCCAACTGTTCCCTGTCAACTGTTCACGATATCAGCATTCATCGTAAACAATTGGAATATCGGAACATGATCAAAACGGATGAAACACACAGCTCACGGTGTGCACAGAGCACTTAACTCAGTAGCTCCTGCAACAAGCCGGACTTGGAATATGAGGAAACTGCAACAAGGAACACTTTTCAAACATAGCCTTCAATGGTTCCTGCCGCCTATCAACCATATTGCCCGGAAGTTCACGTTTTCCTGAAAATTATGATCGTCAAGTATTTAAATGTATAGCGCTTGATGATGTTAGGACAGCGTGTTTGACTCCAACTCCGAACATACAAAACACAGTTCGTCGTCAGATTATCCCCGTTGCACACCAAACAACAGATCGCAAGATTAGCCCATGGTTGGTCTTTGGGCACACACTGAAACAATATGATGACGTAGCACGCACAAAATGGCTGCGCCCATGGATTCATGATTACTCTAGTGAATGCAGTCTACAACGAACGAAACATGGTGCAAATTCCCAAAGAGATAAAACTTCGGCTGACTTGATGGAGCCCACCACATTAATGCGTTGGAAATTGTAAATAACTTGCGGCAAACAGCTCCAACAACGATCATTGAACAGCACTCAGTGTGACGTAAAACGCAGATCAACATTAGACGGTGGAAGGGCGCATTCACAACACTTGATTTGTCAAAACGGAGTATTGCCGTGCGTGCAACGCCAATTCATTGGTGTAGATATGATAAGTAGAACATCATTTCGACTTGAATGCAGAAAATTGCAACGGAAAGCCGAAATTGATCAGATTCCAAAGCAATTTCTGCAGCGATCGAGAGAACGTGACTTAGTTCCGCCATCATGGAAACGGAAGTAAAACTGAATACCAAACTGGAATCAATACTCAATACCAAACAGAGATCTAAATACAATACCAAACAGAAGTCTATATAAAATACAAAGTAAGAGTCTGTACTATATACCAAATAAGATCTATACTAAATACCAAACAGGAGTTTCTACTAAATACAAAATAGGAGTTTATATCAAATAGCGGCCTATACTAAATACCAAATAGAATTCTATGCTAAATACCAATTAGGAGTCTACACTAAATGCTAAACAGAAGTCTATACTAAATAGCAAACAGAAGTCCATATTATATACCAAACAGAAGTATATATTAAATACCAAATAGGGGTATATACCAAATATCACATAGGGATCAATACTAAATACAAAACAGAAGTCCAAACTAAATACTAAATAGGGATCTATACTAAATACCAAATGTGCAGCTATACTAAATACCAAACAGAATTCTATGCTAAATACCAATTAGGTGTCTACACTAAATACCAAACAGAAGTCTACACTAAATACAAAATAAGAGTCTGTACTATATACCAAATAAGATCTATACTAAATACCAAACAGAAGTTTCTACTAAATACAAAATAGGAGTTTATATCAAATAGCGGCCTATACTAAATACCAAACAGAATTCTGTGCTAAATACCAATTAGGAGTCTACACTAAATACCAAACAGAAGTCTATAGTATACTAAATACCAAACAAATGTCTATATTAAATATCAAACAGAAGTCAATATTAAATACCAAATAGGGGTCTATACTAAATATCAAATAGGGATCTATACTAAATACCAAACAGAAGTACAAACTAAATACTAAATTGGGATCTATACTAAATACCAAATTTGGAGCTATACTAAATACCAAACAGGGGTCTATACTAAATACCAAACAGGGGTCTATACTAAATACCAAACAGAAGTCTATATCATTTACCAGACAGGAGTTTATGCAAAATATATATTTTAAAAAAAGAAACATGCCTATTTGTACATCTCATTGAACAAGTACAATCTTTGCTTTGAGAACATTATTATAATGCTTGGACATTGTCCATTATCGTTTCCGTCCATTTTTTTTCTGAAAAGACAAAAACATTTCCTCTGTAAACTACGTGAAATCTGTAATACCCGTCTTATTATTTAAAAAAATAAATAAATAAAAAGGCAGTTAATTTTTGTGACAGTTGAAGTAATTTTATTTAATATTTTATTAAGTCTGGAAGGTAGCATACAACCCACTCTATTAAGATTTTCACAAGCAATGTGTTCTTTTACGTGTTCACATTAAACACGAGACTTCCTATTTTTATCCGTCTCGTATAGGGTTAAGTACTCAATAACAGTTATCAATCACTCCAAATGTGATTGGAATCGGATACTTTCTGAGTGAGAGACGAACACCGTGACCTCAGTTACGACGACCTAACCACACTTCTCGTCTCCACCCCAACAATCCCTTCCCTTCTCCTCGTAGAGTTCAAAAATACCACAACTCTGACTCAACAGATGCGAAAAGGGAGGTCGCTGTAGGGTTGAGGTTAAGGTGTCTTCCGATAAAAAGATTGGTGGGTTCCATCACCACGAGGGATGGTCTGGATTACATGATCTCATGGAAGTGGAATCGAGTGCCTTATTTCTCTCGGGAGGGGGCAAAGATGAATATAAAACTTGGATCCCGTGTTCAAGTCTAGATCGTTAAAAAAATTATCAAAAATAAAACCTTCAGTTCTAATGGAAATAACAGTCTGCATGTCCGAGCTAAATGACTATAAATAAAAGCAATTCGCACCATCATATTTTTTTTATGAGCTTAACTTATCAATCTCCAAATCAGAAGACCGCGGGTTCGAGTCATAATAAGATCGGAAAGCCAGACGACCGCGGGTTCGAGTCATGCTAAGATCGGAAAGCCAGAAGACCGCGGGTTCGAGTCATGATAAGATCGGAAAGCACCCCCCCCCCCTTTTTTTTTCTATCGGTGTTGAATAATTCGACAGCTGCACTGAAAATGCGGTCTTTATTGGCTTTAGTTTAGTTTGATACACATTAAGTTGTTGAGTTATTTGTGGGTTATCATCATTTCACGTCGAACATCTCCATAGCTGTTTATATCCCCTCCACAGCAAGTCCCGCAGTGTCCAGCGACTGACGACTCCAGTTCTGTGTTGGTTGATAAGTCTTCTTACACGCCCACTAAGTTTCTCGTTTCTGGTTGTGCCCATCTTAACTCCCATCTCTTTCATCCGAAAGAGTTACGTGGACTCATGGTTGCCGAAGTCCAGTGCCCTTCCCACATCTTGGAGGACATTGATGATGCTAAGTATTGGTCCACATATCGTCGTTGCAAATTGGACAATATAATAGTGCTCAGATATCCCCCCACACTTAAAACCTTTCTCTCCATCCCGCCCCAGCACGTTTCCCAGTACGAAGCACTTTCGCCACACCCAGCGAAAGCACTGAAAATAGCTTCAGCTTAGATGCACGAAAAAAAAACATTCATTTGATGTTTATATGCAATAGGAAGTATTGGATGGAAAGAAAAGGAAACAAGCGACGAAGTTTTACAACAACTAAAAATCAAAAGAAAACTATTAAACACATTCCAAACAAGACAAATAAGATTTTGGGGGCATGTTAAAAGACACAGCAGCCTACTAAAAGTAATATTGGAAGGAACAATACAAGGTAAAAGTGGCAGAGATAGACCAAGACTTACTTGGACGAGTAGCATCAAAAGATGGACATCCTGCAGCATCAAAGCAAGAAACAGAGCAGAATGGCGTTTCGTGGTACTATGCCATGCTATTTATAGTTCTTCTCCTCTAGTCCCTTATGAGACACTTCGGTGTTCTCCTCTATACCTGTGCCTCTTATCCCTCATTTGTTTTTATTGTAGCCCGCTCTCAGACATCTCACTCTTACTTTTGAACACCTGTTATTCTACTATTCGATTGTATTGCAATCCTTTGTGCTTGCACACTGACCCCTGTGTGAACTCCTCTGGTTCTGTGTGCATTTACGCACATTTTGGCACGTTTCTCTACGTTCACGACAGCCGCACTTGGTTGCTATTTTCTTTTGTTTTGACAGGATAGTTATTTTTGTTTTCTTTAACACATTTCGATCGTTTTTGTTTTGGTTGTTTCGTTATTAGTTTTGTGTGTGTGTTTTTTTTTTTGGTTTTTCCTGATGAAGGCCTATTGGGCCGAAACGTTGTTTAGTCTGTGTCGTCCACTTATCACGTAAAGCTTCTTACATACCATTTTTCTATTTTTTTTTTATTTTTCCTCCTTTCCGTGGTAGCCAACCTTCGATGTGGAAACGCCATCCAATGATGACGATGACGCTTGTATTATTCAGACCTAAAGACAAACAACCCTCCCCCTCCTCCTCCCAACCCCCTCGGAGACTCCAGCAATCGGATTAAAACCGTAAGAGATTTTTTTTAATGGGTCAAAATGTTATACAACAAGCAGACTGCTGACGTACGATCATTGGAACCAGAACTAATAAAGATCACGTGATACAGACTAAGCAGTCAGGCCAGGTGATTGGGACTTTAAAGGAGAAGGCGAAAATGCAAAGTACTGAAATCTTATGTCAGGTAAAAAGGCATAGAAATCACAGGTCGCTGTGGAGCTCTACATCGGCACTTAACGCCTTTTTTTTTTTTAAAGGGCGAACGCATAAAAATGAAAACTCTCCAGGGAGCCTCGTTCTCACCATGAAGTTCTTGCACTGTGCAGACGGATTTTTTTCTCTTAGGAAAGAAATTTGAAATATTGATAATGTAAGTAAAAAAAAAAGTTAATTACCACAGTCACGCCAAGAGGCGTATAGGGAATATGGTGTTAGTGACCATAAATTTTACAGATCTTCGGCAAATGATTTTTGAGATTGATAATGTAATAGCCACTTAATCATGTACAGTAAACAAACAAATGAAAAGACGATTAGAGGCTGCAGAGATGGGATTTCTCAGAAAAAAAATGTTGAAAGAATCCTGGACAGCTAAAAAGATCAAAGTGGAATTTCTAAAAGAGTCCACCACAAAAAGAGAGCTCCTAAGGTAAGGTAAAGGTAAATTACGAAACTTGAATGGGCGTCTTAGAACGCGAGTTTTCACCCATGTGTGCTCGGCGTCCTCTCCAGAAGTGTTCGGGGACTTCTGAATAGTGTCGCTTCAAGCATCGAAAATCACGATGCGGTGCTGCATTTCTAACCTTCCCAGATTTCTACCCTGGTACCCATTTCTGCCGGCGGCTGGGTAGACCGCGGGGGTATTTGTTTTCCAAATATGACTATATCTCACACTGCTTCCAGCGGAAATCGAACACAGGTTGTCCGAACGTCGGTAGCCCAGTCGGGTGGTTTCCCAACTAGGCTACTGAAACCCCTGGAGCTTCTAAAAAAACATGAGAAAGAAACAATCAACATTTTTCTGACACATCACGAGAAGAGAAAAAGTTGGAATACTTGGTTACAACAGGCAAAATACATGGAAAGAGAGTTCGCTGACGGCAAAGAGGGAAAATACTAGATAGTTTGGTGCCATGGCATGGAAAACAGTCAACAACAGAATTGATACGATGCACTATGGATAAAATATTGTGGAAGGACATGATCGCCTACGCCAACCGGCATGGCGCGTGATGATGATGAATAATCACCTACAGTTCGAATATAATGATGATGACTATACACAAACGAATGACTAAGTTTGAAAACTGGCCATGAGTATCCGACTCACAACCATCTATAGTAGTAAGGCCAGCGGGTATAAAGGAATTACCCCAATTTTGTGACGTTTTCAGCTTTGCTAGCAGGGGCACTAGTGGGTAGAATGACGAGAGTCGTCTGTAGCTCGCATAGCTGAAGCGACCACAAACTTTGGCGAATCCGGAATGTCCCTCTCAGCCTGCATGCCTTAGTACAACTATGGATTACTGTGTCCATTTACTTGACTTTGATCTTTCCAGCGTCGTATTTGACTCTTAGTGTTTTATCGCCATCCATCTCGGTTCTGGGTCAGATTTTCGATATTATCCAGTGAGTCTGTGCATACCAACATTATATCTATCTATCTATTGACCTTTCGAGCCGTAGCCGGTCCATAGGACGTAGACCAAGATACTCCTTCTCTTATCTAAATTTTTATTCTAGCAGTTTTCAATTCTTTTAAAGATATTTTATCAAATAGTGGCATTTGTCTCTGTTCTGTGCAAGCAGCTCTATCTCATTGAGGGAGCCGATTCCTGCTGCTCTTGCCTCTCTCATCAGTGTTCTTCTCGGTGTTTCTCTGGGTCTTCCTCTTTTCCTCTTAACTGTTGTTTCCCACATGAGGGCTTGCTTTGCTGAAATATTGCTTCTGTTATAATTATTCTTTTTAGCGTCTCTCTGTGTCTTCCTCTTTTTTCTGCATCCTGATGTTTCACATATAAAAGCCTGTTTAAAAATGTTTTTTTTTTGTTCAATTACTACTTGTACTATAAATATAAGAATTTGAAATGAGTGAAATAAACATGACCCGGACTGGTGGGGACAAAAATAGTGCTAAAGAAAATATAAACAATGATGGTATTAAGTGTCACGTGGATTGCGCGAGATTTTGGCTTTTAGATCTAGGATTGTGAAATGGCGGGATACAGTAGCTTTCTTGCATTCCCGAGTTCTTCTGGGAAGACAGAATTCTTCTGCTTAGAGAAACTGAAATACTAGGTCTTCTTCTTCTCCCTCTTCTTCTTCTTCTTCTTCTTCTTCTTCTTCCGTTATCATGGCTCATTCAGACTAGGGCTCTGGACTCTCTTATGAAGGCAGCTGTCTGTTTACGTGATTTGGTTGCCCTGTATAGGTTCTCTTACATGGAGGTGGGTGTGGATCACATTGTTCTCCTCAGGTCTATGTGTTGGGGGCAATCCTGTAGAGCGTGTTTTGTTGTCATGTTATCCGGGGTACAGTGACACTGGCTGGTAGTTCCTCTTTTAAGTTTTGTGAACAATTATGCTAGGTCTTCTACATCTACAGATCCCACAACTGCAGGAAATGGTACAATTCTGGCCTAGTTAGTTGTCAAAACGTAGTCTGTCTTGTCTTTCTGTTAGTTTAGCTGATCAGCACCATTTTATGTTATTTTATTTGTTTTCTGCAGATATACAAGCACATAGTATTTAAGATTTATTCATCATCATTGAGTGTCGTCTCCGCATCGAAGGTTGACTACCATGGAACGCCATTCCACTCTGTCTCTTGCTTTGATGGTGCAGATTATCATAGGTTGACTTGTCCATCTTTTGATGTTACTCGTCCATGTTAGTCTTGGTCTGCCTCTGCCTCTTTTACCTGTATTTTCCCTTCCAATATTACTTTTAGTAGGCTGTTGTGTCTTTTAATATGCCCTAAAAATTTCATTTGTCTTGTTCTAATTGTGTTTAGTAGTTCTCTTTTCATTTTTAGTTGTTTTAAAACTGCATCGTTTGTTTTCTTTTCTTTCCATCCGTATTTATTATCGATTATCTTCGATTCCAACTCGCTTGGCCAGACTACTTAGTCTATCACTAGAGGCACCTCGAAGAGGTGAATTATGGTTTGGATGGTTCCGGTTCACCGATCCTGGAGCGCGCCATCAGCTATGAGATGCTGGCAGCTTCCAGTTCTGTTGCTGTCAACGGTCTTGCCTCCACCAGCTTGGGTTGATCCTACGTTTCGGTTTGAAAGCTTTCATTAGAAGTACAAGCAACGCAAACAGAATTAACAAAAATGTGAAACTAAGAAGTTTTAACATAAACTTTGTTTTTCTCTTATGGAATAAACGAATGAAATGAGTTATCTTGCGTCTGTTTGGAATGGTATTCAAGCTAGAAGAGCACACAATCAAAAAGTGTTGAACACACGAAAAGAGTAGAGTACTTCTGAGTGATAGTTTGTTTTATTCCGATTAAAAAAAACCTTCAACATCATCATCAAGTTACATATCCTTTGCAGAACGTTGCATTCATCACAGCCCATCTGAAAGAATCTTTATTTCTAGTCAGATATCCCACAGAACGTTGCATTCATCACAACCCATCTGAAAGAATCTCTATTTCTAGTCAGATATCCCACAGAACGTTGCATTCATCATAGCCCATCTGAAAGAATCTCTATTTCTAGCCAGATATCCCACAGAACGTTGCATTCATCATAGCCCATCTGAAAGAATCTCTATTTCTAGTCAGATATCCCACAGAACGTTGAATTCATCATAGCCCATCTGAAAGAATCTCTATTTCTAGTCAGATATCCCACAGAACGTTGCATTCATCATAGCCCATCTGAAAGAATCTCTATTTCTAGCCAGATATCCCACAGAACGTTGCATTCATCATAGCCCATCTGAAAGAATCTCTATTTCTAGTCAGATATCCCACAGAACGTTGCATTCATCATAGCCCATCTGAAAGAATCTCTATTTCTAGTCAGATATCCCACAGAACGTTGCATTCATCATAGCCCATCTGAAATAATCTCTATTTCTAGTCAGATATCCCACAGAACGTTGAATTCATCATAGCCCATCTGAAAGAATCTCTATTTCTAGCCAGATCTCCCACAGAACGTTGCATTCATCACAGCCCATCTGAAAGAATCTCTATTTCTAGCCAGATCTCACACAGAACGTTGCATTCATCACATCCCATCTGAAAGAATCTCTATTTCTAGCCAGATCTCCCACAGAACGTTGCATTCATCACAGCCCATCTGAAAGAATCTCTATCTCTAGCCAGATCTCCCACAGAACGTTGCATTAATCATAGCCCATCTAAAAGAATCTCTATTTCTAGCCAGATCTTCCACTTCTACTGTTGCCATGTTCAATGTCCCCTTGATGTCTTGAAACCACCTTCTTCTTGGTCTGTTCTGATGCGTCGCCCAGGAACCATGCCTTCCATAATTTTTGTTTCTAGCCCACTGTGTCTTTTGATGTAAGTAAAAGTCAAGTGCCCCGTCACGCCAAGTGGCGTATAGGGAATATGGTGTTAGTGACCATAATTTTTATAGATCTTCGGCGTATGATTTTTGGGGTAATGTGGTCGATATTACGCCCGTGCTGCTTTACTTTCACAGCAAAAAAAAATCCGGTACCCATTTAAGGCTAGGTGAACCCGGAAGCTGTCGTTCTTGTCCTTTGTAGTCCAACTACTGAACTATCGCGGCTCCCGTTTTTTGATGTGGGCATGGTATTTTAGTTTCTCCTGCAGAATGGTGTTTATAAGCCATTTGTTCTTAATGTTTAAATCTTTTAATGTCTTCATTGTTCTTTTTCATTATCCAAGGTATCTTAAGCATTTTGTGTAGCATTTTGTTTCGAATGAATCAATTTTCTGCTTTGCTGTTTGCTAGATTGTCCATAATTCACAACAAAATGTTGCTATCGAGAAGATGCACGTCCTTAGTAATTGTAATTTATACTGCCTTGCTACTATTGTGCCACATGTTCTTCACAGCATTTAGTTTTCGTGTTGCTATTGCTAATCGTAAGCCGCATGCATCACTAAGAAAAGTGATATGGTTTTATTATTTTTTCCCGACTCGGGGAACCAGTATGAGCAATTAATTAATTATTTGTAGAAGGAAATGTTATAAGTGTAAATATCATGAGATTTCTGGTAAAATAATGGCTCTTGTAATGAGTGTCTGACGACCCGCTGTTAGTTAGTCATATCTGTCACTACGATACAGTAATAGTGAGGAGAAATGGTTTCATTTTAAAAGGTAAGACACTCACCAGTGTTGTGATATGTGTGCTCTGTGCTAGTTAGATGGGCGATAAGCAGGACAACACAGAGAACATTGGAGACATATAAGATGTGATTTATCAGAAGAATGAATACCATGAATAGCAAAGATGATGATAATGATATGACGAAGAATGTGCCAATTAAAGAGAAGTGGAGACATCGGATATATCACCAGAATCATAAGTAAAAGGCAATCTACATTAAGAATCACGTGAGCGAAAAGAAGGCACTGTGAATACTATAAACAAAGGGCTGAATGAATGTAGAATGTAAAGAAGGGCAGAGGAAAGCCAGGAGGACAAATATTGAACAGACTATCCAAAAGGTAAATAAAAAATCACCGGCTGAAACTGTGACACGCATATAGGACCGAGTGATATGGAGAAATACGATCGCCTACGCCAATCGGCATGGCACCTGATGACAATGCTAGTTATTCATATGTACTGTCCAAATAAAATAACGATAGGCCTGTGTACAAGAACAAGATGGTAATATCACAAATAAATAAATAAAATGCAATCGTCAAACAATGTGCAAATATTGAAGCAGTAATATACTACCCTCCACTTCGATATTTGCATAATTCACTAGAAAAAAAAGGTCGGTTCATGCAACACATCGAACCTAACACAAACACACACAACGTTGGAGTGACGACAGTCCTAAGGTTAAGCGATGTGCAACATTCCAGCTGTTCACAACATGACAACACTGCTTCTATGTAAACTTAACTCTTGTCAGCCATGACCTATTGTACAACTCAAACTGTGCCAGGAGACTTCATCTTTTTGTGTATTATTCTCAATTCTATGTTATTTGTTAAAAATAAAACCCGAAATTATATTGTTGCTGAGATAATAACAGTCGGTTAAATCTCGCAAAAATTGTTGTTTTGTTATAAATACACGTAGAATAACCTTGTGGTAGATGACTTCAACATTGGCATATTAAAACGATGAATTGTAAACAAATTACTGTATTGTTTTCTTAATTCTCTCCTCCATGTTAGATCACCGTGCCCTGCACGTATGATATGGGTGGTCTGTGCATAAATTAAAACCACGTGACACACGCCTTGTGACAGCGCGTCAATGATAATTTATGAATCTAGGCCCAGAGATTACTACGCGTTTGTGTATTCCTGCGCTGTCTCGCGCCCTAGCGTAGGAGGAGAACATTGTCGATCATCCGGGGTCTTGCTGTGTCCTGGAGAACAATGGCTGAACCAGACTTAACCGTGACCCGGGAGGTGGGTAGAGGAATGTTTTCATGCTGACAGAACGAGACTCGAGCACCTACCCGCCCCGAACTGAGGACACACCTTGGAAGAATATTTAAACAATCTGTCGGGAAGGAGTAGAGACCGGCAGAAAACACAAATAAATACCATTGCAGTTGTGTTATCTTTTGCGAGCTGGAACAGTCACGATGTCGTTTTGTCGTGCGATCGCGTGGCTTCACAAACATGATTTCAACGAGAAATAAACGAAATGAGATAGCACGTTTATTTAAACAATTGACTTGTTTTGACTCTACTGACATGCTGGACTAAAATCAGCTTTCCGTATTAAATTCTGTCTCTATCATCGCCTTCTTTTCCTTGGTCTTAAACCAACAAAACAGTTAGTGGCCGGTATACTCCTTGTAATATAGCAAGCAACAACAAAGTTTACCCACTTAGTGCTCTACAGCTGGCCCACCATTTTCTCTATTTCGACTGTCCCCTATGTTCGTTCCCGAAGCCCGCGGTAGACAGAAAGGATTTTTTTTCTTTCGGGGGTGAAATAAAAATCTGAGTCTCACGCGTCGTGGCGATAGCTTTGACCAAGCAGCCTTTATCCCTCTGGTTCTATCCCCTCTCCCCTCGACAAGAAAGGTACTTGTTGTAAAGATAATTTTTTTTGTTTGATTTTTTCAAATATACTATTTTTTTCTTGTGGCTACCTGTAATTCGACTTCCCCCGTAGTCCAATAAACGACAGTTCTTGTAATGGGTTGTGTATACCATTTCCTATACCGTCTTCCTATATTTTGTTTACAACTTAGTCGTGTTTATGATCTCTGGTACATAGGCAATCATTTAACCAAACCGATATCACAGCAGTTCTCTATACAGATCACAACTGTTTTTAGTCTCGTTCTACACAAAGTGAAAGTGTTTATATCCATAATTCTTCTTCACTTATTTTCTGCGTCGAGGGGAGTTTTTTTTTTTCTTGTGCTTGGTCTTATCATTCACCCCGTCCTCCGACTGTTGTTTTTGTAGCGTTTGTCTATCGCTTCGTGGATTGTGTTTAATTGCTTTTGTAGCGTTTGTTTATCGCTTCGTGGATTGTGTTTAATTGCTTTTGTAGCGTTTGTTTATCGCTTCGCAGATTGTGTTTAGTTGTTTTTGTAGCGTTTGTCTATAGCTTCGCGGATTGTGTTTAGTTGTTTTTGTAGCGTTTGTCTATAGCTTCGCGGATTGTGTTTAGTTGTTTTTGTAGCGTTTGTCTATAGCTTCGCGGATTGTGTTTAGTTGTTTTTGTAGCGTTTGTCTATAGCTTCGCGGATTGTGTTTAGTTGTTTTTGTAGCGTTTGTCTATAGCTTCGCGGATTGTGTTTAGTTGTTTTTGTAGCGCCTGTTATCGCTTCGCAGATTGTGTTTAGTTGTTTTTGTAGCGTTTGTCTATAGCTTCGCAGATTGTGTTTAGTTGTTTTTGTAGCGTTTGTCTATAGCTTCGCAGATTGTGTATAGTTGTTTTGTAGCGTTTGTCTATAGCTTTGCGAATTGTGTTTAGTTGTTTTTATAGCGTTTGTCTATAGCTTCGCAGATTGTGTATAGTTGTTTTTGTAGCGTTTGTCTATAGCTTCGCGGATTGTGTATAGTTGTTTTTGTAGCGTTTGTCTATAGCTTCGCAGATTGTGAATAATTGTTTTTGTAGCGTTTGTCTATAGCTTCGCAGATTGTATATAGTTGTTTTTGTAGCGTTTGTCTATAGCTTCGCAGATTGTGTATAGTTGTTTTTGTAGCGTTTGTCTATAGCTTCGCAGATTGTGTATAGTTGTTTTTGTAGCGTTTGTCTATAGCTTTGCGGATTGTGTTTAATTGTTTTGTAGTGTTTGTCTATCGCTTCACATATTGTGTTTAGTTGTTTTTGTAGCGTTTGTTTATCGCTTCGCGGATTGTCTTTAGTTGTTTTTGTCCTCTAACAATATCTACTTCTTCATCTTTCCTTCCTCATTTGGACTCACAGGGTGATAAAATTTACGTCTTTTGCTCTTCAGTTGGCTACTCCCGCTATGCCTCCTAGTGTTTCTAATATTCCATCAATCCATCTTTTGCTCTTCAGTTGGCTACTCCCGCTATGCCTCCTAGTGTTTCTAATATTCCATCAATCCATCTTTTGCTCTTCAGTTGGCTACTCCCGCTATGCCTCCTAGTGTTTCTAATATTCCATCAATCCATCTTTTGCTCTTCAGTTGGCTACTCCCGCTATGCCTCCTAGTGTTTCTAATATTCCATCAATCCATCTTTTGCTCTTCAGTTGGCTACTCCCGCTATGCCTCCTAGTGTTTCTAATATTCCATCAATCCATCTTTTGCTCTTCAGTTGGCTACTCCCGCTATGCCTCCTAGTGTTTCTAATATTCCATCAATCCATCTTTTGCTCTTCAGTTGGCTACTCCCGCTATGCCTCCTAGTGTTTCTAATATTCCATCAATCCATCTTTTGCTCTTCAATTGGCTACTCCCGCTATGCCTCCTAGTGTTTCTAATATTCCATCAATCCATCTTTTGCTCTTCAGTTGGCTACTCCCGCTATGCCTCCTAGTGTTTCTAATATTCCATCAATCCATCTTTTGCTCTTCAGTGGCTACTCCCGCTATGCCTCCTAGTGTTTCTAATATTCCATCAATCCATCTTTTGCTCTTCAGTTGGCTACTCCCTCTATGCCTCCTAGTGTTTCTAAAATTCCATCAATCCATCTTTTTTCGTGGCTGACCCTTGGGTCCGGTGTTCTTGTAGCTTTTGTTGAAGGATCGCTGTGTAGTGTCTTGATCTTTCTGTCTTATCACGCGCCCAGGCCATTTTATTTATTTTTTTTTCTGTATAATGACGGAAATTATTTCTTGCTTTTTTTTTTCTTCTCAGTTTAACATTTCAAATCTTATCTCTCATGCTGTTTCCAATCATGAGTCTAACATATTTAATCTTGTTAGTGGTTTTATGTCTTATTTTCACGGCGTTTCTAGTTTCTCAGTTATCCATCTTTTTCAATGACAACTCCTATTGTTTTTTAGGTAGCGTTTGTCTATGGTTTCGATGAGTGTGTTTTGTTGTGACTTACGCCTAGCGTCAAGGTGTGGTATTGTGGCACAACGTTGGAATGAAGATTGCTGCCCGTTTTGTCTCTATGTTATTTCTTGTTGGACATCAGTGCTGACGTCTGATGAATTGGCAAGCTTTGTCATATCTTGAGTCTAATTCTGCTGCTTGTGAATTATTGTTTGTCCCTAGACTGAGATGATGGGTAAGACATGGAATGATCTTAAAAGAATTACAAGAAACAAACCGCTTGGAAAGTGGTTGTTTAACACCTACGCTCCACGTGATCAACAACTGCTTTCTATGTCGTCACTTCTAAATTGTGTCTTTCAAAGTGGCTCCCTACCCCACCTGTACACTTATCGCATTTCATTTCGGTAGTTTTCATTTTTCTATAATCTTGCGCTGTTGACACGTAAAGTAATTAGATATGGTGTCCCCCAACGACTAAGTGCGTATGTTCGACTACAACCATCTATAGAAGTAGGACTAAGTTTCCGGTCGATATGGCGGATAGGCGGCAGAAACCGTCGAGGCACTGTCTGAAAAACGTTCCTTGCTGCAAATTCCACTTTCGGTGCTGAAACGCCTTATGTCTTTTGAGGTGTGCTGTTTTTGCTATGATGGGGACTGCAGCTGCCTTTCTTTGTTTGGATATTCGGTGACATGTTAATTCGAATGATTCCGCTGGCACAGTCGGTTGAGCAATTATGGATTTTCATTAGTTTTTCAGTGATACCGGGGTCTTCGAATAACTTAATTATAAGACTTAATCTTACTCAAATCAAGGGCAACATCAATTACTCATCGACGGAAAAAAATATATTAGTACCTCCGATGACGGAGTTATCTGCCTGTGAGACGAGGGACCCGTGTGCACACGGCTGCCAGGGAAAAATGGATTAACACGCAAAATTCAGTCCCTAGTCTCTAGGGACTTCGTCAGAAGTAAAAGCTGGCGAACGCAGAAAAAAAAAATTAATGGAAACCCAGAATACACTAACTTGCGTGACGTTCTCAGCTACGGGAACTATCGTATAAACGGCTGACGTATATTTACCGAAACCGTATCTGCTCGCAAAGCTGAAAACACCACACTAGCAGAGTTATCTGGGGTTTCCACTTTCAACCTTCAGGTTTATTTTCTATGAATGGCGATGGTTTGACCACAGCCAATCATATAACGAGGACGTCGATGACTGAGTGGTTAGCGTGCTCGCTTCCTAATCAGAAGTGTTCGAGTTCGATCCCAAACGTGTTGGATTTTTTCCAGACTAACAAGGCTCCGGGTCACCCAGCCTCTAAAAATAGGTACCAGATAATATTCTAGGAAGTAAGAGTGGCCTGGTGTTGGTACCGACCATATCACATAAAAATATGCCGTGGTCATGAAAAAATATGCTCATTAATATCATATTGCCCATACGCCTAGTAGGGCGTGGAGGAAACATTTACTTTACTTAATTATATAGTTGGTTGTGGCTTGACTTGTATAGAATTCCCCTTTAACTATAGGAGGACTTCCGGTTCCAAGATGGCGTAACATTATGTATTTTAATTCATTTGCAGTGCTACCGGGCCAACCATAACCATAACCAATCCGCTTTAATTCCATACAGGTTCGATTGCACTGTTGAGTCCGGTGCTACTGCGTTCATCTTAACTGGTCATAAATGGGAAAACCCGCCCTGTAGTGCGATGTTTTGTTGTTTTCGTCCCTGAGCCATATGTACACAGCGGTGCCTTTAAGAGCCAAGATTCTGCGTGTGTTTATTGTTTTCAACAGTTTCTTTACAAAAATTTTACTTCTTCTTCTACTTCTACTTCTACTTCTACTTCTACTTCTACTTCTTCTTCTTCTTCTTCTTCTTCTTCTTCTACTTCTACTTCTACTTCTACTTCTACTTCTACTTCTACTTCTTCTTCTTCTTCTTCTTCTACTTCTACTTCTACTTCTTCTTCTACTTCTACTTCTACTTCTACTTCTACTTCTACTTCTACTTCTTCTTCTTCTTCTTCTTCTTCTACTTCTACTTCTACTTCTACTTCTTCTTCTACTTCTACTTCTACTTCTACTTCTACTTCTACTTCTTCTTCTACTTCTACTTCTACTTCTTCTTCTACTTCTACTTCTTCTTCTTCTACTTCTACTTCTTCTCCTCTTTAACGCCCATGTTTGTGATCATGCAAACTTGACTGGTTGACCTTGTTTCATGAAGGAGAGGTAAAAACATCAGGACACGCTCACCTGGTCGCATGGTCAGTACTGTATTTGTATAAGCGTGTGTATCCTAACTTTTCTCCCTAAGTCTGCGCTGTGGCTGACACACTCCGACATCGGCAGGTATCACAGAGACTTTAATTTCTGGGGCGTATCGAGGTTAGGAGTTTCCTAAAGAGCCGGAAAAAAAATACCGCATGTCTAGAGCAGTCGCCGCGTAGTGTTCGGATCAGAGTGATTTATTCCAACAATAAAGACAACATTTATTGTTAAATTATCTGATTCAACCAACAATCAACTTATTTGGACAACAATTAGTTTTTATTATTCGTTAAAAAAAATACTTCGATGTAAAATATAATTCGTCCCTTTCTACTTGTTCCAAGCTTGATTCCCAATTCCGTTTTTCTGTTCCTAAAAGAAAGTCGTGTTATCAAACAAATGTCAACAAAGTGGATTCCCCGACATGCCGCACAATGTCTGCAACCAACAGGCTTATAGCACTTTAATTGTTTGATAATAACCTAACATTACTTCTTCTAGCGTGCTGAAAAAGGTCAATATATCCAAAACGAGACTCCCAGGGCCTGGTGGCTCTCAACGGTTATAACCGTCTCAGGTTTCAGATAATCTATTTTGAAATTTCTGAATGACGAATTGACAGCTGGGGTTACCGGTGCATTTAATGAATGAGTCAAAATCGCTCAGTGACTCATAGTTGACTTTTGGCGTCTGGTTAAGTGAATTGTTGGTAGATCTAATTAAGGACGTACTCCACGTTCCATACATTTGGGTGAATTTTTATTTTTTTGAGAGGGTGGAAAAAATGGATGAGGGGGAGTCCGGAAATAGATTAACCATCTTGACCAAATGAGTAAATATTAATGACGGAAGTCAAACTCGGTATAGACAAATTGTGGGCTGATGTCGGATATATTTTGTCAAAGGGCACAAGTCACAGAAAAACAAACAACCGTTAACCCACAATAAGTCACAAACAGGCAACCGTTAATCCACAACAAGTCACAGACAAATAACCGTTTACCCACAAGTCACAAACAAACAACCGTTCATCCACAACAAGTCACGGACAAATAACCGTTTTACCACAAGTCACAAACAAACAACCGTTCATCCACAACAAGTCACAGACAAACAAACAACCTTTAACCCACAACAAAGACACAGATAGACAAACAACCGTTAACCCACAACAAAGGCACAGATAGACAAACAACCGTTAACCCACAACAAGTCACAGACAAACAAACAACCATTAACCCTCAATAAGTCACAGACAAACAAACAACCATTAACCCTCAATAAGTCACAGACAAAAAACAACCATTAACCCTCAACAAGTCACAGACAAACAATCAACCGTTAACTTACAACAAGTCACAGACAAATAAACAAAATATTAACGATATTATTCCTCCTTATTTTTACACACGACCATCACAATTTTTTGATCAGTCAATCCATAAATCAATCAATCCACCAAGCAAGCGGTCAAATCAATCAATCAGTTTAATGAACCATCGCATGTGTATTGTAGGACATACACGGAGCGATCTTGCAAACAGAATTTACAGATGCATTTTGGGAAATGATGTGACAAGTTGTGGAGCGGATATGGGAAATTCCTGACTGCAGTGAAACTGATTCGATGAATAGAATAAATTAGAAATGAATAAGTTAGTATATCAATCATCATCAAGTACCGGGCCTACTGGCGTAAGTGATCATGTCGCTCCACAACTTTCGATCTCGGCAGCTATTTATCATTTCTGTTGTTGACCTTCTGCCAAGCCATTCTCTTAAGCGGTCTGTTATTTTTTTCCTCTTTGCTTCCCTCTATCTCTTCGTCCCTCAATTTTGCAGTTGTTACAATATATTCCAGTTGTTCTCTTCTCATTACATGGCCAAAAAATGATGATTTATATCAGTCAGTCTATCTATAAATCTGTCTATATTTTAGTCATTTGATCTGTAAATCAGTCAATTCATCAATCAGTCAATTCATCAATTAGCCAATCCGTCAATCATCTTCATCTTTCTTCCTCATTTGCCTTTCAGCGTTGAGGGGAGATATAATTTGCAGTCTTTTGCTCTTCTCTCGATCTCTGTTACTGTTGTGTTTTCTAGTGTCAATCTATATTTTTCACTGTCAACCCTTGGATCCGGTGTTCTCGCAATGGTTATTGCAGGCTTGTGTTATATTTTGATCATTCTTCCTCATCACGTGACCAAACCACTTCATCTGTTGTTTCTTTATGTATTCTACTAAGCTGTTTCACGAATAACTTCAGGGCAAGAGTTATGTTTACAACACTCAGAAAAAAAAATCACAACTAATCAACAATAGAAAATAAAAAAAGAAAAAAATACATGGTCCTTAGGCAGGATCGAACCTGTGCTCCGTGGAGCAGCGCCGTGTCACGATAACCAAACGCTAGAGCACACGGCCAACTCAGCTTTTTAAAAAACGTATCTACAATTGACAATGTAATTCGCGCATGTGTGCTCTTGACTATAGGATAAGGTTATAAACACAACTCCGGAATAGATTATGTATCTGTACTTTCCTATTAAGACAAGTATCTCCCGTAGAGCCGAATACTTGCGTCGCAGACAAACAGTTAAGGAAGAAACAGCACGAATAGTTGTTTAAGGTGGTTTAGACTGGAGACAAATAATAATAATCATCATCATCATCATCGAGTGCCATTTCCGCAACTAAGGTTGCCTACCATAGAGCGCCATTCTGCTCTGTCTCTTGCTTTGATGGTGCAGGTTGTATAAGGCTGATTTGTCCATCTTTTGATGTTACTCGTCCATGTTAGTCTTAGTCTGCTTCTGCCTCTTTTTCCTTGCATTTTCCCCTCCAGGATTACTTTTGGTAGGCTGTTGTGTCTTTTAACATGACCCAAAAATCGCATTTGTATTGTTTGAATTGTGTTTAGTAGTTCTCTTTTCATTTTTAGTTGTTTTAAGACTTCATCGTTTGTTGTCTTTTCTTCCATCCAATTCTGCCTATTCTTCAATATATCCGCATCAAAGGCTTCAATTCTTATCTGTTTCTTGTCTAATATCCATGTTTCTGCACCATATAGGAATGTTGAGAAGACATAACGTATTGCTATTCTAAATTTTAGCCCTGGGTGTTATTTGTTTTGATGTTAGTATGTTCTTCATGACATTAAAATTACTTGTTGCCATTCCTATTCTTTTGTTTATTTCAGTTGTACATTTTCCATCACTGGTTATAGTATGTCCAAGGTAGCTGTAGTTCTGAACTGTCTCCAGGACTATTCCTTCAATTTTGATATCCACTTGTGGGTTTTGAGTATTTCTTTGTTTATGTTCCTAGTTTTAGTCATTTTGATATTCATATCTAGTCCATAACCAAATAATAATAAATAAATATTGTTGTAGAGTGAAACTTTCAAGTTGATTATCAGCTAGGAAGTGTCCCTCTATAGTATTCATTTATGATTATTTGTCTACAAGTTGTTTAACCTTGACACATAGTTTCTCAATGCGTAACATTCTGTATTCCTGCCGAATATAAAGCTGAGTCATATATTCTGTGCATAGAAACGTGTGCATTTACTGAACGCTTCGTTAAGTTTTATGTCTTGTTTGTAGCTTTATAATATTTAAAGATGTAGTTACCTGGACCAGTGGCGTAGCGTGGGTTGTCAGCACTCAGGGCTGCACAAGTATGCGCCGCCTAAAATCATAAATAAATATTTGTATGTATTATTATTATTATTATTATACATCATGTCATCGAAGAATAATAAAGAACATGTACTGGCAACAAACAGCGGCCATAAGAACTGGAAACCAATTGGGAATGTTTCAACAAATAAAACAGGGTGTTAGAAAAGGTTGTGTGCTGTCACCAGATTTGTTTAATATTTATAATGAGATTATTTAAGATCCATAAGGACATGCCTGGAATAACAATTGGAGGTCATAATATAAATAATCTAAGGTATGCTGATGATACAATCTTAATCGCTAAGAGTGAAAATGAGCTACAAGAAATGTTGGACATTATAGTGAAAGAAAGCAAAAATAAAGGACTCAGCCTTAATAGCAAAAAGACAGAGGTAATGGTAACAACAAGAAAAAGACATCACCTGAGTGCAAAATAAAAACAAGTGGAACAATATTAAAACAGGTAAATGAATTTAATATTTGGGAACTTTGTTAACCTCAGACGGAAGATGTACAAAAGAGGTGAGATGCAGAATGGCTCAGGCAAAATCAGCTTTCCAGAAAATGAGGAAGATACTATACAATCCATTTTTGACAATAGAAACAAGAAAAAGAGTTCTTAAATGTTATGTAGAAGCCAGTCTTAACATATGGATGTAAATCATGGACAACAGAACAACAGACAAAAAAATCACTGGAGTCTGTAGAAATGTGGTTTTACAGAAGAATGCTGAGAGTACCATGGACAGCTAAGAATAGTAATAAAGAGGTTCTGAGAGAGGCCAAATCAAAAGAGAGCTAATTTCCTATATTAGGAAGAAACAATAATCATTTTTTGGCCCTGTAATGAGAAGAGAACAATGGAATATATGTAACAATGGGAAATTGAGGGACGAAGAGATAGAGGGAAGCAAAGAGAAAAAATACCAGACAGCTTAAGAGAATGGCTTGACAGAAGGTCAACAACAGAAATGATAAATAGCTGTCGAGATCGAAAGTTGTGAAGTGACATGATCACCTACGCTAGTAGGCCAGTACTTGATGATGATGATACATCATGAGAAGAGGAAAGTTGGAAAACGTGGTTACAACTGGCAAATTACAGGGAAAGAGAGATCGCTGACGACAAAGAGAGAAAATACTGGATAGCATTGCGTCATGGCAGGGAACACAATCAACAACATAACTGATACGATGCACGGTATGTAGAAGATTGTGGAAGGACATGATCGCCAACAGATATGGCACACGATGATGATTGTTATTTTACCTTGCCCTCTCTTGAATTTTGCACCAGACACCCCCCCCCCCCCCCGCCCCCAACAAAGCCACTTTGAGCAGCGATAGCTCAGTGGTTAGTGAACTGGACTACAAAGGAAAAGAGGTAGTGTTCGATCCCAACCGACGGCCTCCGTTTCACCCAGCCTTTGATGGGTACCGGATTTTTTTCGGGAAAGTAAAGCGTATAGGCGTAATACTGGGCCACCACATTACCCCAAAAATCATGCGCCAAAGGTCTGTAAAATGTATGGTCACTAACACCATATTCCCTATATGTCACTTGGAGTGACGGGGTACTTTACTTTTACTTCAAAGTAAATTACTTAAGATATTCCTATTCTTTTCTTAACTTTCAACCATT